>BSBM01001001.1:24860000-25460000 GCA_027924585.1 Larix kaempferi
CATAATCCTTGAGGTATGGTGACAATTTTATCTTGTTAAATGTATTTTAGTCTTCATTCACTTGTTTGAATGGCATCTATTTTGGTTTTTCCTCATGAATTGTATGATAGATCTATTTTAGTCTTCTTAATCTTCAATATAAACAATAAAAACATCTTACCAAAAAAAACTACAACATGCACCAAGCAATGCTTTCAACCTTTCATGAAGATAATAAAAAAAAATTACTTGCATCACCACCAATAAAATTTCATAATCACATTCCTCCATCTAGTAGACAAACATTTGTTGAATTCCTCATGGTTTCACTACAACAACTCACACAAACACCTAAACAATTGAAAACTCTTCGTCTTTTGGGGCTATTTTCCCTCATCCATACCATGAACATGAAGTGAGTATGAGCTTTTAAGACTATATGAAAACATTCTCACTAGATGTTGTTGTACATAATCAATTGCTACATCGAGCTTTAATAATCACGCACATCGAGTTTTAATATCTTGTTTGTTGTTCATTCTTGTAGGGGTGATATTTTTGTTTTTCCAAAAAATGCATTGAATATGGGCAACAGCCATAATAATAAAAGAAAGTCTAGAAGGACGCGGCTGCCCCTTGAAAAGGCCCATGAGATAAGAGAAAATGCCAGGTTGTACATGCAAAACCATAGAAATCAAAATGTTAGTGCCTTAGATCCATCAACAAGCAATGACGAAGTGGTTGAAATCAATCAAATCTTGCCTGATGTCGAGTATGAAGGGATGGATGTTGAACAAGTTCTTAACTGGCAACCTCCCCAAGAAGAGCACACACATGGCGAACACACTCCCTTGCAGGACCAATTTGTGAACGAAGGGCCACAACAAACCGTTGAAGAGACTTGTACTACCATTCAGACCAAGTTAGCATAATGGTCCATATCACATACAGGCACGCGCCAGAGAGCAGCAATGACATGAGGATAATATTGAAAGAGACCAACTTCTACATCAGTGACGACAGGTGCCACGACCTGCATTATGTGTAGCATTGCTTCAAAATTTTCTATAATCAGCTGAAGGAGAGAGGTATACAGATGGATCAGCATTGGATATGGTTAGATGGTTATGCAGGTCAGTTCAAAAATGCACGTGTTTTCCAGTGGTTGAGTATTTTGCACAAGACTTATGATGTGCTGCATGTATGGAACTATTTTGAGACTGGGCATGGAAAGGGAGATCACGACGGGGCTGGATCATGTCTCAAAAATGCCCTATGAAGGGAGGAGATGAGGTGCATGGGAGGCCCTCATATTCAGAATGCCGAATCCACAGTTCGATGGTGCAAAGAAAAAATGTCAGATCGAACAATGGAGCAACACATACCAACAGGTAGAGGACATGTTGTCAGAAATTTCTGGAATGTAGTCGATATAGATCGATCACGTTCTTATAGTTGTAGTACTATGCAAGGAACTCATGGATTTCATTCGGTTCGAAGCTCAAACAACCCCTTATTTGAAATATGGGCGCGAAAACTTGCTTGCTTTTGTGGGTCTTGCAACAATTGTGAGTGGGATGAGTGCGAATCAATGGATTGGGTTGATGAATGAGATAATGTATCACTTGCAGTGGACCCACGTGCAGTTGTTGAAACAATCCAGTTAGAGGAAGGCCAGTCCTCTGTTTCGAATGAATATGATCATATGTCTGATCTTGTACATCCAGGTAAACATTTATGCATGCATATCTCGGTTACCTCCTTGTTTTGTAATTATCCAAGTTATCAAACCACTACTTGTTGGAATATGACCTTAAAATGCATTTTTGCAAGACACATCTACGCAGTTGTCGCCCCGAAAAACAGTGGAATTGGGATGAATTATTGGATGGCACGGTGCATCTAGGGGAATAAATCCCTCCTCGCATAATTGATTGATAGTGAAGGCATTACCTTTCCGACTGGCTCGATGGTTGTTTAGTGGGAATATATTACAGTGGATGGAAAGGGACCAAAGAGAAATGGCTACACATACATGGATTATAGACCAGGGTCGCGGGTGTAGCACTTTACACACTTGATCGTGGGTACAAACATCCAACTACAGACAATGTCAATGAAGTCATCAAACAAGGTATGCTACTTACTACCTCATGCGGAGCATGAGAGTTTGTTCGAGACAATAAAAAACCAAGAGGATCCAGAAGGCCTAATTGACTGAGGTACATAGTATAGTCATCTGATTGTTTATTCATGCACGATTAATGTTATTAATGTTAGATAGTTTATTTGATGTTTGAGTTATGATTTATAGCCATGTGATTGTTTATTCATGCATGATTAACCCTAGAAGCACTAATATAACCCTACAAACATAATCTACCCCTAGAAATCCTAGAAAGCTAAACTAACCCTAGAAACACTAATCTAACCCACAGAAACTAATCTAGAATCCTAGAAACATAATCTAGCCTTAGAAATCCTAGAAAGATAAACCAACCCTAGAAACACTAATCTAACCCTCAGGAACTAATCTAGAATCCTAGAAACCTAATATAGCCCTATTAACCTAATCTAGCCCTGGAATCCGTGAACCACCACACGTACCCTCAATAGGGGGTATTTGGACTCCAAGTGGGATAGGATCACTATTAGAAGGGTTTGTCACGTCACACAAGTACACCACTAGAGAACTCAACTTATAGAATCCAAGTCTACATGTCTATCTTGGAATTTTGATCCTCAAACCCTAGGTCTTACCAAGATGCCCGCAGCACCCAAATCTGGATATTGCCCCCATTTTCTCTACCACTCTCTCCATTTGGAGATTGAGGAATTGTTTCAATATTGGTCTGCTACTTGGATGAATATGAAGATCTAATTGAGTAGCACTAATATGTTCATCATTATCACCTAATGGTTGGAAAGTTCCTTGAGGGGGGCTTTAGACCTACCTCACCCATGTTAATGCTTGATTTTTTGGAGGTCCCTCATCACCATCTCCATCATCATCACCATCTTCATCATCATCATCATCATCATCATCATCTTCATCACCATCGCCATCATCATCAACGCCTTCATCATCATCACCATCTTCATCATCATCACCATCTTCATCATCATGGTCATCTCTAGGTCCCTCATCACCATCTCCATCATCATCATCACCATCTTCATCATTATCATCATCTTCATCACCATTACCATCACCATCACCATCATCATCAACATCTTCATCATCATCACCATCATCATCATCACCACCACAAGTGCCCAGTGGATGATTTTCTAAAGTTGACCCCTGTGTGCAAAAATTGCACACTCCCTTACTGAGCAAAACCCTAGTTTCCAAGATGGACGTACCAGATGACACTGAGGCCACCGGAACGGAGGAGAGGGGCACCCCTAGCATTATCTCGGTGTCCTGAATCCAACGGATTTGATGGTTCGTTGATCCGAGCCACGGTCGTCATCTATGGCTCGTTCCATCTCGCATCAAAAAGGCCTTCAGGGACACTTGCTGGATACCTGCTGGGGGCATAGAACTCCAACCGTGCAGCAAAACATGGTTCTTGGGAGTTGTGCAAGTGTGTCTAGGGAGGTTCCGGCTGGGAACGCTAGCCACAAGTGCCCGGTGGATGATTTTCCAAAGTTGACCCCCGTGCGCAAAAACTGCACACTCCCTTACTAAGCAAAAACCTAGTTTCCAAGATGGACGTACAAGATGACACTGGGGCCACCAGACCGAAGGAGAGGGGCACCCCTAGTACTATCCTGGCATCTTGAATCCAACAGAGTCAACGGTTTGTCGATCTGATCCATGGTCTTCATTCTATGGCTCGTTCCATCTCGCATGTAAAAGTCCTTCAGGGACACCTACTGGATACCTACCGGGGGCATAGAACTCCAACCGTGCAGCAAAACTTGGTTCTAGGGAGTCCTGCAAGTGTGTCTAGGTAGGTTTCAGCTAGGAATGCTAGCCATACCTTCCCGGTGGACTATTTTGCAAAGTTGATCCCAATGTGCAAAAATTGCACACTCCCTTACTGAGCAAAACCCTAGTTTCCAAGATGGACCTACTAGGTGACACCTGGGCCACGGGACCATAGGAGAGGGGCACCCCTAGTATTATCCATACATCCTGAATCCAATAGAGTCGATGGTTCATCGATCCGATCCACGGTCATAATTCTATGGCTCGTTTTGTCTTGCATCCAAAAGGCCTTCAGGGACACCTGTTGGATACATGCCGGGGGCATAGAACTCCAACCGTGCAGCAAAACCTGGTTCCGGGGAATCCTGCAAGTGTGTCTAGGGAGGTTCCGACTGGAACATATAGATCTTAACAGGATTTATACAATTTTGTTATACGAGAAACTAAACTTAGAACTTCTTGTAGCAATGACAATGAATCCTTCATTTTGCATTTGTCCATAGAAGAAGATCAATTTTCTACAAAACAATGTAGTTATTACATGTGGAGGCAGCGGTTTCCCATGGAAAACGAGTGTAGGGTTGAGCAGAGGAAATATGTTGGGAAACGGGCTATTACATTAGCTTTTTCAATGGGCGAGCGGCTTACAAAAGGAAATATGGCGGCTATAGGTATCTATGCTTTTCTTCCGATGGAAATTGTAACAAGATTTCCATTTATAATAAAGGCATATTTTTTACTGGTTTCGTCAAGAGAAAGTATCATTTTCAATAACAAGTGGAACCAGGGAATCCTTCGTTGTGTTCCATTAGCCTTTTGTTCAACATTTCGTGCTCTGATAAGTGGTAATTCACCTCTATCATTGAAAACTTGGGTCTATAGGTACCTTCCCTTTCATATTCCTCGTTATCCACATCTAACACAAGTTAGAGATGTCATTCAGACCCAATTGAAAGCCGAGGAAGTGGTTTTATGTGACGTCAGCTTTGGGAATAAACATTTATGTAAACCAACAGAAGCTCAAATAATACTCCCTGCTTTTAAACACATTATGGAGAAAGCAAGAGGACAAGTTCATCAAAGCGACTTCATTCATCTATATTCTCGTAATGTACACATAGTCCATCCCTATCTTGATAAACAAGAATTTTATAATAGCTTGAATTTTTTTGGGCGTGGTTATCTCCCTGTATTTGGTTGTCTAATTGGTTGACAAGCTTGCCTGAAAATCTGTATGTTGAACTTCTTTGTTTTATTACTGAAAATTGGAAGGGATTTTCAAGTCACCTGCAAAACGCTCCTTTGTTGAAATATGTAAGTTCTTTCAACAACATAGATTTGGTTAGTGTATCAAATGTTGTTGTCCACACCAGAATTTATCTTTCGTTAAAGGAGTCGCACATATTGTGGATAACCAAATGGTCTAGGGAGCTTGGAAGTGCCTCCAAATATTATTCCATGCCTGAATCTACCCAGAAGGCAATTATAAATTTAGATCCTCGAGAATGCCTGAATCTACCCAGAAGGCAGTTATAAATTTAGATCCTCGAGAAGGTGAGAAACTGTATGAGTGGTTGAATCAGTATCCTAAAATTACAAAGCTTTCTATCTCAAAGTTTGTTGAGCAACTCCTGGATGTAGTATCAGACTCAACAAACAGTAAACTTGTTATCACCACTACACATTTTTTGCACGATTCATCTGCAAATAACTACGTTTGGCCCAAAGAGCTTACCACTATTTGCAAGAATATTCCCCTAGTAGATGAAGGTGGGAAAATCATTAGGGTATGAGGTTCTCTGAAGTTTCTCTAGCCTGCATCCACGAGTAATTGGGCCAAGTTAATCGGCCAAGTTAATTGGGCCAAGGTGTCCCTGAATGGCCTCGCGGTGCCCGACTAGAATGCCCGTAGCAGCCAAATCGTGGCTCGATTCCTGTATCCGTCGATTCCGGTGGGTCCAAGATGTCGGGTTTCAGCTAGGGGACCCCCCCATAGCGTGCCTTGAAGACCCAGAAGCGGTGCCAATGGGCCATCTATGGAGCTAGGGTTTTGCTCAGTGATGGCCATTCCAAATTCGCTAAAGGGGTGCATTTCTCATCCAGAGGCTCCCGGGTGTGCGTGGCCACCGTGGACAGGTCCACAATGGCCACGTCGACATGTGGGAGATGACAAAATCCAATTCCACTCACCGGTTTGGGTTCTGTGGCCTTGGAGCAAATCCCCAAAGTGTCCCCGACTGTCCCCGGGGTGCCCAACTAGAATTCCTGTAGCAGCCAAACCATGGATTGGTTCCTAAATCCATCAATTCTAGTGGGTCCGCGATGCCGGGTTTTAGCTAGGGGACCCCCCACAGCGTGCCTTGAAGACCCGGAAGTGGTGCCAATGGACCATATCCGGAGCTAAGGTTTTGCTTAGTGATGGCCATTCCAAATTCGCTTGGGGGTGCATTTCTCATCCAGAGGCCCCCAGGCGTGCATGCCCACCGTGGAAAGGTCCACAATGGCCACGTGGACCTATGGGAGCCGACGAAATCCAAGTCCGCTCGCCGGTTTGGGTTCCGTGGCCCTGGAGCAAATCCTCCAAGTGTCCCTGAATGGCCCCGTGGTGCCCGACTAGAATGCCCCTATCCCCCGAACCGTGGCTCAGTTAGCGAATCTGTCAATTCCGGTGGGTCCGAGATGTCGGGTTTCAACTAGGGGCCCCCCCACAGCATGCCTCGAAGACCCGGAAGCGGTGTCAATGGGCCATCTATGGAGCTAGGGTTTTGCTCAGTGATGGCCATTCCAAATTCACTAAAGGGGTGCATTTATCGTCCGGAGGCCTTTGGGCGTGTGTGGCCACCGTGGATAGGTCCACAATGGCCACGTCGACTTGTGGGAGCCAATGTAATCCAATTCCGCTTGCCGGTTTGGGTTCTGTCGCCCCAGATTAAATTCCCAAAGTGTCCCTAAATGTCCCTGAGGTGCCCGACTAGAATTCTCGTAGCATCCAAAACGTGGCTCGGTTCCCAAATACGTCGATTCCAGTGGGTTCGAGACACTAGGTTTCAGCCATGGGATCCCCCATAGTTTGCCTCGAAGACCCAAAAGCGGTGCCAATGGTCCATGTCCGGAGCTAGGGTTTTGCTCAGTGATGGTCATTAAGGGACATTTTGGGGATTTACCCCGGGGCCATGGAACCCAAACCGGCCAGTGAACTTGGATTTCGTCGCCTCCCACAGGTCCACATGGCCATTTTGGACCTGTCCATAGTGGCCACGCACGCCCAGGGGCCTTCGGACGAGAAATGGCCCCCTTGAGTGAATTTGGAATGGCCCTCACTGAGCAAAACCCTAGATCCGAAGATGGCACATTGGCACCACTTCCGAGACTTCGAGGGACGCTATGGGGCATCCCCTAGCTGAAACCCGGCATCCCGGACCCACTGGAATCGATGGATTTAGGAACTGAGCCATGGTTGGGTTGCTACCCGGCGTTCTAGTTGGGCACCTCGGGGCCATTCAGGGACACCTTGGGGATTTGCTTCGGGGCCACGGAACCCAAACCGGTGAGCAGAATTGGATTCTGTCAGCTCCCATAGGTCCACGTGGCCATTGTGGACCTATCCATGGTGGCCATGCATGCCCGGGGGCCTCCAGACGAGAAATGCCCCCCCAGAGCAAATTTGGATGGCCTTCACATTGGGGTCAAATTTGTAAAATCGTCGACCGGGCAGATATGGCTAGATCGAAACCTACCTAGACACATTTGTAGGACTCCTCAAAACCTAGTTTTGTTGCACGGTTGGAGTTCTATTCCCTCGGCAGGTATCCAGAAGGTGTCCCTGAAGGCCTTTTGGATGCAAGATAGAACGAGCCATAGAATGACGGCAGTGGCTCCGATCGACGAACCGTCGACTCCGTTCAAATCAGGACGTCCGGATAGTGCTAGAGGTACCCCTCTCCTCCAGTCTCGTGGCCCTGATGTCACCTTGTAGGTCCATCTTGGAAACTTGGGGTTTGCTCAGTGAGGGAGTGCAATTTTTGCGTATTGGGGTCAAATTTGCAAAATCATCCACCGGGCACTTGTGGCTAGCGTTCCCAGCTGGAACCTCCCTGGACACACTTGCATGTCTCCCCGGAACCCGGTTTTGTTGCACGGTTGGAGTTCTATGCCCCCGGTAGGTATACAGCAGGTGTCCCTGAAGGCCTTTTGGATGCGAGACAGAACGATCCATAGAATGACGACTGTGGACTCTATTGGATTCAGGATGCCGGGATAGTGCTAGGGGTGCCCCTCTCCTCTGGTCTAGTGGCCCCAGTGTCATCTTATACATCCATCTTGGAAACTAGGGTTTTTCTCAGTAAGGGAGTGTGCAATTTTTGCACACGGGGGTCAACTTTGGAAAATCATCCACCGGGCAAGTATGGCTAGCGTTCCTAGCCGGGACACTTGGAGGATTTTCCCCGGGGCCATTCCAGGACACTTGGAGGATTTACCCCGAGGCCACGGAACCCAAACCGGCGAGCGGAATTGGATTTCATTGCCTCCCACAGGTCCACGTGGCCATTGTGGACCTGTCCACGGTGGCCATGCACGCCCGGGGGCCTTCGGATGAGAAATTTCCCCCTTGAGCGAATTTGGAATGGCCCTCACTGAGAAAAACCCTAGCTCCGGAGATGGCCCATTGGCACTGCTTCTGGGTCTTCAAGGGACGCTGTGGGGGGTCCCTTAGCTGAAACTCGGCATCTTGGACCAAACGAAATCGATGGATTCACGAACCAAACCACGGTTCGGGTGCTACGGGCATTGTAGTCGGGCACACTGAGGCCATTCAGGGACACTTGTAGGATTTTCCCTGGGGCCACGGAACCCAAACCGGTGAGTGGACTTGGATTCCGTCACCTCCCATAGGTCCACGTGGCCATTGTGGACTTGTCCATGGTGGCCACGCACGCCTAGGGGCATCTGGACGAGAAATGGCCCCGTTAAGCGAATTTGGAATGGCCCTCACTGAGCAAAACCCTAGCTCACGGAGATGGGCCATTGGCACTGCTTTCGGGTCTTCGAGGGATGCTGTGGGGAGTCCCCAAGCTGAAACCCGGTGTCCTGGACCCACCGGAATCGATGGATTCTCAAACCGAGCCATGGTTCGGGTGATATGGGCATTCTAGTCGGGCACCCCGGGGCCATTCAGGGACACTTGGAGGATTTGCCCCGGGGCCACGGAACCCAAACCGGCGAGCGGACTTGGCTTCTGTCGCCTCCCACAGGTCTACGTGGACATTGTGGACCTATGCATGGTGGCCACGCACACCCGGGGGAATCTGGACGAGAAATTACCCCCTTGAGCGAATTTGGAATGGCCCTCACTCAGCAAAACCCTAGCTCTGGAGATGGCCCATTGGCACCGCTTCTAGGTCTTCGAGGGATGTTGTGGGGGGTCCCCTAGCTGAAATCCGGCGTCCTGGACCCACCAGAATTGACAGATTCGTGAACCAAGCCACGTTTTTGGTACTATGGGCATTCTAGGCGAGCACCCTGGGGCCATTCAGGGACACTTGGAGGATTTGCCTCAAGGGCCACGGAACCCAAACCGGTGAGCGGAATTGGATTCCGTCGCCTCCCACAAGTCTACGTGGCCATTCTGGACTTGTCCACGGTGGCCACGCACGCCCGGGAGCATCCAGACGAGAAATGGCCCCCTTTAGCGAATTTGGAATGGCCCTCGTTGAGCAAAACCCTAGCTCTAGAGATGGCCCATTGGCACCGCTTCCAAGTCTTCGAGGGATGTTGTGGGGGGTCCCCTAGCTGAAACCCGGCATCTTGGACCCACTGGAATCGACGGATTCATGAACCGAGCCACAGTTCGGATGATATGGGCATTGTAGTCGGGCACCCTGAGGCCATTCAGGGACACTTGGAGGATTCTACTGTGAATTGTGTTTGGTGATAAAGGATTTTACTGTGGATTGTGTTTGGTGACATTTATGGAGACCCCCAAGGAACATATTGAAAAGATCAGGAAAGACAAGTTCTGTGTTGGGGAAAAAGAAAATCCACTTACAGAAGATTTACATCAAGCAGTTAAACAATTATCTGCTGATTTATACACTAGGTATGTGCATTTTCTAATGGAGTTGATTCAGGTAATTACTAAGTTACAATTTTAGTATTCATTTTATAATCTTATATGTTTTCTCTATTTCCATGGTAAGATTAGTGTTTTGTTTTGGGTGCAGAATGCGAAGGACAATGACTATGAACCACATGTGGAATGGAATTTGTCATCACAACTGAAGATGTCGCTGGCGTAGGAGCTCCTGTGACCTTGATAGCTTTTAACAATGAGAAGGGATTTCAGAAACAGAATATTGATTCTATATGCAGTGTGGGACGGTCCACCAAAAAGAATAGCAAGGAAGGTGGTTATATTGGAGAAAAATGTATAAAACGAGCCATGGAATGATGATTGTGGCTCGGACCGATGAACCATAGACTTCGTTGGATTCAGGACGTCCGGATAGTGCTAGGGGTGCCCCTCCCCTCTAGTCCAATGGCCCCGGGTGTCACCTTGTAGATCCATCTTGGAAACTAGGGTTTTGCTCAGTGAGGGAGTGTTCAATTTTTGCACATTGGGGTCAAATTTTCAAAATCATCCACCGGGCACTTGTGGCTAGCGTTCCCAGCTCGAACCTCCCTGGACACACCTGCATGTCTCCCCGGAACCTGATTTTGTTGCACAGTTGGAGTTCTATGCCCCCGGCAGGTATCCAGCAGGTGTCCCTGAAGGCCTTTTGGATGCGAGATGGAACGAGCCAGAGAATGACGACCGTGGCTCTGATCGATGAACCGTCAACTCCGTTGGATTCAGGACGTCTAGATAGTGCTATGGGTACCCCTCTCCTCTGATCCCGTGGCCTGGGTGTCACCTTGTAGGTCCATCTTGGAAACTAGGGTTTTGCTCAGTGAGGGAGTGCGCAATGTTTGCACATTGGGGTCAAATTTGCCAAATCGTCCACCGGGAACTTGTGGCTAGCGTTCCCAGTCGGAACCTCCCTGGACACACCTGCATGTCTCCCCAGAACCCGGTTTTGTTGCATGGTTGGAGTTCTATGCCCCCAACAGGTATCCAGCAGGTGTCCCTGAAGGCCTTTTGGATGCGAGACGAAACAAGCCATAGAAAGACAACCATGGCTCCGATCGACAAATTGTCGACTCCGTTGGATTCAGGACGTCGAGACAGTGCTAGGGGTGACCCTCTCCTCTGGTCCCGTGGCCTAGATGTCACCTCGTAGGTCTATCTTGGAAACTAGGGTTTTGCTTAGTGAGGGAGTGTGCAATTTTTGCACATTGGCGTCAAATTTGCAAAATCGTCCACCGGACACTTGTGGCTAGTGTTCCCAGCCAGAACCTCCCTGGACACACCTGCATGTCTCCCCGGAACCCTGTTTTGTTGCACGGTTGGATTTCTATGCCCCCGGCAGGTATCCAGTAGGTGTCCCTGAAGTCCTTTTGGATGCGAGACGGAACGAGCCATAGAATGATGACCATGGCTCCGATCGACGAACTGTCGACTCCATTGGATTTAGGACGTCGGGATAGTGCTAGGGGTGCCCCTCTCCTTCGATCCTGTGGCTTGGGTGTCACCTTGTAGGTCCATCTTGGAAACTAGGGTTTTGCTCAGTGAGGGAGTGTGCAATTTTTGCACATTGGGGTCAAATTTGCAAAATCGTCCACCGGGCACTTATGGTGATGATGATGAAGATGGTGATGGTGATGAAGATGGTGACGTTGATGATGATGGTGATTGTGATGAATATGATCATGATGGAGATGTTGATGAGGGACCTAGAGATGACCATGATGATGATGGTGATGATGATGAATATGGTTATTGATCCAGATTTTATGAGCAGAACAAAATGAATACAGATTATTATCAGATGCTTAACACAAAATAACAAAGATACAGTAAAACTGGTTTTCTATTCAATAAGGGAATAAGCTAAAACTATAAAATGTAGCGGAAAACAAGCTTGCTGGAATGGTGGTGGCTTATCTCTGAGAAGAGATGTGACGGCTGCACTCATTTCGCAAGAAGTTGGTTACAATGAGGCTCTCAAGGCTTTTTTACAATAAACAGGAATGTCAAAAACCCTAGACATCCAAAAACCTAACCCTAGGAGATGAAGCGCCAAAAGTCATGTGGGCCCCATTTGGTTAAGTTAGTACATCAACTTCCCGGGGTCGTAACTTTTGCATACGATCTCCGTTTGGGGCGCTTGGTAGCCCGTTGGAAAGGTCTATCTGAGATTTACAACTTTCAAATGGGGCCAAATGGATGCCAAAGGCAACTAGTTGGCCCCCCAAATTGCCAAAAAAGGCCGTTTAGGGCCTCAAAATGGCCCCAGAAGTTCAAGACCTGAAAAAATTGCTAAAAATAGTAAATTACCACAATTGCCAGAAAATTGTTTTGATCTAGTTGGAAAGGTGGGTGGCCACCAATATCCACTTGGATCAGTTATGATGATGGATATGATGATGATGGAGAAGATGATGATGATGGAGATGATGATGATGGAGAAGATGATGATGATGGAGATGTTGATGAGGATGATGAAGAAGATGATGATGATGGAGATGTTGATGATGACGGAGAAGATGATGATGATGGAGATGTTGATGAGGAACCTAGAGATGATAATGATGATGAAGATGTTGATGATGATGATGATGGTGATGATGATGATGAAGATGTTGATGATGATGGTGATGGTGATGAAGATGATGACGATGATGATGGAGATGTTGATGAGGAACCTAGAGATGACCATGATGATGAAGATGGTGATGATGATGAAGACGTTAATGATGATGGTGATGGTGATGAAGATGATGGTGATGATGATGATGAAGATGATGATGATGGAGATGTTGATGAGGAACCTAGAGATGGCAATGATGATGACCATGTTGATGATGATGATGATGATGATGATGGTAATGATGATAAAGACGTTGATGATGATGGTGATGGTGATGAAGATGATGATGATGATGACGGAGAAGATGTTGACGATGGAGATGTTGATGAGGAACCTAGAGATGACAATGATGATGAAGATGGTGATGATGATGGAGATGGTGATGAAGATGATGATGATGATGATGGAGAAGATCATGATGATGATGGAGAAGATCATGATGATGGAGATGTTGATGAGGATGATGGAGAAGATGATGATGATGGAGATGTTGATGATCATGGAGAAGATGATGATGATGGAGATGTGGATGAGGTAGCTAGAGATGACAATGATGATGAAGATGTCGATGATGATGATGATGATGGTGATGATGATGAAGACGTTGATGATGATGGTGATGGTGATGAAGATGATGATGATGATGATGGAGATGTTGATGAGGAACCTAGAGATGACAATGATGATGAAGATGGTGATGATGATGAAGATGATGATGATGATGAAGACGTTGATGATGATGGTGATGGTGATGAAGATGATGATGATGATGATGGAGAAGATGATGATGATGGAGATGTTGATGAGGATGATGGAGAAGATGATGATGATGGAGATGTTGATGATGGTACGTATTTGTAGCACTATGTAGATAAAAGTTGGTCGACATGAAATACTCATGCAAGCCAACATGCACAAAGCATTGATCATGTGAAGATTTCAATTATTGGCAATGGCATTTCGCATTGTAATTCCATTTCATCTCCTCCCTTCTAACTAATTTTTTTTTAGGTTTTGGATTTTTACATTGCCCTTGACACGAAGTTTTAGTGACAAAATAACCCTTCAGCAATGAAGTTAGACTTAAAAAACATATCATTTAATAATTTTTTATTATTAAATAATAGTTCGTGGAAGTTAATGTTTGACCACATGTATTTGACCACATGTAATGCAACAAAACAAAACTTTCAATTTGAACAAGTTGCATTAATGGTGTAATTGAAATTGTGACATTCTATTCCAAATGACTTGGCTTTAAAGACCATATAAATATAGTATGCCCTCTATAGAGGCTCTTCATTAAAAAACACATTGCTATTGAGACTGTACTATGATGTTCTCCCCTTCCTTAGTCAAAAGAAGATTAATAAGGTTGTTTTTCCAAGGTATAGGATGTTTTGGATTTCTCAACTATTATTGCATGTGAACTTGCATTCGTACCAAGCTACAACAAATATTTCATGGAAGTGGATTTGTCTATGTGAATAGATAAGTGAAAATATTTTAGCAACAAGACCTATAAATTTTAACTTGGAAGTATTGGAAATGTACAAAGTGGGATTGAGAGGCTTGATGGTGATTGTAGTAGTGGGCATGGTATTGGTGGGAATGATGTCATGATAGTGGAATTAAACATTAAGATGGTGACCCTAGAGCTTCGATCCTAGCCTAGAAACATGAGAGCCTAGCCTAAAAACCCTAGTTGGTAGCGTAAAGCCTAGTTTGTATTCTAATCACAATGAAACCCTATTATGTAGCCTAAGATCTAGCCCTAAATTATAATACATATAAAAATTAAATCATTTTCATTGTACATGTATATCCATGTGCATACATTTGAATCCAAATCACTATACACATATATGCATAATATCTCATCTATATAGCAAGGGTCCATCATCAACTAGAAAACCGTTGTACCTAGCACCAGATACCTAATTTAGAAACCTAATGGTTTGAAATAACATGAACCATGAAGATTTTTATATGGTGGATATGCACACCTATGACAACCTTCTCAATGGATGGCAAACCTAATATTATCATAACATTACTAAAGCTTAGTCCAACATGTAGTTCTAGTGTTGATGGCACAATAATGATTGCATGCAACTTGATGAGGGTGTATGTGTGACTCCATTGATGTAATGCAAGTCCTAAATGTCTTTAACAAGTGTCTGAGTGTCTAGTAGATGAATTAGGATTTCCTAATACCCCTAAATACCTTCCAGATAGAATTCGAAAGCATTTGGGGTATTGGGGTAAAAAGTTGGTGTGTTGAGGTGGACAGAGCCTCACAAATACACCTCATAGTAGTAATTTATTGTAATGTCAACTATATGTGTTTAAGTCAATGTGTCTACATAATATTAGATCTCTATCACATAATGATAAATTAAGGAAGTCCTAATTGTAAATGGTAGTGGATGTGATGGTCATCAAATCAAAGGTGGCTATATCCATGAGTGAGAATTAATGAGCTAGCTATACATTGTGCTCAAGGTTGTCCTATTTGTATGGTGCTTATTGATTAAGAAATGATTCCATAACTTGCTTATTAGTTTGTTGCATGATCTCAAGTAGACAAAATGGTCAATATAAATACTAGTGACGACATTTCATTATGTAGAGTATGGACATTTTGGATCTCATTATGTAGAGCTATTAAAAATCATGTTGGATCTCATTTTAACATTTTGACAACAATGGACATTTTCTATATTTAAGTATTCTTCTCATAGTACTCAAGTTCCCAATATATATCTTATGTGCCATGAGGTGTGATTTGTCCATCCATTTATTCCGTTTGTTTTTAGATTAATTCTCACACATGATTTTGTTTCAGTTAGCCTATGTTTATAATGTTTTCTTAACATAGATACCATTACAAGATTTTACACGTGGAAAGATAAACCAAGCTGAATTATGATATCCAACTTCTCTTCTAAGATCTAGGTAAGCTTCATGTTGATTCACATTATCAACTAATGCATGGACATCATTGGTACCAAAACTTAAGACCGCATGCCATGGACGGATAGAAGTAAAAACCAAATTTAGACAACATCACATCATGATACACACAACGTGAGACAACGACATTAGACAACAAGATACTAATATAGACAACATCGATATAGATCACATAACTGAAAGTCCATGTACATCAAGGCAACAAAACTCATCCAAACATATACAATTCCTGGAAAATAGTGGAACATGGTTCCCAATGTACATACAATGGCAACTCGTACCCTATAGAAAATGCGACAACTCATGCCATAGATCCAAAATACATGGCAACTCGTGCCGTATATACAAAGTACATGGAAACTGGTGCACAAAAGTGTCACATCATGGCTAATGTACATAACACATGGTGTGTCGAGCATTGTGACCACCCCCGTCACTCCCAGGCGCATCTCCAAAGTCGATCTTCCTACTCTTCGAGCTGCCGGTGCCTCGGGTCTTGCTCCGTCTAGGAGTAGACCATCTCTCCAAGCTCTAGAACAAATGATATAAGATACCGTCATTGTCAAGCATTTGCAACATTTACCACATTTATAAAACAAATGTAGAATTCAAATCTTAAATAAATCACCTCTGATGTGAGTGGGAAACGTGATGCAGGTGTCCTAGATCTGCGGAGCCTCTCAGCAATTCCATCCTACAACATTTACAACAATCATTTCATTGAAAAGTAATAATTGCTTAAATTAATTTTTGTTAATGCATCAAAATGTTTTCATAAATTAGCTTGATTCTCACCGTGAACACCTCCGACGATGGACATGGCTGGGCTTCTAGGCTAGTAGGTGGAGTAGATGGCTAGACAACTAGCTTCGATGCAGTCGGGGGGGGGGGCACAGATGTAGTGGCATCCACTGCAGGTGCAACCACTGGAGGTACAGATGAGGGTACTGGAAGAGTAGATGCCACAATAGTGGCGGGAAGTGGGGATGATATGGTGGGAGAAGAAATGGTGGTATGGGGTGGAGGAGGACATCGTTGATGATGAAACCCTGTCGGTTGTACGATAAAGGGTATCAAACGAAAAGGACTAGGGGGGGTGTTGAGGGATGGTGCATGGGAGGGCAGTCCTGCGTGGGGGGAGGATGATGGAGGAATGGGAGGTTGTGGACAAAGAGGGGAAGGTGGAAGGAAGGGGGGGCGTGGACGAATGGGGGAGGATGGATAGACATGGGGGCATGGATAAACTGGGGAGGATGTATAAGGGGGGGCGTGGACAAGTGGGGGAGGATGGATAGACATGGGGGCATGGATAAACTGGGGAGGATGTATAAGGGGGGGCGTGGACGAGTGGGGGAGGATGGATGGAGGGGGGAGTATGGCCGGGGAGGTGGGGATGGATGGAAGGGAGGGGTTGGACGGAGGGAGGGGTCTAGATGGAAGAGAGGGGGGGACTCATGTGAGAGTTTGGAAACACATGACTAAAATGGGCACCTGCAGCTCTTGGTGGCACCTAAATATACATTTGTAGTATCATCATTTAGTAAACAGACAATAAATTAAACCATAGTAAGTCATAACAATTCAAATTAAAAGCGTGCTTTTAACTACACATTATACCTATGTATATGGTGATCTGCTAATCCCTGGTGGGGATGGTTGATCACCGTAGTCATGGAACACCTGTGGACACCAAAATGCATGCATGTTATGAACATGTTAAACAAGTCATTATTTAGGCAATCAAGATATTCAAAAACATTGTACGAACTATCAACGTGTATTCCATAAATATAAATACTTAAGTAATATAAATGACATAAGTAATAACAATATTGTGTGAGTTACTGAAAATACCTCCATGTGAGGTGCCGCAATTTCAGTTGCAGCTGCCATTGCTGCATCCAGGTTGGGAGATCCTACATTCTCCCATATTGGTGTATCAGCTCTAAATAACTGTACATTGAAATAATAGTTTAATTCAAACAAAAATACTTTACAAGTTATCAAGTGATAATTGAAAACACATTAAAAAAATTGCTGACCTGATCCATATAACAGCCCTCGATCGGGCCAGGGCAAGTGTGCCCGCAATGGGGACAAAGATGTGGCATTGTCCCCATCGAACTAGAATGCCCAGCATGGCTACCACCAGTCACGGGTCTATCCTGGCCCTGTCGTGAAGGACCTGCACATGGATCTCTATTAAGGTCACCCAACCTCTCCACTATAGTCGCTGCTACAAAAGAGGTGTATCTGAGGAGTCCACATGCAACATTCCTCATTGCCTTCTTGATCTGATCAAGCTTGTGGGGTAACTAAGGTGGCTGGGGAGATGGTTTGGAGTCGCGCCTAGGAGCTAGTGGCCCTCTCAGTGGGTTCCTCCTGGCAGCAGGTCGATCTTGGGAAGAGCCACGCCCAACACCCTGGACCTCGGTTATGTCAAAATAGTTGACATGTAAACCAAGGAAAAACTCAGCCCACAACTGCCGAAGGAAGTACTGTGGAACCTCCCTATTATTGCAGGGAGGTTTATCATACACCATGAACCACCTCTGCATCCAATTTTCCCTCCACGCTTGGTAATGACACCAATCCATGCAGACATGTGGCTTTCTATTGTTCAGTGGTTTGTTTGTTTTTGGATCGGTGAACATACTGTATAATTGGGATTTTGTAATGTTCAAATCTTTTATTGCTTCCTTGGAGATGCCCGTGGAGTAATACTCCTTCATCCTAGCTCTAAATCCAGTCATGTCGGTCAATTGCTGGTGTGCATGGATGAGGGAGTCAATTGAGTTCTCAATTGACATGGCAAAAGACAATCGAGATGGTTCCCCCATTTTTCTTAGTTCGCGAGTGTGCACTCGCATTTCATTTACATAATGGTTAAGGCTATCTTGTTCAAAATTTGGTTGGGGGTTTTGGTTTTGTTCGGCATTGGGTCCAAGGTTTGGGTTTTCTTGTGTTCCACCGGACTCGGGATTAACATCTTGTTCACTCATTGTCTCAGTTTACAATCTGCAATTGAAAATTGGTTCATTGTTTTCAAATTTTGGGAATTATTAACAATTAAATAAACAAAAAAAAAAAAAAATTAGCACAAATAATGAATAAAATGAAAAAAAAAACTTGATATTTACCTTCAATCGATGTGTTGATGAGTTTGTGGGTGTTCTTGGGTGGTTTTGGAGTGGATTTCGATTCCTTTGGTGGTTTAATTGACGCGCACGCGGGGGTGGAGGTCGCACTCGGCCAAATAGCAGAATGGGGAAATTGTGTTTTTTTTTTTTTAACATAGGCGCATGCATGCCACTGTTGTGCGCACACGCACACACATCGGTTCGGTACTGAACCTAGTGGCTCGTGCGCGCTGCCTTAGGTGCGTACACGTCATTTTTTTTTTCTGCTAGCGCATCCCCATTGCAATGTATTTGGGGACCATCTTCGTGCGCCCGCCCAAGATTCAAGGTAGAACTAGGCCATGCTATTGAACATGCTAATGGAGCTATATAACCGAGTCCGAGAGAGGATACCAACAACAAATTACAAATAACAAATAACAAATTATATTTTTCTACTAAAAAATCACAATCACAAATAAAAATTTACTTTTCTTTTAGGAGGGTATGATACTATTTCTAAAAACATGAGTTATGCTTTTTAAATAAAAGAATTCCAAATTACATATTTTACACATAAGAAAAGCACAAACACATGATGCAATGATGTTCATAAATACTTTTTTCAAATCACAATTAGCCTAGAAACCACCAATGGATTTGGAAAACCATGTGTTGGAAACTAAAACCATGTGCATAAGAAAATGCCATCCTAAGAAAGTTTGAAAGAAAGCCCACAGTTGTGGTTAATCAAGAGAATGAGTAAATAGTAAATAGTAAGTGCCCTCATGGGCCAATACCAGCATAGCTACAAACCATGGAGAATATGCCCAACCACTCACACTAGGAGATGATACTCTAAATACCCGTGTGTGTGTGTGTGTGTTTCACCATAAGCCAATACCATGACAACTCCAAACCATGAAACAAGCCACCATAACCAAGGAGAATATACCCAACCACTCACAGGTCTAAGTGGTTAGGTATATTTTGCTTGGATGTCATGGTTGTTTCATGCCGTGGAGTTGTGACGGTATTATGAAAGGAAGGGTATATTCTCCATGAGTGGTTGGGTATATTCTCCTTGGATGTGGTGGATTGTTTCATGGTTTGGATTTGTGATGCCATTATGAGTGGTTGTGTATGTTCTCCTGGGATGTGTTGACGTGTTTCACGATTTCAAGTTGTGATAGTATTGTTCGGACATATTCTCCTTGGGTGTGGTGGTTTGTTTCATTGTTTGGAGTTATGATAGACTCATTTTCTTGATATATGAAAATCTATAGGTAGGAAAGTAAAACCAAATGTTGGAAAGAAAACCATGTGCAAATGCTATCAACTAATTTTAATAATGAATGTGTTGATGGGAACACACAAGTGTATAAAATATGATTCATGTATTAATGGTTCAACATATTTTGAGAATTATATATTGAACATTGAATTAGTTGAAGAAAACAAAACTCACTTTAACATTTTTTTCAATTTCCAATGAAAAGAATTTAATTGAATGAAAATCTAGAAATTAAATGATACTAATATATTTTTTTATTTAAACAAGACAACACAATTCCTTATGTTTATTTTTTACTACACTTCAAAAATCACAAGCCTTATATTAGTTTTGGAGTCTTCAATCTAAAAAGATGTAAAATACCAATTTTTCATGGCCACATTTCATTTACCCATTTTCATGGATTCATAGTTGTGTGAGTATTGAATGAATATCAATATCCCATGGCACAAATTTAAAGCTTTCCCACTTCAATGAACACTTATAAGGGATTAAGTTATTTATGAGAAATACATTATAATGTTGTGTTTCTACATGTTGGCATTGATTATAAAATCTATAAAAAAATTAATGATTTGGATTTTGGTTTTAAATTCCACATTAAGATTCGACATAAACAAATTATTATAACTATTACATACAAGTAATGGAAAAATACAAAATCCTAAAAAGTACAAAATCTAGAAAATCTAAAGTAAATATGAAAAAAGTGGTTGAATGTGGAAGACTTTAATATATACAATCAAAAGATAAAAAAACAAAAAAACAATGATATATATATATATATATATATATATGACACTAAAATATAAAATCCAACAATTTAATAATATACAAAATTAATTTGAGCTTTATGTTGATGTCGAGTCTTAGGAAAACAAAGGCGTCCATTAGGGTTTTAGGTTTTCCAGCTGCAGGTACACATGAATCCTATCAGATGTTGAGGGATCCCAAGGTGAAATCAACGGTGGGAGTTGATTTGGGCACAGACAAGATCTGTTTTCGAGTGCGGTCAGTCTGAAGTGTTAGAAAACTGTGTTGGTGAAGAGAAGGTTCATGATAACCTTTTAATGCAGAATGGCGAATGTGGAGTCTTTGCAAGCTCTGTGATACCTTTAAACCCTATTTTGGATGATCAATTGAAGGAGGGTTTGAATATTCTGAACAGTCCAATCCTGTCAGGCGGGATGCTTCTAAGAAATGTATTAATTTATCTAAGCCAGATCTGCATATCCTAGGAGAGGATTTGCAGTTGAACGAGGTGAATACTACGGTCAAGCAAGTGCTTGTTGGTAGGGTTATGGGTTTTAGAACTGGTCAGAAAGGGATAAGGAAGTGGGAGAAAGATACTTGGGAGGCCTTACTAGGCTACACACTTGAAACACGCCTATTACCAAGAGGTTGGATGGATTTTATGTTTGAAAATTCGACAGATGTGGATTTGCTTTTGTTTAAATACTGGACGTTGAATGGAGGAGTTGTTTTTCTGAAGCATTGGTCACCACTTTTCAATGCCAGGAAGGAGAGGTTGGAGGTAAGAAACACCTGGGTAAAACTCCCGAGTTTTCCCATGGAATACTGGTCCCTGGCCGTGTTTCAAGCTGTGGGAAATAAACTAGGGTGCTATGTGGATGCTGACTTGTATTTTTTAGATTCTGGGGTCTACTGCCTTGAAAGAATTTTGGTAAGCCTTGATTTTCGAGAGGGGTTTCCTGAAGCTATGGAAATCAATTACAAGGGTTCGAAGTACATCCAATCTTTGGGTTATGTTGGCTTACCTTTTAAGTGTAACCGCTGCCACAATTATGGCCATCTACTGGAAAGTTGTCACTTAAAGTTTAGCAGAAGGTTTTGGGCCAATAAAGAGATGGAAAGAGCTCTACTCGTAGGCCTTTTTTGGCGATCGTTGAATAAGACCTTATCTATAGCCAGGAGGAAGGGAAAAAGGAACCAGCTCTTCAGAATTCGAGAAAAGGCTTCAAATATTTGGAATTGATCAACCCTAACTCTATTTTGGTGGTCGGTGAAGAAGACTTAATTTACAACCAGGCGGAGGAGGAAAAGGAAGCCGAATTTCAATTTGAAAGAACTGCTTTCATAATGGTTGTGCAGAAGGAAGAAGTGGCCTCTGCAAATTTTATTCTGGGTAAGACGCTGCACGACCTAATTCCTCTTTTTTTTCTGGTTGTGATTCTGTCTCCCCCCTGCTTTTAGGAAGGTTCTTGACCTAGGATTACAGCCTGCTGGTTCTTTGAAACCTTAGGGAATCTTTCTTTTTTGCCTTCAAAGAAAGTCCTCTCCCCTAACCCTAGTCCCTCCTCCTGGGTTAGGGAGACTAATACCTCACCCTTTGGGGACCCTATCAAATTTCTTGTTTCGGCCTCCTCTCCTTTTGGTTTTCTATGGCGTAGAAGCTACAACCTAAGATCCAAGAAAGATGGGGGTTGAAGGTTTGGAGAAAGGATCGCACGATTTCTTTGGGGGTTTAGGGCTCAATTCTGATGTGATATTTATGGGTAAGGGCAGGGAAGCAAAGAACTATTGGAGAGGCACTTAGAGCAGCGAGGACCTCTCCAGTAGTGAGCTCATAATCTATTTTTCTCTAAATAACAAAGGTTTGGCTAGCACCTCGAAGAAGCTAGTGCTTAGAATCCTAATTTAGAATTTTCAACCAGATGTAGTTTTTGTTCAAGAAATCATGGGGAAATGATATTTTATCATACCAGAGTTAAGCCGCATGCTTGATGGGTGGGAGTTATGTGTTGTGGATGCTCTGGGTAAATTAGGGGGAATCATTACTGGCTGGAGAAGCAACAATTTCAATTCAATTTCATCTTGGGCCTGTCATTCTGGTTTAGGGGTTTCGTTGCATTCTCTTGGATTTAGAAAATATTTCCTTTTCTAGAACGTGTATGGGCCGTATAGTGGCAGAGAATTGTTTTGGAGGAATCTTTTTTCTAAAGAGTTGTTACATTCTGAAAACATCATTCTAGGAGGGGACCTAATTTTTTCCCTAGGTTTGGAGGGAATTTTGGGACCAAAAGCGAAGGAGGACTCCCTTACAGCTTTCTTCAGGGATATCATGTTGGATAAGAGATTCATAGACTTAGAACATGTTTCACTAAAACCTACATGGAATAATTGTCGAGCAGGCGAAGAAAGAATAACAAAGAGGCTGGATAGATTTTTATTATCTGAGAATATTTTGGAGAATGCCTTTCGCTTTAGACAATGGGTGGGCCATGGGGCAGACTCAGACCACCACCCTGTCCTCTTGGAAGTGGAATTGAAAGGAAACCTGATCTCTGGTCCTTTCAAATTGAATCCAACCTGGCTTGAGGAAGAGGATTGTATTCAAATTCTTAAGGATGCCTGGAAACCTTTTGATGAGGGTCTAAATGATTCGACAGCTTCACAACTTCTTAATAACCTAAAACAGGCAAAGTAGGTGACTAAAGAGTGGGCCAGCAAGAAGAAAATCCTAGACGAAAAGGAACTAATAGACATTGAAAACAGTTTATTACTCCTTTCAAATGCTGAGGGATTTGGGTTTCTAAATGAAGGTCAATGCAAAGTGATCTTAGATTTGGAACAAAAAAGGAGATCTATTCTTTTGAAGAGGGAGGAATAATGGAGAATAAAAAGTAGGGCAGTCTGGATGGCTAAGGGGGGTGATAATACCTAGTTTTTTCATAAATTTGCAAATCACTGAAAAATCATTAATACTATTTGGGGGCTAAGAAATTATTCAGGTGAATCAATCTGTAAATTTGAAGATCTAGCTGTTGCAAGAGTTAGACACTTTGGGAATCTTTATAAGGAAGAGGACCTGTCTGTTGAAGAAGCAGTTAGGGTTGTGCAGCTTTATCCAACTTTTGTAAATGAATAGGACAACAGAGAAATTTTACAGGAAGTTACTGTTTCAGAATTAGAAGAAGCTATGCATAGATTAAAGAAAGAAAAAAGTCCGGGTCCCGATGGTATTCCCATTGAGTATTTTTTGATGCTCTATGATACTATGAGGGAAGACCTCTTGAGAGTGATTGAGGCTTCTTGTAAGAACGAGAAAATTTTGAGAGCCTTCAACTCTACTTTCATTGCCCTTATCCCGAAAGTAGACAACCCCGACAATTTTGACGACCTCAGACCCATTGCCCTTTGTAACAGCATCCATAATTTGATTGCAAAAATTATTGAGAAAAGGATTAAGATGTTGTTAGCAGCTAATATTTCCAAAGAACAATTTGGTTTCCTCCCAGGTAGACAGATTCATGAAGCGGTTGGAGTGGCTCGGGAAGGTATGCACTCAATCATACTAAGGAATTTAAAGGAAACCGTTATTAAAATCGACCTCTCAAAGGCCTACGATCGAGTAAGTTGGGATTACCTTAGGATGGTGCTATCACAGGTTGGATTCTACAACTCTTTCATCAAATGGAATGTAAACTGTGTGACTACAGTGTCTTTTGATGTCTTGATAAATGGAAAGGCTTCTACTTTCTTCAGACCGGAGAGAGGTCTTAGGCAGGGTTTCCCACTCTCACCCTTACTTTTCATTATAGTAGTTGAAGGCCTTAGAAAAGTCCTTAAGCATGCTAAAAGAATAGGCAAATTCAGAGGAATCATGTTGGGGAACAATTTATCGTTAACTCATCTTTTGTTCGTAGATGATGTCCTAATTTTTAGTGAAGGGCTCTTAAGCGAAATTGAAACCTTGTTGGATACTTTTAATCTCTTTTGCAAAGCCTTGGGAATGAATATTAACAATAGCAAGTCCCTTATGCTTGGTGAAGGTATTGAGGAGGAGGACTTTGGTAGACTTTGTACAGTCCTGGGAGTCAAAGGGCTGCAATACCTCTGATTTAATTTAAAAGCTTCATCCTATGGCTACAAAGATTGGGAATGGCTCATTCGAAAATGTGAAAGGAGGATCAGTATATGGAGTCTTCGGTGGATTTCGAAAGGGGGAAGGTTAATTTTAATAAATGCAGTGTTGACTGTGATTCCTGTGTACTCAACACTCTCCTGGATCCCTAAAGGGGTGCTTAATAAGATTACACCCTTATTAAGGCACTTCTTTTGGTCAGGAAATCTGGAGAATAAAAGCTGTGTGTAGGTTAGTTGGAAAGCTATCTCCTTGCCCAAAGGAATGGGTGGGTGACGAGTAAAAAAACTATTACCCTTCTCGATGGCTCTTGCAGCAAAAATTATTTGGAAAATCCTCGATGGGCAAGGCCTTTGGAATCAGGTTATCCTTCAGAAATATATCAGGCCAGCTTCCATTGACGATTGGATTAGGAGCCCTGCAACATCTACCAGGAATGTTTCTGCAATTTGGAGGGTTGTCGTCTACTCCTTCTCCTTGATCGGGGATGGACTGTCCTAGAAGGTTGGCACAGGGAGAAAGGTCAGAATTGGGACCGACCTGTGCATTGGTAGTGGGAATTCCCACTTATTCCCTGTAGGATTGGTGCACAAATTACATTTACATGGTTACAAAATGCTAAATCACATTAGGAATTCAGTAGGTGACTGGATCTCTGCAGCACAATTAAACTTGGAAGGAGAGGAAATAAGGTGTTGGGAGGAGTATATAGGGAGCCTCATCTAAAATCATATAATAATTAATGATAATCAAGACTTGTTAGTATGGACACCTACTGCAAACGGTATTTACACTCCAAAGATGGGCTATGGGACCCTTTGAAGAATGCCCATGGTTTGGAAATAAGAGAGTGGTGGAAGAAATTATGGAATTTGAAATGCCCTATGAAAACCAAATTGCTTCTCTGGCATTTTCTTTTTGACAAGGCTCTAACATGGGATCATATTCAACATAGAAACTAGAAAGGACCTCGAAGATGTTGTCTTTGTCTTAAAGCTGAAGAAACTAATGAACATCTGGTTGTCAGACGTATCTATACCAAAATGGTTTGGAAGGGCATAGAAAAAGAAATTAGTATATGTAATGTATGGAATGGAGTTTCAGTAGAATCGTGTTTTAAGAATTGGTGTGATAATCTGATTGTGGGTGATTATAGAGCGTTACCTGCTTTGGTAATCTGGCATATATAGAGGGCAAGAAACTATGCTTTATTTGAAAATCTAGATTTTCACTTCTCCTATTGTGTAATACAAAGTTTAGGCATTTTAAATTTCTTTCCAAATCAAAACCCTAGAAAAAAAACAAGGAAGGTGCCAGAATTGGATGTAACCTCTTACCCAAGAGTTTTTTTGATGGTGCTGCTCAAATAAACAGGGAAAAACTTTGTGGAGCAGAGGGAATGATTCAAATTTCTAAAGAGCTCTGAACAAGCTTTAGTGTTGGTTTAGGTTATGGAACCAACAATTTCTCTAAGCTTATGGCTTTATGGTTGACCTTGAGACTAAACCCTAATTTCATTAATTTTGGACTTATTCCTAGTCTAAATTGGATTTTAAATATGGTTAAGCCACATTTCTATGAGGCTTGGTACTATACAATAATAGCCATTTGAGCTAACTTCCATCTTATAATACCAAACCTCATGGAAATGTTTCTTAACCTTGTTAAAAATCCAATTTAGACTAGGAATAAGTCCAAATTTAATGAAATCAGGGTTACTAGCAAAAGACAAGGGATTTAAAAAACTGTCTATCTTCGGAGATTCACAATTGATTATAAACTGGATGACAGGAAAATTTCATTGTTAGAGTCTCTACTTGCTATCTTTGTTAGAGGAGACAAAAAGAACTAGTTCATACTTTGAAGAAATCTCTTATACGCATATTTACAGGGAAGCTAATACAGTAGCAGATAACTTGTCAAGGATTGGTCTGACTTTGGAAAAAGGAGTGTGGCATATACAGAATAATGACGAGATGACTCTTAGTCATTCCTAACAGAACAACAAGGAGGCCTGTAGGTTGGGTTTTGCACAGTTTCAGGGGAACATTGTGAACAGGCAAGCTGTCAGGACAAGCTTGGGGTTGTCGGGGCCTTTCTCAGTTTGTGAAGGTTGTTTTGTGATGCTGGGTTGAAATACTTTTGCTCAGATCATGTTTTTCTTATGCTGTTTTAAGCTGTGGAAATATTTGGATTTGCTAGACAACGATACATCAAGTATGGTAATAATTTTTGGAATGTGCCTACTCAGGCTTAGCGATAGAATGGAAATTTTTATTGCAGTCTTTTGTTTAAATGAAGCTATATAGTTTAACAATTGTGCTACAGGCATATGCTTAGATCGATTGAGCAAGGGTTTTTAATTGTTGTGGAATTTTTGGACTCGATGGCCAACGAGCTGTCTATTACAGCCTCTCTGTTAGGGTGGTGCCTTAGCATACAGGTTTAGAGTTGGAAAGAATGAGAATGGAGCTTTTGAAAACTCTTGAAATGATGCTTGAATGTTTGTTTTGTGACCCTGGTAGTTGATTGTGCTACAGGCGTCTAGAACATGATTGAGTTCCAGTCTATCTATTAGGTTGTTCAAAACTCTTGAAACCATTGTAAGTTGTTGTCTTTGAGTCCAAGGAAAGGCAGAATGACCAAAAGGATTGATAGCTGAAAAGATGGAAATGCTCGAAAGCATTTGAAAAATGTAATATTCATAAATAATATTATGAGTTTTTTTCAAAGTAAAAAAAAAAAAAAATACAAAATTAATCGTTTGGTTTTTGGGTTTAAATTCCACATTAAGATTTGACATAAACAAATTATTACGTTCACTGGTTGTGGCTATTAGTCCGTGAGTACATTAGTATTTTTTCCATAATTAAAGTTTGACATATGTTAACATATTTTTATTAAATTAAATTTCTAAAAAATTATTTATCTTGAATATTTTAGGTTTTTTTATAATGATGTTGATTTTTTTTTTAAAGTAGGAAGTGTAGATCTTGTGATTAAAAAAAAATTGTTATTCTTTTCATCTAGATTCAAATTTATATGAGAAAAATGGTCAAACAACATTCAAAATGTAGAATATTTAGCCTATAATGATATTGATTTTTTTTTAAAGTAAGAAGTGTAGATCTTGTGATTAAAAAAAAAAAATTGTTATTCTTTTCATCTAAATTCAAATTTATATGAGAAAATTGGTCAAACAACATTCAAAATGTAAAATATTTAACCTATATTCTTTTTATAAAATAAAATTCATATTTTTAAAAACCATAACATTAGATAAATATGAAATCGGTTCAAATTTTATATCATATAATAATGGACACATACATATATATATAGTAGATAATAAATAGTAAATGCTTTCATTGGCCAAACAATATTCAAAATGTAGAGTATTTAACCTATATTATTTTTATAAAATAAAAACTAACATTAGATAAATATAAAATCAGTTCAAACTTTATATCATATAATAATAAACATATATATATAATAATAAATAGTAAATGCCCTCATGGACCAATACTATCACAACTCCATAAAATGTTTAGCGTATAATTTTTTTATAAAAAGAAACCCACATGATTTAAAAGTCCTAACATGATATAAGTATGAAGTACTCAACTCAAACTTTATATCATATAATAATGGGGCAAATCTTGATATATATTTTTATATATAATAAATAGTAAATGCTCTTGTTAACCAATATTATCACAAAACCATATCCAAAGGATAATATGCCCAACCACTCACACGACTCCAATTCATGAAACAAGCCATCATATCTAAAGAGAATCTGAGTGATTGGGCATATTCTTATTCATATATGAAAAGACCATGGGTAGGAATGTAAAACCAAAATTTGTTGGAAAAGAAAACTATGTACAAATACTATCAACTAATTAACGTATATAGTAAATAGTAAATGCCCTTGTTAACCAATACTATCACAAAACCATATCCAAAAGATAATATGCCAACCACTCACACGACTCCAAATCATGAAACAAGCCATCATATCTAAAGAGAATCTACCCAATCACATGCACTATAATCTACATCATATCTAAAGAGAATCTACCCAATCACAAGCACTATGAGTGATTGGGGATATTCTTATTCATATATGATTGGGCATATTCTTATTCATATATGAAAAAACCATGGGTAGGAATGTAAAACCAAATGTTGTTGGAAAAGAAAACTATGTACAAATACTATCGACTAATTAACATATATAGTAAATAGTAAATGCCCTTGTTAACCAATACTATCACAAAACCATATCCAAAGGATAATATGCCCCACCACTCACATGACTCCAAATCATAAACAATCCATCATATATAAAGAGAATCCACCCAATCACAAGTACTATGAGTGATTGGGTATATTCTTATTCTTATTCATATATGAAAAAACCATGGGTAGGAATGTAAAACCAAATGTTGGAAGAGAAAACAATGTACAAATACTATCAACTAATTAATGTGTTGATGGGAACATAAAGGTGTATAAAATATGATTAAAGTATTAATGAATCAACATATTTTGAGAATTATATATTGAACATTGAATTAGTTCAAAAAAACAAATCTCACTTTAACTTTTTTGTCAATTTCCAAAGAAAATAATTTAATTGAATGCAAATTTGACAATTAAATGACACTAATATATATATATATTTAAATTATGTAAATAAGATAACACAACTTCCTACATTTATTTTTTACTACAAATCAAAATTCACAAAGATTATATTAATTTGGGGTTTAAAATACCAATTTTTTATTGCTAAATTTTAGTGAAAAATGTTACCCATTTTCATAGATTTACTATCATGTATTATAACACACATTTAAAGCTTTCCTACATCCATGAACACTCATAAAAGATTAAATTATTTATAAAAAATACATTATAATGTTGTGTTTCTACCAGACTAGCAACAATCTCCACATATGTGTATAGATCACTCCATACTCAAGTATCATGTATAAGTTATATTTAATTTTAATATAAAATATGTTATCTTATTTTAGTTTAGTTTCATGTTTCTATACCAATCTCTAACATATTAGAAATGTATATGCATGAACCATCATTCTTCTTTCATTTGTTGGTCTCCGGTCGGGCACATGTCCTTATCACCGTCCCAACCAATTGCTTACCTAAGAGCTCATCGCCTTTTCTTATCTCTTTGTTATTTTGGCACATGAATGACATAAAAAAATATAAAATAAAAATATAAAGTATGTTTGTGGTACTTAATATTGAAAAGAAATAAAAAGAGATGACGATATTTTTTTGGAGTTGAGAAACATTTTATTTTTGACCATAAAATATTTACTAATTATAAATTTTCATTATTCAAATTATAATATATATTTATTAATTATAAATTCTCATTATTTAAATTACAATTTTTATTATAAAATAAACTCACCATTTTCAACAATTTCAACTACATTTTTACAAAAACAATAAAAAATCCAAAAGTTGAAATATTTACCCTATACTTTTTAATATAAAAAACTCAAAAAGTCCATTAAGAACCACCCGATTTCAAAGTCATAAGAAGATGAGATAAATATGAAGTCAATTCAAACTTTATATTGGGGCATATCTCGAAATAAGATATTTGGATTTAAGACTAGCTAGAGAGATCCCAATGTTTGAAAACACGTGGGGGCAAGGAAATTTCCTCTATTATACTATGTGACCCGTATGTTAAATAAACTAATAATAATAATAATCTCGCACTTCTAGATTAAAAACCCAGTTATTAAAATATTGGACCATTTCTCAATGTTTATCCACATAGGAGTGCATTAACAAAAACCATTTTTATCATTATCATTAAAATTAGCACATGCTTTTTGAAGCAGGGGAAATGAAACGTCTAAAAAGACTTCAATATGTTAAAAAAATAGAGAAAGTTGTGTGTATGTAGATAATATAAGTTTATGTGTTGAAAGCAAGTCTAGTAAACCAGGGATATTTTTAAGGACCCATATTTATTTAAAAGTGTATAAACCTTGGTAAATCTTATCAATTCTTAAAATGTCAACTATAAAATATTTGGCAATATTTTTCTAAAATGATTTCAATTTCTAAGGATTTTATATAGTTTATATAATAATTTGGCGATTTTTAGACTGAAAAAAGTTTACCCCATCAAAATTGGGTGAAATGGGGCTTCAAAAAATGCAAATTGACGAATCCTTTTTTGGAAAAAAACATGGAAAAATAGCACATGGGCTAAATTTCACCCCTAAAATTATCCTTGTAGTGAACCTATGGAGGAGATAAAATATAAATACAAATTCAAGTGCAAGTACTAATAAGCAATAAATAGAAACCCATGCAATAATTACAAACTCATGTAATCGATGACAAGTAAAATGAAATGTACATTAATTTTCCATACGAGAAAGTATACATATGTAATATAATTAGAGTTATCAAGTTTGACTCTAATTATATTGGCAATCAACATTGGCATTTTCATTTGGTAGGGGGAGTGCAGGGATTAATGGATGCAATTTTCAGTGTGCAAGGGACAGAGAATGACTCACGTGCCTCTTCTTTTTTTTCAAATTGTGACATATGGAGTGTCTTACATCTTTGCATAGTGGTCGAAGGAGAACAATGGTGCAATTCGCATGCCTTCTAATGTTGTAGTCCGTGACATTGCCTTGAAGGTCAAGCCTTGCCATTCCATGTTACCAATGTCAATGGTTGACCTTGTTAATGTCAATCCTTGGGATTTATGGATAGTGAATGCCCAAGCGATCTTGAGGGGGATTTGTTTCTTGTTACTTTGATATATGGGTGGAATTGATATGTGACTTGGTTGAGATTGGTCCTATGGAGGGCCAATGTATATCAAATGCAACGACAACATAGGCTGAAAAGTTAGGAGGGTTAGATCTAGGTGTGTATACATTTTGCATGAACACTCCAAGTGCACCATTTACTAGTCCTAATTGGACCCATAAATTTAGGCCCTATGAAGCTCATCTCATCAAGCATAATGTATTGAATATCTTTCATCTCTTCTTGGAACACTGATAGGGCTTGTCCCTGTAAAGGATTCATGTCCTTCATAGGAATTTGAAGCCCTGCATGTATAGTGGTTGCATGTATGTTAAATGATGCAACTCCAGTAGGGGTGAGGAGCAGTAGTGGGATATGGCCAGAGGTTGCTTGAGAAGATAGTGCTTTTTTTATTGTGCTTATAAGGTAAGATTTACCTCTGCATGCAGTTCCTTAGATGATCATCTTCAATAGATCTTTAGTTCCTTGTATTTGTGAATGTTATAGGACTATGTCAAATGCAAGTTGTTAGTTGTTAGATAATGTATTGTGGAAGTAGATAGGAGATTGTTATTTTGTATTAATTCCTCAATCCTTCAGTTGTAATCAATGTAGTTTGGTGAAGTCTCCAGTGTAGATGTTAATACTTCTAGACAATTCCATGTATGGTTGGTGTCAAAATCTTGGAGGCCAAGCATGTCAAGCTCATTAATGTGGATAGTGCATGTAGGACTAATCATGACAAAAATTTCCATTCATTCATCTCCATTCGAGATGCATGTTATGATTGGTATCCTCATCTTCAGATGTTGTCTCATCAAGAGTGGGTGCAAGGATGCGATCAACATGCCATGTATAGTAGATATTTCATATGTGCTCCCAGTTTAACAGAATGCCATGTTTTGTAAGGCCTATGTATTTAGTGAAGGAACATAAGGGATTATATAAAAGCAAATCACTCCAACAGAATTCATGAAAGGAATTGGAATATTTGGATGGAATTGAAGTAAAGCACGACCGTACATGGATGATTGTAGGGATAGTTCTATTCTTCCACTTTTCAGTTTTGCATCCCCGGTTATATGACCATTGTTGTGCAAGGTCTATAAGATAGAAAGGGTCCAAAGTTGGAGGGCGTTGAAAGTAGGCATCTATGTAACTGGAGCCAGATAAGCAATCAACCAAGTTGCCAGATACGCGACGAAGTATTTGGTGACCAACAATTAGTTTGGTGAATGAACAACTACATGTGACAAGGGGTAATTTTTGCAACATATGGCAAGTTTCTCGAGCATTGATGTCTCGGTCAACAATTGCTTCTGAGTGCAAGACGGTAGGCATATGAGGATGAGTAATTTTGTAAATTTTTATTCATCTACAAATAACCATAGGAACAAATGTCCTTGTGTGATATCAGAAATGAATTTGACAAATTGTTTGTTCCCTAGAGTTTCATTATGTGACGAAAACTCAATATGCCCTTGTTTTATCCTTCATGTGGCAAGTTAATTGGGCATCAAAGAATGATGTGATCCTTGATCAGTGTTGAATGAACATAGTAAGTAAAGAATAAGTAGCACATTAAAAATATGTAATGCTTTGAGTTGGAGGAAAACAAGATGCATTGGTTATGGATGTGGTCCTCTACATATGTGTTGAATTGACATAGTATGTAAATAATAAGAATATTTAATGATTTGAGATGGATGCCAATAGGATACATTGGTGTAAGTTGAGTTTTAGTTACAGACATCATTTAAGATGAATCCTTTTGCTTATACATATTTGTATTAAATGTTTCATTTAACTAATGACAAATTTGGTTATGTACATAATAGGATCTTTGTACAAAAATACTGGGAAACACAAGCTAATAAAGATTAGCTTAAAAACATTTACTGTCAAAATTGTACACAAGAATACAACCTATCAAAATTGTCACTTTGACATACTATAAAGAAAAATAATTCCCTAAAATCCACTTAGCAGAAAAACATAACAACCATACAGCATTGTCCTTGTTAAAAGACTTGCATCCAAATGAGGATCACATTTTGTCATAAAAAATGGCATTCAATCATCATTTGCTGGCATAACATCTAGCATAGTTGGATATTAAACAACCTGTAATGCATTTATTTGCTCAACACCAGTAGAAACATTAGGCTCTTGGAAAAAATGTAATGCAACACTTTACTCACAATTTGCTCAACACCACTAGAAACATTAAACTCTTGGGAAAAATTTAATGCAACACTTTACTCACAATTATTAGAATGATTTTTGCATTTGTACTATCGAATATATTTTAAATCCTTTTGCTTTTAAAACTAGAACTCTCTCATTTAAACATCTCATCTTTTGTAATGTGCTTTCCCTTTTTTTCCTATCATCCCATCTTTAAAATTATTTTGTAACGCCCCCTTCTATCATTCCCGTGCAAGGAAGGAAACGTTAACAACACACGGGCTTATTGCAGACTTAGCCCCACTAGTTTTTGCCCATAATTCCTAACAATTTAAAAACTTCTATTTGTAGATTCGTCTCAATATAAATACAGCGGAATGAATCATATTAGCAAGCACCCAAATAGACAGTAATTGCATAACATATTTTCACAGCAGAGAATGATTCAACATAAGAAGACCCAATCTCATTCGTATGCCATGCATGGATTCCATACTCAGACAATTAATTCATTTCATTAAACATGGGCAATTTAACATATTGCAGAACACAAAATGCGAATAATTTATAATACACAGAACACTTATCTTGAGAAGTTGATGTCCAACGACTGGCTACGTGAAGGCAACGTTCCTCCCAACCGTAGATCTCTATCCAGCCTATATTCCTTCAGCTGAGAGATCACCCCCGAGCTGGGCCGTGTATCCACTAAGGAGGACTAGCTGGTTCCACTCATAGCCATGGTTTCGGTCAAACATCCAAGGAGGTAGAGGAGGATAAAGCTAAGCCAGTGAGCTCAACCACAGAGCTACAAGCATCTCAAGTGAGCTCAACAGTCAGGCACCCACATTACCTACCGCATCCAACACAAGGAAGATCCCCTTCTTTGTTACACAGTCCCTCAAGAAACTCTTCACTCCAGTGCTCTTCAGGATGGGCATAGAAAGGTCCAGCTGCTAATCCTTGAGATCCTAGCCTTCACTGGGTTTATCAAGCACACCCAACCTCTGCATAGCCATTCCCAACTTGATTTTTCACCATCCTGCTCACCAAGTAGCTCAAATCCGTCACTCGTTTTCTGGGCTGCAAAAACTGGATTGTCCTATTGATTTCGAGGTAACTAGTGCTCCAGAATTTGCCCCAAGGTTCATGCTAATGGATTCCCCATTGAATTTCCCTGTCCCATGCTAAATTTGGGCATTTTTGGTCTTTCAAAAACTGGGTTCTCTCAAGGTCGCGATTTTCTGGTTTCTCCTACTGCTGGCACTCGTTTTTTGGATGGAAATGATGTTAGCTACCTCCACAATGGAATGGGGTGAGAATTAAGCAACCTCCCATGAGGTTGAGTGACTTCTTGCCCAAGCAAACAGAGCCCATGAATACCCATACGAATTTCAGGGCTGCCCATGCTCCATTGAAGCCATGGGCTGAAATCTCAACTACCTCCTTACAACAGGAATTAATGTCACCTAGGGAAGTCAATGGGTTCTCATAGTGACAAATGGCAGCCTAGGGTTTAGTCCCATAGCCCCCTCACCACTCCCTAGTGGATACACGTGTCCCCTTCTCATTCGTTGCCTCCATAGCTAGTTTTGGTATTTCATTTCAATGTTAAATATTTACATCAATTTACAATGTCCCATGGCTTAATAGCACGTGGGTAACAAAACATCAAGCGAGTCTAATTTAAATAAAATCCGAGCATAAACTAGCGGGGCCTTGGCCTTGAGCTCCACGCTAGGGAAACATACAACATGTGTATACAATATTTACATTAGAGCCAATATTTCCCAAGGGTTAAAAATGGGGTATTACATATTTATATATTATTAATCACTTTCATGTAAATAACATTAATATTTAAATTAAATTAAAAACTAAAAACATAAAAAACTTATGTTGGACATTATCTACTTCTGAAATTTATGACGAATGCCAAAAATATCTCTAACAAGCTAAACTAGCAGCAAAGCTACTATACCTGCCTCTTGTAAATATTTTAATGCAATAGCAATACATAATTAAAAATCAAGGGAAATAATGATTCTTTTAATACTATTTAATCTAAATTAATTTAATAATCTAATCTAACAATTTAGAGATGTTTTAATTTAATAATTTAAACTAACAATTTAAAAATGTTTTAATTTAATAATTGTTCATAGTCTAAAGTTAAAACTAAAATAATTGTAAAAGATTTAAAAAACTTGTGACAATATATTATTTATGCTTAGTCTAAAAGCAAGAGAGAAGTGCAAGTGAGAATTATAAATGAAGATTCATTGAAAACATTGTATCTATTATGTGAAATTGAAAATTAAAAAATCTATCCTAAAGGCATGAACATTCATAGGTCTACATTTCTAAAATACCTAATAAATTTATTGTGAATTAATTCAAAAGTTTTTAATTGACATCAATATAGTAGATACCTATTTTTTATGATGATATTCCTGTTTTAAAGTTGATGCTTTTACAAATTCAGTTATTTCTAGATATATGTTTTTTTTAAAGGAAATTTGTAAACCAAGGAATGCTTCCCCATATTTGTAGATGTCATCCCTGCTAAATCTATCAGTGTAAACTAGTTCCCAACTCAAGAAGATTTGAATTAGCCAAATATCCAACAATATTAACAACAACTTGTTAAATCAACACCTTAAAATAGATTTATATTTATATATATTTAGAATTGTCAATTTATATAATTAAATTGTAAAAATTCAATAGATTTACTTGTAATAATTGTTACATACACAAAAAAAATACATTAACACAAATATTTATAATAAATATTTTATGATTTAAAAATTAATAACAAATTCATTTAAATTATATTTTTAAAAAGTTTTTTTTTAAAATACATAATTAAAATAATGGTTGAGAAAAGTATTAAAACTATCAAAATACTAAATATTCAATTAAAATTTAAAATAAAATTAATAGAAATTAATATAACAATTATATATAAAATTACATAAAATTAATTATATTTATATTAAGTAATTATTAAATAAAAAATTATATTTTTGAAATGATTGTTTAATTTATATAATATTTAATTTAATGTTTAGTTTTATATCACATTAACAAATTTTATAAAAAAATTTAATATAATATCAATAAATTTCAATTTCTTTAAAATATGTTAAAATTTTATAATTTAAATTTAAAATTTGCTTTTAAAAATTATAATTTATTTTAAGAAATTCCAAATCATCAAAATTAAAAATAATAATAATAATAAACCAATATCATGTAAAAAAATAAACTTAAAACTCAAACTATTAAGGAAAAAATATAACTTATTTTCCAATATTAAACAAAAAAAACTCAAAAAATTGAAATTCAAAAATAAATTATTACTTGATTTTTCCATATTAAAAGATAAATCAAAAAATTTAAACCATTCGTAAAAAAATCATGAACTTTTTTCCAATCAAATTTATCAAATACACAAGGAAAAATATTTTTTATTTTAATTTCATTTTTTAATTTAACTATTTAGTTAAAACATTTTGTTACCTTTAAAATACATTATAATGTAAAAACAAAATTATAGTTTTATTTATATTTATAAATAAAACTATAATTTTTTTACATATTTCTATGAAATATATATGTGAAATGCATAAATAAAAATTAAATTTAAAGTTAAATAATAATTTTTTTATTATTTTTTATTAATTTTTAATGTAGTTTTTTTTATAATGATATTGAATAACATGTTATGGTACATAGATCACAATGACAAGCTCAAGATTATCCACATTATATGTTATTGATTTTAAAGACAATGTTAAATTTATTTTTTCCATCTGGAACAAATTATCCACTAGGTCCCCCTCAAATGAATAAAGTATTATGACTTCACCCAATAAACCTATACTCCATAAGCAACGTTTAAATTATTAAAAAATTTAATGGGAATGATGTTTTATAAACCAACTTCATGATAAATGATTCACCACAAACATACTCAATTTGAATTATAAAAAATAAAAATAAAAATACCCACTTAAATATGCAATATTTTTATAAACCATTTTGACATATTTCTCAACTCAAATATTATGAAATTTTATAATCATAGATTTAATAGCTTTTGAAAACCCTTTTGGCGTTGGGATTGATGAAATATTTATATGTAAGAATACAATTTTGCAATATATTTATCTGCACGTGCAAATAGTCCACGTCAGGAAGTCAGTTTCATTATGCAGCAAGGTTGAAAGTATATATACTAGCATTCGCCTCGGGAGGGGAAAAATGAATGCTGAGGGGCTAGTCGCTAGGGGCTAAGCGCTATAGTCTGAAAGAAATTCTTGGGAAGATTAAATTCCGGCAAAGTTCCAATGGCGGAGATGGCTCAAGAAAAGATCGATGGTTGTCGTGGATTCCCGCATCACCAAAAAGCTCGTGTGAAAACCATGGTGAGCGGTTGCGGATACAATACCACTGGAATATGTGGCGCAATGCTATTGTCCTGCATGGACGTGATAGTGGTATCACAAACCACTGAAGCGCCATGCAGAACTGCCAAAGAGTAAAATGTGGAAGCGTGGGCTGTGGCACGTGGCGGATGCACGTGGAGATGGCCGTGGCACGAGAGATGCACCATAATGGATGATGATCGGACGGATGACATGCATTAAGAAAAGATCAAGGGATGAGACCCATCTGCATAAGGGGAAATGCACACTCGATAATGGAAAGGGTGGTTGTGATAAACAAACCACCTTCACAGGTGTCACGCGATGGTTGATCCGCATGCAGTCGAAAGCAGGAAGGAAACCCACTATGTAGGATCGTGGATACCGCCGTAGAGAATAAAGGGCGCAAGATCTGATGGCTCAAATCATTAATACGTGCGATCAACGACTGGAAAGAAAATATGTCCGGAAAGCTGCAAGAAAGATAAGAAAAAGTTCTTATATAAAACAAAAGGGTTTTCAAAAATGGCATTTTGTCTCTGTGTCGCTGTTCTCGGGAGTTTTGAAGATCAGTGGAGATTGCCAGTTACGTCAGAAGGATAAAGGACATGTTTGCACAGGTAGGGTCTGGTGACCTGTCTCGCATATTTTAAAGGAAAAGATTAAATTCCGGTGAAGTTCTGAATGAAACTCTGTCAATTTGAAATTCTAATTTGTTTTACATATTATATTCTATACGAGGAGAAGAAACAACCTATGCAAAAGAGGAAAACTCCTCATTCTTGCTATCAATACGTTTTTTTTTGTGGGTGAAAGCTATGGGAAGGGCATAGGACCATCTTCATTCTTGCTTCAATGCTCATTTTAATCCATCCTGGGCGATTATCATTGTGGTTCTGCTCTACTTTTTTTTCATGGGATTTTGCTTTTTGTTTATAAATTTCTTATTATTCCTGTACAGGGCCAGAGGCACCACGAGGCCACCCACTCTTTGGACAGAGCCGTCATTGCTCGTGAAGGGCCTCAAGGTGCAGACATAAGAAACGCTCTTACTTCGGAGCTCAGAGGTTTGCCGATATTTTGATATATCCATGGATAAAAGCAAAAGGAAAAGCTACACGCGGCAGTATTCCATCGTGGATTCCCGCATCGCCAAAAAGCTCGTGTGAAAACCATGGTGAGCAGTTGCGGATACAATAGCACTGGAATACGTGGCGCAATGCTATTGTCCTGCATGCACGCGATAGTGGTATCCAAAACCACTGAAGCGCCATGTGGAACCACTAAAGAGTAAAATGTGGAAGCATGGGCGATGGCACGTGGTGGATGCACTGGAGATGCACGTGGAGATGGCCGTGGCACGGGAGATGCACCATACATTGATGATGATCGACGGACAACATGCATTAAGAAAAGATCAAGGGATGAGACCCATCTGCATCAGGGAAAATGCACACTCGATAACGGAAAGGGTGGTTGCGGTAAAGAAACCACCTTCACAGGTGTCACGCAATGGTTGATCCTGATACCACTATCGCGTCCATGCAGAACCGCCAAAGAGTAAAATGTGGAAGCGTGGGCCATGGCACGTGGCGGATGCATGGGATATGCACGTGAAAATGGCTGTGGCACGAGAGATGCGCCATACATTGATGATGATCAGACGGACAACATGCATTAAGAAAAGATTAAGGGATGAGACCCATCCACATCAGGGGAAATGCACACTTGATAATGGAAAGGGTGGTTGCGGTAAACAAACCACCTTCACAAGTGTCACACAATGGTTGGTCCACATGCAGTGTAAACCAGGAAGGAAAACCACTATGTAGGATCACGGATACCGCTGTGGAGAATAAAAGGCGCATGATCTGATGGCTCAAATCATTAATATGTGTGATCAATGGCTGGAAAGAAAATACGTACGCAAAGCTGCAAGAAAGATAAGAAAAAGTGCTTATATAAAACAAAAGGGTTTTCAAAAACGGCATTTTGTCAATGTGTCACTGTTCTCAGGTGTTTTAAAGATCAGTGGAGATTGCTAGTTACGTCAAAAGGATAAAGGACGTGTCTGCACAAGTAGGTTCTGGTGACCTGTCTCACATATTTTAAAGGAAAATATTAAATTCCGACGAAGTTCCAACGACGGAGATGGCTCAAGAAAAGATCGATGGTTGTCGTGGATTCCCGCATCACCAAAATGCTTGTGTGAAAACGATGGTGAGCGGTTGTGGATACAATACCACTGGAATACGTGGCGCAATGCTATTGTCCCACATCGACACGATAGTGGTATCACAAACCATTGAAGCGCTATGCGGAACCACCAAAGAGTAAAATGTGGAAGCGTGGGCCATGGCATGTGGCGGATGCAGAAAATACATGAGAGATGCACCATACATTGATGATGATCAGACGGACGACATGCATTAAGAAAAGATCAAGGGATGAGATGCATCTGCATGAGAGGAAATGCACACTCGATAAGGGAAAGGGTGGTTGCGGTAAACAAACCACCTTGACAGGTGTCACGCGATGGTTGATCCGCATGCAGTCGAATCCAGGAAGGAAAACCACTATGTAGGATCGCGGATACCACCATGGAGAATAAAGGGCGCAAGATCTGATGGCTCAAATCATTAATACGCACGATCAATGGATGGAAAGAAAATACGTTCGGAAAGCTACAAGAAAGATAAGAAAAAGAGGTTATATAAAACAAAAGGGTTTTCAAAAACGGCATTTTGTCTATGTGTTGTTGTTCTCGGGAGTTTTGAAGACCAGTGGAGATTGCTAGTTACGTCAGAAGGATAAAGGACATGCCTTCACAGGTAGGGTCTGGTGACCTGTCTCGCATATTTTAAAGCAATTTGTTTTAAAAAAAAAACAATTTAAATGGAGACTGTGCATGATATAGATGTTTTTAAAGCCAAAGAAGCCTTAGAAGACAGAGATGGGGACGTTTACGATACCCTAATTAGGTTACCGGTCGCTGAAACCAAGCTTAAATTGTCTAGGTTGTTAGAAGAAGGTATAGATGTACACAGAGTCCACCTGTCATCCTTGCTAACCTTCTGTCCTGACCAAATCCCGTCTTTTCTAGAATTAGTGTCGTGGTGTGTTGATAATTATTCCAGAGAAGAAAGGACTGTGAGTAGATGGTCGAAAAAGCAGAGCCGTCTGTAAAATAGAGCCCGCTGTCATAATTGAAGCCCTAGAAATTTTTTTTTCCCAAACCCTCGAATCTGAAAGTTTTTCGGAAACCTCTGCTATTGAGTTTTATCACCAAGCCCTTCAAGATAGTAGAGAAAAGTTCCTGTCCACATGTCTTAAACCAGAAGCAAGGACTTTAGATGTCGCTTACCCTATAGAGGCCACTCTATTTGATGAAAATACCCAGCTGGTTTTAACCTTGTTAGCTTTGGTCCTAGGTTTCGACACAGACATGTATGTAACTGAGTTTCAATTAAGCCTTTTTCATAGAATGAGTATAGTTCCACCGGGGATTGACGAAAGTCAAATTCCTCGACTTAACTTTGAAGAATTGTTGGCTGAAAAGATCCATTACCAGATGGTTAATTTCCCTGCTCTCTGACACTTCAGATTTCAATCATTCTTGATGAGAATGATCACGATGGCCAATCACAAAGACCTACAATTCCCTGAGATAGTTTCAACAAATTTATTGGATAATAATATGTTTAATTACATAAATTATATGTTCTCAGAAATTTACAGAATGATTTATGGAGAAAGGTTGCCTAGAGTACTACTGGAGATGCAGACATGGATGCAATTAAGTACTAAATATGCTATAGGGGATTGGTTCCTGTCAAAAGACAGTACAGTGATTATGTTATATGGATTTAAACATAAACCCTACATTTTACCGACGTTTCTTACCTTAAGGGTTTTCGCCTTGGAGTTTCTCAGACAGAAACTAATTGTTGAAGATAATAATTTCTTGTTTTTCAAACAAGCAACAGATATTAAGTATCCGTTTACACTTGGCCCATTCACAGTGAAGAACAAAAATGCTGCTATCTATATAGAAAAATTATTGAAAGATATGGAATTTGAGACAGACGTGGCCATCGAATATGATCCGTTAAACATAATTTCAAAAAGGAGAACGGGTCATCGCATCAAAGCGCTGAATCATCAGGTGATTGAGGGAATGTCTGATAGAGCAAATTGGTTGGACTATAAGGAGACCAAAGAAATTGTTCTTGATTCTCAAGAAAAAGAAATGATATTGACAGGTACGATGGTAGAGGCAATAAGCACGGTGAACATTGCAATGGTGGCGTCTAAAAGGTCTGCACAAGACATAGCTAACATTGAGACTGAAGAAGCAGAAAAGGGAAAAGGTTAAAAATGGATGAGCAACAAGATCTAATGGCATTTTCAGAAAAGGAAGAAAAAACCGAAATCAAAATACCAGAGGTCATAGTAAATGAATATAGTATTCAGGAAGCCCCGGTGGAAAAAGATGTAAATAAACCATGTAATATAATGGATGTTTTTAATGAGCACTGTCAAAACAAGCAAGAATCTTCCCGGCAAACCAGTAAATTATTTCCAAAGGTTAGGAGTATATCCAGCACATAAGTCAGTTTATTTACTAGCAGAAATGTTAAAGACAACTCTCTTAAATTTTCAGTTGTTACCAAAGACAAGATCTCAGAAATGAAAGTTGACTTGAATAAAATCAATGCTCCAGACATAATCTTATTGCATAGACAAACCGGAGAATTTATGTACTCAGATTATTTGGAAGGGATCATAAAAGTTAACAATTTGAAGATTTTAGTAAACAAATTAAATAACCAGTTGAGACAAGAAAAGACAGAAAATAAGTCTTGACAGCAGCAAATAAAAAGATTGCAATCAAATTTGGTAAACAAAGACGAAGATGGGGCAGCAAATTTACTCAAAGAAAAGGACAGCACAATTCGAACGTTAAAGCAGAGGCTGAAAATCCCAGACGCTCAGCTTATCCAAGGAGCCGAATTGACTGTACTAGAGAAGGAAAAAGAAGAGCTGTCAGATGAAGTGAAAGATATTACTGCAAAAATGGTGAAGCTCGCTGAAAAAAAAAGTTCATTGGGAAAAAGAGAAGATTTGTTTGGAAGAGCAATTGGAAGAGGTAAAGAAAAAGTTAACAGAATTAGGTCAGCAACAGGCATATGCAGGTACAGGTGAAGAGAAAGCTGGAGCAGACAGTCTCTTACAAGCCATGTCCCAGATAAGTCTGAAGGATGTTGAGATTAAAGAATTGAAAAATGGAACACAGAGACTAAAAGAAGACAATGAAACAAAGGGTAAGGCAATTGAAGCCTTGCAAGCAAAGAATCAAGAAGTGTCTGATAACAATAGAAGATTGTCAGCCCATGTAATAGGACAAGCTGCAATGCAAGGTTGTAAGCATATGGTGTGGGATGAGATTGTTGAGATATTGTAACTTCAAAGAATATTATATTTGTACTTTATTATTCCGGAGATGTTTCATTCCTCCGTGAAGATCTTATTGTATATCCGGAGATGTTTATTCCTCCGTTGGAATGTGGTAACTTGGGTTATTAGACTTCCCTAGTGGGGGTCGGCCCTGTATGTGTTATGTGGGTCAAAGGGTTATTAGACCCACCATGTGGGGGTCGGCCCAGTCAGTTATAATGGGGTATTTAACCTAATGGTTAAATACGAGCCTACATGTACTTGTGTAAAATACATATCAGAGTAGTGTATAAATAGAGGAGGTGTGTTCCTCATTATACACACTCACTCACTTGAGAATGGAGCACTTGTGGAGGAGAGGTCTGCTATGGAGAAGAAGGAGCTTATGCTCAGGATTTGAATCTTTGTATATTGTTGGTCATCTATATTGAGGAAGCTTTACTGGGTTTTCTACCCCATGAGGGTTTCCCAGGATAAATCTGTGTCTCTTGTGTTTATGCTATGCTTGTTGTTTCTTCAGTGATCCTGTATATGCTATTATTGTGAAATGGAATGTAATGCTGCTATTTTCTGACTTATCATATTAAATCTTAACATGGTATCAGAGCTAACCTGAAGGAAGACAAGGTATGGCACTTACGACACTTGCTTTACTTACGACAATTTGAAGGTTAGGGTTTTACATAGCAAAAACCAGTCATCGTGGAACTTTCGCTATAACTCCATTTTGGAGAAGGTTCAGGGTATGAAAAGTTTACAGGTCGAAGATAACATCCCCAGGTACCTTGTGTCCAAAGGGCATCCTCAGATTCGTTGTACTTTGTAAGTTATGATTAGTACAAGTTAGGGTTTCTGCCTCTTCTAGATCTCAGTCAAAATCGGGTGACCTTGGCAAAAAGGTCATAACTTGGGTTAGGAAGCTCCAAATGAAATTTAGTAAAAATTGACAGGTAGTACACAGACTGTACTATCTCAGGAAACTTTTTCAAAGGCCGAAGGTGAACCAGTGACACGTGGAATGCCGTACAAGTGCACTCTCCTGTTTTATTCCATAAACAGGTCACGTTGCGACACTTGGCATAACTCTCTCTCAGAGAGTCCAATTGAGGTCAGACCTATCAGGATGGAAAGATAACAGGTTGATCTATCTCAGGAAACGTTTTCAGAGGCCTAAGTTTAAACATTGACACGTGGCATGCCGTACAAGTTCGCTCTCCTGTTTTATCCCATAAACAGGTCACGTTGCGACACTTGGCATAACTCTCTCTCTCAGAAAACCCAATTGAGGTCAGACCTATCAGGATGGAAAGATGACAGGTCAGGCTACTGCAGAAAAAAGGTTTTAGACCTTGTGGAGCAAAAATTTCATATTTACAACAAAAACAATCAGGTACATATTTCTGTCAAAACAGAATTATTTTTGGAAGCACTTTCATTCATGGCTTCCGGAATTTAGGGTTTCGGAGAAAGTTAGAATTTTTGGAATCGGAATCCACGGCTGAATGCTACTCAGAAAAATAAAAATTTAGAGACCAAGATCGAATTTTTTTTGGTTGGGTGGAAGACCGGGCTTGATCAAACCCCAGTTCGGGATTTTGATCGGAAAGATGGAAAATTAGGGCTTCAGCAAAAGTTGGAATTTTTGAAGTCTGTAACCACGGCTGGAAGCTCCTCAAAAAAATAAGAGTTTAGAGCCTTGGATCGAACCTTTTGTTTGAGCAGAAGGGTGGGCTTCATCAAACCCTAGTTCGGGATCCTGTCTAGAAGATCCAGAAGTTTCAAAGGCAATTTTGAGGGGTCAAATTTTGGAATTTCCAAAATTTAAGTATGCTAGTTTGATCAGCTCAGCAAGACATATTCTTTCATCCATTCAGAAGTGTGAAAGTCAAAGATTAAATTTTTAGGGTTTCTCTAGCAAACCCTAATCAAGCTCCAGATCAAGTTTCAGGGGGAGTTGAGGCTAAGGCCTTACATAAGAAGACTACAAGAAGTCTCGACAGGTATGACTTAAGAAGGCTCAGGTATGTCTTGAAATCTAATTCTTGATTAAGTTCATGATGTGTTTGTCTTCATATTATTTATTAGTACAATCTTGATTAATGTTAGAAATGTCTTATCACCCTAGTAACAGTATGAATGCATGTGAATGATCAAAGACATTCATTGATTAGGGTTATATGATTGTACTAATGCATTATGATGTTGTGTGAGGTTGATGTTGTCTGCTAGCAAGATACAGGTACATCACAAAAGACAAATCAGGTTCCATGACCATGAAACATGAAGACAAAGACTCATCCATAATCTTTGTTCTACTTACGAGGTATGTATGACTTTGTTATATTATGCTTAACCTATGAGACATGCAGGTTCTAGCTCAGGATCTCTAAATCATTGAAGAGATTGTTTAGGTATGTTGTACATAACCAAGTAGGTATACTAATCCAGGTATGTTTCCCATGAATCTTACCTTGTTTTAGGTTCCCTTATATAAGTATACTTGGAATGATTGGTTATGCTTATTCATAAAGTTAGTAATCAAGGGATTATGCATATTATGTCTTTTATCTTGATTGATGATATGCATGAGTGAAAGAAGACTTCCCTGAAATCTTGAATACTAATGTTTATTAACTATAATCATGACTATACATTTTCAAGATTATTTAGAACTATAATGTTTTGATAGCATTTAGAATATACTAATGAGTGTATGTTTGTGTATGAGATCATGAGGATGACTCTTGAACATGCACAGTGGTACAGAATGAATAGAAGTTCAAAAGACATACAGAAGATCAAGCGGGAGGCAACCACACAAACATAAAACATAAGTATTTGAGTTGTTATTTGAAATAGTAATGATATTGCTTGTAATAGGTTGTATGCATATTTGTATTCCTAGAATATATAATGCTGAGTGTAAACATTCATAGAGCATTGAACAGTATACTACTAATGTGCATATGATTGGTAAGTTGGACAAACATTCCATTGTTGCTTGTCTAGAATGAAACCTCTTTGCTGACATGCTGAGAGCTGTGCACACTCTCGATAGTATGTTCTGGCAGAGATGGAAGGCATCTAGATAGCCACTGTATGCATACAGGATATGGGAAAGTGTTGTGCCAAAGTATTGGTCAAATTACTTGCATAACTATGTAAATGATATCTGTATGCATAATAGGTTACCATGTCAATATGATTTGATGATTATGAAGTATTACTAATCATGTACTTAATTTTGATTTGTAGGAAAGGTCATGAAGAATGATGGACACCGTACAAGTGATGGATGTTCAAACAAGAAGATTTACAAATCAAACAAAATATAGAAGGCTCATGGCTAGAATATTCTCTTAGAAAGGGGAAGAGAATCATGATGAGATGTTTGCTCCAAGTGGCTAGATAAGACCATTCTCTTAATGGTGTAATTAAAAAAGAAGTGTGAATCAGGTTCTGTATGGGTTCCCAGGATCGATAATAATTGATGAGAATACATGTGAGGATTGCATCATCCTTGAACACAAGTTCTAAAGTGAGCCGTAGACAAGTGTCTCCAAGAAAGAAGAGGGATTGTATCATCCTTGAACACGTGTTCTAAAGAGAGCCGTAGATGTATGTCTTCGAAAATGAAGTCCTTGGTGGACATGAGGGGATTGGATCATCCCTAGACTTCAGTCCTAAAGAGAGCCGTAGACGTATGTCTTCGAGAATGAAGTCCTTGGTGGACATGATAGGATTGCATCATCCTCAAGAGAGTCGTAGATGTATGTCTTCGAGAATGAAGTCCTTGGTGGACTTGAGGGGATTGGATCATCCCTGGACTTCAGTCCTAAAGAGAGCCGTAGACGTATGTCTTCGAGAATGAAGTCCTTGGTGGACATGATAGGATTGCATCATCCTCAAGAGAGCCGTAGACGTATGTCTTCGAGAATGAATTCCTTGGTGGACTTGAGGGGATTGGATCATCCCTGTACTTCAGTCCTAAAGAGAGCCGTAGACGTATGTCTTCGAGAATGAAGTCCTTGGTGGACTTGAGGGGATTGGATCATCCCTGGACTTCAGTCCTAAAGAGAGCCGTAGACGTATGTCTTCGAGAATGAAGTCCTTGGTGGACGGTTGAGGATTAATTCATCCTTGGACGTAGGTCCTAAATGTACGGTTGAGGATTAAGTCATCCTTGGACGTAGGTCCTAAAGGTACGGTTGAGGATTAAGTCATCCTTGGACGTAGGTCCTAAATGTACGGTGGAGGATTAAGTCATCCTTGGACGTAGGTCCTAAAGGTACGGTTGAGGATTAAGTCATCCTTGGACGTAGGTCCTAAATGTACGGTGGAGGATTAAGTCATCCTTGGACGTAGGTCCTAAATGTATGGTTGAGGATTAAGTCATCCTTGGACGTAGGTCCTAAATGTACGGTGGAGGATTAAGTCATCCTTGGACGTGGTCCTAAATGTACGATTGAGGATTGAGTCATCCTTGGACGTGGTCCTAAATGTACGGTTGAGGATTGAGTCATCCTTGGACGTGGTCCTAAATGTACGGTTGAGGATTGAGTCATCCTTGGACGTGGTCCTAAATGTACGGTTGTGGATTAAATCATCCTTGGACAGTAAATCCAGTAATTCCGAAAGGAAGGATAGTCCTAAATGAATTGAGTGGATTAAATCATCTTTGGACAGTAAATCCAGTAATTCCGAAAGGAAGGATAGTCCTAAATGAATTTAGTGGATTAAATCATCCTTGGACAGTAAATCCAGTAATTCCGAAAGGAAGGATAGTCCTAAATGAATTGAGTGGATTAAATCATCCTTGGACAGTAAATCCAGTAATTCCGAAAGGAAGGATAGTCCTAAATGAATTGAGTGGATTAAATCATCCTTGGACAGTAAATCCAGTAATTTCGAAAGGAAGGATAGTCCTAAATGAGATTGAGTGGACTAATCATCCTGTAAATAGATTGGGATTGCCTCGGTGAGATGTCTTAAAGTGATAAGGACTAATCATCCTGTAAATAGATTGGGATTGCCTCGTCCCTAGACATGGTGAGATGTCTTAAAGTGATAAGGACTAATCATCCTGTAAATAGATTGGGTTTGCCTCGTCCCTAGACATGGTGAGATGTCTTAAAGTGATAAGGACTAATCATCCTGTAAATAGATTGGGATTGCCTCGTCCCTAGACATGGTGAGATGTCTTAAAGTGATAAGGACTGATCATCCTGTAAATAGATTGGGATTGCCTCGTCCCTAGACATGGTGAGATGTCTTAAAGTGATAAGGACTAATCATCTTGTAAATAGATTGGGATTGCCTCATCCCTAGACATGGTGAGGTGTCTTAAAGTGATAAGGATTGATCATCCTGTAAGTTGATCTGGATTGCATCATCCATAGACATGAGAGTTGTCTTAAACCGAGAGGGACTGATCATCCTGTAAGCGGATCAGGATTGTATCATCCTTGGACCTATGTCCTAAAGTGATTGGGATTGATCATCCCGTAATTGGATCTTGTGTGTTGCAGGGTATGCTGCTATTGTGTATACTTGTATTGATGAGGATACTTGTATTGATGATATGTATACTTGTATTGATGAGGATACTTGTATTGCTGATGTGTATACATGTATTGATGAGGATACTTGTATTGCTAATGTATATACTTGTATTGATGAGGATACTTGTATTGATGATGTGTATACTTGTATTGATGATGTGTATACTTGTATTGATGAGGATACTTATACTTGTATTGATGATGTTGTTGATCGTGATGATCTAGATGACGATGTTGTTGATCGTGATAATCTAGATGACGATGATGTTGATCGTGATGATATAGATGATGATGCTGCTGATCGTGATGATCTTGATGACGATGCTACTGATCGTGATGATCTAGATGACGATGCTGCTGATCGTGTAATGACGATGCTGATGATCGTGTGATGACGATGTTGATGATCGTGTGATGACGATGCTGATGATCGTGTGATGACGATGCTGATGATCATGTGATGGCGATGCTGATGATCGTGTGATGACGATGTTGATGATCGTGATGCTGATGATGATGCTGATGATCATGTGATGACGATGCTGATGATCGTGAGATGATGATGCTGATGATCATGAGGATCCAAATGTTGATGTTGCTGTAGTTGTTCGAGTGCTGCAGAAGATAAAGACTCAGTACTGAAGATGTTGATGTTCCAGTATTGAAGATGTTCCAGTAACTGCTTGAGTTATTGATGATGTTGAGAAAGCTTCCAATGATTTATAGATGTATCATGTATGATGTTGATGACTCCTTGCTCATGCAGATGCTGTTATAATATCCTTCTCGTTAAGGGGGAGTGTTGAGATATTGTAACTTCAAAGAATATTATATTTGTACTTTATTATTCCGGAGATGTTTCATTCCTCCGTGAAGATCTTATTGTATATCCGGAGATGTTTATTCCTCCGTTGGAATGTGGTAACTTGGGTTATTAGACTTCCCTAGTGGGGGTCGGCCCTGTATGTGTTATGTGGGTCAAAGGGTTATTAGACCCACCATGTGGGGGTCGGCCCAGTCAGTTATAATGGGGTATTTAACCTAATGGTTAAATACGAGCCTACATGTACTTGTGTAAAATACATATCAGAGTAGTGTATAAATAGAGGAGGTGTGTTCCTCATTATACACACTCACTCACTTGAGAATGGAGCACTTGTGGAGGAGAGGTCTGCTATGGAGAAGAAGGAGCTTATGCTCAGGGTTTGCATCTTTGTATATTGTTGGTCATCTATATTGAGGAAGCTTTACTGGGTTTTCTACCCCATGAGGGTTTCCCAGGATAAATCTGTGTCTCTTGTGTTTATGCTATGCTTGTTGTTTCTTCAGTGATCCTGTATATGCTATTATTGTGAAATGGAATGTAATGCTGCTATTTTCTGTCTTAGCATATTAAATCTTAACAGAGATTATAAAAGAAGTTGAAAAATTGAGACCCTATCTTGATTATATGAAGGTTAAAGAAAAAGTGGCCAAAGATGCTTTTGAAAGCTGTAGAGCAGCCAGAGAGAATCTGAACAAAAAGCCAAAGGAAATAGCACAAAGAGCAATAACTTTCCTAAATAGTTTGACTGAAGCGGATTTGACAACAATGGATATAAGGAATAGAATTTTAGTCATTACATGGGCTAGAAGATTTTTAGGGAAGTATTCACATATTGAAAATATTGAAGTTAAATCTGGACATGTATAAGAGGAAGTAAAAAGGTTTAAGAAACAATTTGAAAAATTGATAATCAAAGGATTCCCTACTTTTTGGGATGCAAACCATGAATTGATTTTTGCAAATGAATATAAGAGGTTATTGTTTGGTATAAGATTGAATCATGAAAAGTTTCAGCATTTGGATCATATGCTTACTGGAAAGATTCTAATGGAGAAAATTGCAGAGGACTTTGAAATTTTAAATATGTTGATCTCAATCTATGAGAATCTTCCTCTTGTTTCTTATGCAGGTCACATTGAAATGCGAGTCTTAATAAAGGAAATGACTAGTTATGATATGCCCACTGCTGACCAATGGAACTATGTGGATAAATATGGAAGATAGAGATATTCTGCTCATATATGAAGATGCATTCAGAAACTCTTGTCAAGTGGCAAAAATGATGTTTTTATTTTAAAAGAAAATTTTACAATGTTGTTTAAAGACTGTTATCTTTGGAGTTAAGACATTTTCAGTTATTAGTTAAAAGAAGTGGTTATGTCAAACTTCTTTCAAATTTTGTATAAAAGACAATGAGAATCATTTTTGAAGGGGTTGGAAACTCCTTGAGAGACAATAAGTTTTGAAGTCAAATTTTGAATAAAAAAGCCGTACGGTGGAAAATACCTATTTTGTTGAAGACCAGAGATTCATGTGTTGATCATTTTTACAGTGTATCTTTTTGCTTATCTCTTCATGTGCATGTCTATTTTCTTTGTTATATCTTCCATTATGTTCTTCTTCTATGCTTAAAATGAACGTTTGAAATAGATTGGGATTCATACTGGTTATGGCTTGATCTATCGCATTTAAGTATCCATTTATTTCTCTAAGGTTGACAATGGATTAATCCTAGTTTGATGCCTGTTGTTGATGGACTGTTATTATTTCTTTCTATGCTACCTAGAAAATCTTATTGACTCTGATATGGTTGCTATCTTGACTCTATGCCCAATGTTTCTTGTTTCCTTTTCAAGCAAGTAAATCATTTTTGAGAAATTTGAGCGTGTTCTATATATTTTTAGCCTTTGTATATATCTTCTGATAGAGCCCTCTCTGGTGGAAGAAATGGCTAAGTTTTCTACCTAAAGATCGGTTTGAAATAGGTTACCTTAGGTGTTATTATTTTACAACGGGGGATAAAATCTAAGTGCTAACTATGATTATAATCTAGTTGGGTATTCTCATAAACCTCTAAATTCATAGTTATAACCTTATTATCCTGGGTATTCACAACGAATGAATATAATTTTCAAGGATATGCAGGGTTTGCATTTGGTTGAGTCAAAGACCTAGATAGCAATAGGCTAATCTGCATAACGATTCTCTCAGGTGTTTTGCATCTCTGTTAAAAGTATTTGGAGCTTTGATCCTTATATGAAACTCCACTTTCACAGCATTGCCCTGAAAAACAAAGAATTTGGGTTTAAAGAAAGAGGATTCAAACTTGGGGGTCATGGCAGCAGTGTTTGAGATTAAATGCGAGAAGTTTGGGTTGTGGCAAGTTTGGGGTTTTAAACAATTAAGTTAAACAAAAGCCGATTTGGTGAACGTTGCAACTTTGCGGATTTCATTGTACACTCACCAAACTAAATTTTTCTGCATAGGATATCGATTTGTAGCATGAAAGTTTACATTGTAGGAGGACTTACATTTTTTCTATGTTATTGAGGCTCATATGGCGACCATCCTGGGGGTATAAATTGCAGATTTGTGCAGGAATTTACAAGTGATATTTGCGTAGATGTGATTTTAAGATATGGTTATAGTGAATTTTGACAAATTTCTGTTGTTCTAATGGAGTTAAATATTATAATTTATCAAAATTTGAGTGAAAGTCAATAAATTTGTGTTGTGGGAGTATGGTTTATTTGGCTGAATTTCTAATTTGAAAATACAATAAGCTATAGAACATATAAATTACAGTATTTTGTTTTCCATGTTATTTGCGAAACCCATGAACAATCCATAGAGTGAACATATAGTCTTCGCAGATTAACATACTTGGACAAATGCATTGTGTTTGACTAAAGGTAAAAAATACTGTATAAGTTGACACCCAAATTAATGATAATGTTTTCTGTCTTTGCAAGATTGTAGATTATGGTTGTTGGACCATAAGCATTGACTGCAAATAAGATTTCAACGTTATTTTTTGATTTGGTGCTTTTACGTTTGGACAGGTTGGATATGTACATGTCATTCGAAAGAAGCAAAGGCAGCGTAGTAGAGTTTGACCTTGACATATAAGTTTTGTTGCTTTGTACTTTTTACATGATGTTTGGAGACACAAAGCCTATGACAGGAGCATCTCTGCAATTTTCATGGACTGAGTTATATAGAGCTATTAAGGACACTTATTTCCCAGATGCAAGTATTGAGGAATTATTGGTTTATAAGAATATCAGGAAGTCACACCTCCACAGAGTAGCAACATGGCCTGAGCTATTTCCATGCTTAGAAGTGATAGGATGGATTATACAAAGGATTGATGCAACGTCTAGAATGATTTCAGACACTACTGGTGAAGGTCTTGGATCCTTTCAGGCAGGTCACTTAGATGCAGCGTACAACCTTCCTCATGCTGATGTTATGTTGACTACTCAATGGGTAAAAGATGCAAATTTTAATTATTTGGAATTTGCTAGGAAGATGACAATCCCTGGAAAACAGTTAAGGACAAAAAAGAGCGGGGAGTATGACACTGAACACCTGAGAACCACATTTCGCCTAATAGCTTTGATGTTGAGCCGAATTTATGGATTTCCAGATGGGAATATTTACAAACTCAGTTGGGAACCTATGATGTGCCATGTTGCGACAAATGGTACAGTATTCAATTGGTCTGCAATCATCTCAGACATCTACAAACATTGCTGCATCTCAACGAGGAGTAGCTGAGGATAATGTTAATTTTCATATGTCTGGGTATTTGTTGGATTGTATCTTAATTAGATATCCTTTTCCAGGTTTAGGATGTGTTTGGAATACAAATGGCCCCCCTGTGCATGTAGCATATCAAATGCTTTGGGGCGATAGGTATAAAAGTCACTATAAGAGAATATGTGAATCATTCATCATACCACTGTATCACTTGATGTTTAAGGAAGAACCATGTTGCATGTCTGAGAATGCTATCAAAGTCATTGAACAATATGGAGATTATTACTTATGCATGGAAGGATTGTATATCCGGATGTTTGGTGGAAGCAAAGCTCCTTCTATGATGCCCCAATACGCTACTGATTTTGTGGTACAAAAAGAAGCTGTTAGGCAAGTTTATGTAAATGGAGTTGGCCATTTTCTAGCTGAAAAGAAGAAGTTGATTTACCCACCAATGCCATTTGTAATAGGAGCATATAAAGTTGCAAAAGCAAAGGAAGCTGAAGCGTTTGTTGAAGATTTGGAAGGCTTTCATTTTGGGGCGAAGAGTTTTAGAAGGCATGATCCCGATGGAAAGATGCAAGCACACTGTGGCTTTTGCAGGATTGGCTATGAGTATGGCCACTTATTTTGGAAGGATGAGGAGTTTTATCGAAGCGCAAAGAACATGATTGATCTAAACAACCGATATCGTCTTAAAAAAGGAACGAATTCTAGTCCTATCGTTGACAAGGATAAGCAGGTTGAGGTAGATACACATCATGAACAAGTATTAGATAGGTCAGTAGCAGAGGTTGAGAAGAAGAAGAAGGAAGCTGAAGTTCAAAAAGTGCAGCAGGAGGAGAATGAGAAGGTGGTAAAAGAAGCATCAGACAGACTGCTTAGAGAAGAAACTGAAGAAGAGGAAACATCCAAGCAACAAGAAGAGGAAAACAGTGATGATGTACAAAATATGGAAGTAGGTTCCCTAGAATCAGCGGAACAGGACAGGATAAGAGAAGCAGAGATAAAATCTAAGCAAGAAGAAGAGGCAAAAACTGTTGATGTACAAAATATGGAAGTAGGGATATTAGGATCAGCGAAAGAAGGCAGGATAAGAGAAGAAGAGGTAAAAGCTAATCAAGAAGAAGAGTCAAAGTGTCCTCATGTACAAAATATGGAAGTAGGGCCCTTAGAAAGTATAAGTGGAGGGTATTGTCCACTACCAAGGCTTCAACTCGTCCCTTATAGTCCTTGTAAAGAGAATGAGGTGGCAAATCTTGATTCAATTTTTTTTATCCTAATAGAAAAGTGATCATTAGGAAATCAGAGAAAAGAATGAAGTGTGCCAATTATGAAGAACACCTTCAAGCGAGATGTTGAATTCAAAGTCTCTATTCGTACAGATAAGGTTAAAAGGTATTTTCAAGCACAGACACGTTGAACTATTTCCAAAATAGATGATGAATCATTTGAGAGAAGGCATAAATCTTTTGCAGAGATGCCCATCAGTTGCTGCGCAGAATCATCAAAAGCTATGACACCGTATAGTTGTCCAGTCATATCCATTTGGTCAAGTTTGAGTATGTATTGATAAGCACACTCTGTAAATTCCCCATCACATTTTGCACAATGCCATACATTACCAACTTTGTGGGAAATTTTTTTCATGCATTGAATGCCATCGACAAACAAAGGACATGCAAGGAAATGAAAGTCATCAGTGTTAATATGGGTGATTGTAGCAATAATTGAATACCAGGTTGCTTTTTCAGAGGGTTGGAGAGCTTGAAGAGCAGAAATGGAAATGCGTTTGCAAGAGCTAGAAGAAGGCGAGGTGGATTTTCTGCTCAAAGATGGCGAGGCTGAACGGAAACCATTGTCAGTAAACCATGTTTGGAGAAGTTGAGCTTCCTAAATATTTGGGTTTAAAAGGAGGTTGGTGTTGGATATGGTTCCAATGGTTTTTCCACTGAATTCAGTAACACGCCTGCCTTTAATTGCAAGGATAGGGGGAGTAGGAAAACCTCAAAGGCTTGCAAGGTGGGAACCGTCCATTGTGCAGTGATCACCCCAAAGTGTGATGTCTATGCTATACCCAGACATGTCCCTTAACCCAACTGTTCATCGAATGATTTCAGAGCCATCCCTTTTGCGTATAGTTGATGCAGGGGAAATGGAAATGACAATTCCAATAACGTCAACCATGGAATTGAGGGGTGTAGTTTTGATGTCATGGATAGATTTAAAGTGGAAGCAATGAAAATGGATTAATGGACATTCTTCCAAACATGGTTGAATGGTTGATGAGGGGTTAAGAAAAACCTCGAAGGGGCTTGTCAAATGGTTGTATGTTGGGTTGGCCAATTTAATTGTGCCATTTGAGATGGTGTAGACTATGCCAACATTTATTTTGTCATATAATAAGGTGGCTAGTTCATTGAAAGCAGAGATATGAAGCTCATCTTTGGTAGCACTAATAAGGTCAAAGCCAAAAAGTTGGCCAGGCCCTTTTTGATTGGTGTAGGTAGTCATATTTGTTTTTGCAATAACTCGACCTTGAATGGTCCAAGTTTTGGTGGAAGGGTTGAGTGATGTATAAGCAAGAGGAGGTTCAGTAGGGTTTCCAATTGCATTTTGCGAACAAGGTATGATACCTGATGGGTTTTCGGGATCAAGAGTGTCGATTCTTGTAACAAATGAACTGCTGGGGGAGGTAAAGTTGGGGGTTAAGTTGAAAGGTGATGGGTCTCCAACTATCGCTGTTTGCAATGTGACAATTTCAATTATGTCCAGTGCGATCGTCCTAGCAAGAATAATTAAGGTAAGTAAGTAAAAGTAAAAAAATTGGTACATTTGTTGGGAGTGCAATTGAAATCAAGTTACACTAAAATGCGATAAGCAACCATATGCCGCATTATGCATAGTGTTGCATGTACACTTGATGTTTTTGATGATTGAACTTGCTTGGAGTTGGTGGTTTTCCACAACGCTATTGTAGCTACTTGGAAGCAATGTATCGTGGCTATGAATCCATCTGAGATAGTTATTCAGTAGCGAATAGTTGTTGAATTAAGAGAGCTTACTCGGTCGAGAGCAACAACTTGTACGAGTGGGCATAGGTCAACATCACCATTCATTAGAAGTGAAACTACATTTTCGGTCAATAGAGTGTCCATAATGTTGTATTGAAAATAGTTGCAATGCAAAAGCAACCTGGAAAATGGATGAAATTAATATTAAGTGTAAATATAAAGATGTACGAGAACATGTAGAACATAGAAGAATAAACAAATGAAAGGTTTCAAATTGGTTTGCTTTTAGCAACAAATGTGCCTATTAAAGTAATAAGGAAACATGTGCAAACAACATTAGAGATTGTCTATTTGTTTTTGAAACTTACATTGTTAAATTCTAGGTAGCAAGTTAAGAGCAATGAACTTTGTGGAATGTGAATAATAATTTTTTGTTGATTCTGATTCAGGTTGGGAATATTCCCTATGGGGAGTATTCATTTAAAAATTGATATCACGGTTGGTTATAACAGTACCATAGTTTAAGTGAACTTGGAACAAGTATTTTGAAAAAAGAAACTGGCTAAACATATCTACCATGAAACAAAGGGTACTCTGGTAGAAAGATAAGAAGTAGTAAGAAGTAGTTCTGCGCATGTCTATTTATTTGTAAAACTATATGGGGTGATTTTCAGTGCTTTGAGCCCTATTTTTAAGATGATGATAGAAAAGGGAAAATCGAATGCCCAAGGTCAGTGAACTTGAAGGAGAATGGAGCTAAACCTCTTTTGAGCAAACAATATTTTGTTTATAAGAAGAAAAGAAATGATCCAATAAGAAGTAGCAATGATTAGTCAAATTGGAACTATTGTACCTATAATGGATGCTCATGTTGGGGGATACTCATAATTGTGTATGCAAGTAATGAAGGTTTGTTAATTTTTGGATTACTTCTCTTAAATGTGATTTTTTCTTCAATCTATATTGGTAAAACTCTATGGGGTGATTTTCAGTCCTTTGAGCCTTGTTTTTAAGATGATGATAGAAAAAAGGAAAAATTGAATGCCCAAGTTCAGTGAACTTCAAGGAAAATGGAGCTAAACCCTTTTTGAGTAAACAATATTTTGTTTATAAGAAGACAAGAAATGATCCAATAAGAAGTACTAACGATCAGTCAAATTGGAACTATTGTACGTATAATGGATGCTGATGTTGGGGGATACTCATAATTGTGTATGTAGGTAATGAAGGTTTGCTAATTTTTGGATTACTTCTCTTAAATGTGAATTTTTCTTCAATCTATATTGGTAAACTTATCAAATGTTGAATAACAATTTGGTAAAAAATCTATGATGCATGCTCGTGTTGGGGCACATCGATAATTGTGTATCCAAGTAATGAAGGTTTGCTAAGTGTTTATTACTTTGCTTAAATCTTTAAGAACTAAATATATACCAACAAAAGTCCAGAATAGACAAGGAATTTCAGCAGGGTGTGAGCAACAGGTATAGTTTATTTTAGAGCAGGAAAAACCTGAATTCTAAGAAAATGATAGAATCATTTACTGAAAAAGAACTATATTGGAAGAATCTATATTGGTAAAATTAGAGAACTGAATATATACCAGTCACAACAAAGGAGCAATTTATTTAGTAAGTCTAAAATTTCACAGTATTTTAGAAGAGAGGACATGGTTTTGAAGCAAAAATCAGTAAAGGAGCAGAGGCAGTAGCAGATATAGGTTATTCCAGAACAGGGATGAACACAATTGTGAGAAAATAAAAGAATTATTTTTTGAAATGGACAAGTTGTTTGGGAGACAAAACATGTTCCAGCAGAAAGCAAAAGAGGAACAGTCAGAGCAACTAATTTTAACAGGAAGTGAACAAGAAATATAGGTTACTTTAGAGTAGGGAAAAACATAATTGTGAGTAAGGGTGAACAACAGGTATAGGTTATTTGAGAATAGGGATGAATAAGGAGTTTAAAGAGGGAGTGAATAGGACGTATAGGGTTACTTTAGAGCAAAGAAAAAATCAGTTGTTAGTAAAGAAAAGAGTTATTTCTTGGAGCGGACAATTTATCTAGGAGACAATATCTATTGCAACAAAAAACATTTGAAACTAGTAAATAAATGACATGCATGATTAAATTATGACTTTAAACGTTGAACATACAAGTAAAACAAGTAAATAAACCACAGTCCAAACACCAAACAAAAAATTTGAGTTATTATAACAACAAATATAACTTTGGTTCAGAAAAGAACCTTGATTTTTAGTAGAAAACAAGAAGTATTATCTCCTGAAGAGCTTGGTTGAGATGAACAAAAAACTGAGACACAATAACAATAGCAAACAAGAACACAATTCTGACAAAATTAAAGAAATAATTTCTGGAATGGATAACTTCTTTAGGAGACAAAACCTGTTGCAGCAAAAAGCATAATAGGAACATAGACAAAGAAAAACACAATTGTGAAAAGGGAAAAACACCTCAGAGTAGGGAAAATTACTTTAGAGGTGCAAGTTACTTCAAAGATAATTTTGACAACACAAGGCTATTCCCAGTACGAGCTACTGCATCTGGGCTAAAACCAATTGCTTTACAAAGTTGTTGACGACCTGGTTAATCAAAAGGAAGAAATTGCATGGTCTTAGAAAGCATACAATAAAGCATATACAGACAAAAATATACATCAGACAATAAAATATACATTAAGAATAAGAGACAAAACTTGTTGCAGCAAAAAAGCAGAATAGGAACATAGACAAATTAAAACACAATTGATTTTTCCTGAAGAGCAACAAAAAACTGAGACACAATAACAATAGCAAACAAGAACACAATTCTGACAAAATTAAAGAAATAATTTCTGGAATGGATTTAACTTCTTTAGGAGACAAAACCTGTTGCAGCAAAAAGCAGAATAGGAACATAGACAAAGAAAAACACAATTGTGAAAAGGGAAAAACCCTCAGAGCAAGGAAAATTATTTTAAAGGTGCAAGTTACTTCAAAGACAATTCCGACAACGCAAGGCTATTCCCAGTACGAGCTTCTATATCTGGGCTAAAACCAATTGCTTTACAAAGTTGTTGACGACCTGGTTAATCAAAAGGAATAAATTGTATGGTCCTAGAAAGCATACAATAAAGCATATATAGACAAAAATATACATTAAGAATAGGAGACAAAACCTGTTGCAGCAAAAAAGCAGAATAGGAACATAGACAAATTAAAACACAATTGTGAAAAGGGAAAAACATCTTAGACCAGAGAAAATTAGTTCAGAGGAGGGAAAAACACAATTGTGAGTGAAAAAGTTTTTTCTTTTTTTGTTGGAATAGGCATTTTATCTAGGAGAAAATATCTGTTGCAGCACAAATGTCAATGAAGCATCGTTCCATCTTAAAGCAGTAAATAAATAAGATGTATGATTAAATTATAACTTTAAAGGTTTAACATACAAGTAAAACGAGTAAATAAATCGCAGTTGAGACACTAAACAAGAAATATGAGTTATTATAACAACAAATATAACTTTGGTTTCAGTAAAGAACCTTGAATTTCAATAGAAAACAAGAAACTTGATCTCCTGAAGAGGGTTGTTTGAGCTGAAGAAAAAACTGAGACACAATAACAACAACAAACAATAATACAATCACATAAGCTTTATCCATCAAAATTATAAACGAATGCAGCTAAAGGCGGTGCATTGGTGTCTGAGCACATTTAACCATTGTTGCATTGAAATCTATTCTCGTATCTGCAGAAGATAGAATGTGCAGAAGGTCCAATCCGTTAAATTCACAAATACATTCATAGGTAGGAATGAGTACTATAGAATCAATATTCATAAATTCATAATTGAGTAGACCCAAAGAAATAAATTTTGCCGTGGCAAACCCGATGGAAAGTTGTTCCATGTCCAATCCATAATTCAATGCTCAACTGTAGAAAAAAAAATCTATATTTCATAATATTTGTTCATGCAGAGTTGCATCAGTTTGTTTTAATCTGTAAATTGTAAAAATAAATGAATCCATAGTCGATATAAATGCCATCGGAGCAACATAGGAGATACTGATAGATTAAATTTAGAGATACATTCTATTTGAATACATGGATCATGATCTAATTGGTTTAGCTGAGAGACCAAGAATGCACTTTACTGTTCCTCAGATTAAGGTATGAGATTGATGAAAATATGAATCACTGTCTCGCTGGTCGGTGATCGCCATGCAAGGCCTAAAAAAACTAAAACAGAATATGCGAACCACTTGCAATGGTCGTTGGCGACCTGCGACATGACAAAGTTGAAAACAAAGGACCAATCGAGTAATCACATTGGTCGGCAGTCACTGGCAAGATGGAAAAACAAAACGATTTGCGCCTGACTGTGTCGCGGGTTGGCGATCGGTGGTCTCCTTGCAAGGCAAAAAAAACTAAAAGAGAAATTGCGAACCGCTTGCATTGGTCCCTGGCGAGCTGCGACATGATAAAGTTGAAAATAAATGGTGAAATTATTCATTCAACGAGACAGCATCACGTCGCAGAAGGCAAGTCGCGGAGAAGCATTGCGCATAGACCAGTCAAAGACAGAAATCAATGGAATAGCTTAACTATAAAATTTTGGAATTTAAGACAAGGTAGAGGTTACAAAAGAATTCAGGTGCAAATAACAAAAACAATGCATTATCTAACCTAATAAATAACTTTTGGAAATGGTCTTTTCGCACGTGCAAAGGGTGGTTCCGCATTGCCCTTTGAGCGGTTTGCAATACCACTTTTCCATATGCGGACGTATCAAGAATGGACACGTGTGATGGTGGTTTGTATTCCGCACCGGCTTTATTACTTATCTCTCGAGCTCTTTGGCAATGCGGGTGTCCATGTGGACCGTCAATCTGGATTCTCAATGCTGTAGCGTCGATCTTCCTCTTTCGACATATGAATTTTACAAAGGATAAACTATCTGTGAACAGATTTGGGATCACGTTCCGCATTGCCCTTTGAGCGGTTTGCAATACCACTTTTCCATATGCGGACGTATCAAGAATGGACACGTGTGATGGTGGTTTGTATTCCACACCGGCTTTATTACTTATCTCTCGAGCTCTTTGGCAATGCGGGTGTCAATGTGGACCGTCAATATGGCTTCTCAATGCTGCACCGTCAATCTTCCTCTTTCGACATATGACTTTTACAAAGGATAAACTATCTATGAACAGATTTGGGATCACGTTTAGTATTATTTTTGCACGTGCAAAGGGTGGTTCCGCATTGCCCTTTCAGCGGTTTGCAATACCACTTTTCCAAATGCAGACGTATCAAGAATGGACACATGTGATGGTGGTTTGTATTCCACACCGGCTTTATTACTTATCTCTCGAGCTCTTTGGCAATGCGGGTGTCAATGTGGACCGTTGATCTGGCTTCTCAATGCTACACCGTCAATCTTCCTCTTTCGACATATGACTTTTACAAAGGATAAACTATCTGTGAATAGATTTGGGATCACGTTTAGTATTATTTTCTGATCCCTTGTTTAAAACAGCTGCAAAAAGGTGTGTGTGCTACGTTTTCAGAAGACTCATAAACTCGATCTCTCGGGGCTTAGAACCATGCATCATATCAACAACCAACACTGCAAATATCATATAAACAAAGGACCAATCGAGTAATCACGTTGGTCGGCGGTCGCTTGTGACATGGAAAAACAAAACGATTTGCACCTGACTGTGTTGCAGGTCGGTGGTCGGCGGTCTCCATGCAAGGCAAAAAAACTAAAAGAGAAATTGTGAACCGCTTGGTCACTGGCGAGCTGCGACACGATAAAGTTTAAAATAAAGGGTGAAATTGTTCATTCAATGAGACAGCATCGCGTCGCAGAAGGCAAGTCGCAGAGAAGCATTGCCATCCACGCGGAAAAATTCCATTCGCTCCATGAGCGAGGAATCTTGCTGATGTGGAAGTAATGCTTCTCCTTGGTGAATGCCTACAGCGTAATTATTATTATTCACTTTTTTATTATTATTGTCATCACCATCATGCAATCATAAGAGCAAGGTTTGAAGTAGGGGAGTATTATTATTTCCTACGTACGTGTCCTTAACGTGCAGGTGAACCTAGTGATTCCGGAGAGCTAAAATTATTTACCGACGTTTCCGACCATCTCAGAGCCTTCTGTTATGCTTTAAATGAGACGGATGGTGAATATTATTAAACTATACAGCTGTTCCAATTAGTTTTTCTTATAAATTTTAATTTTTAATTTCACAAAAGTCACATACCAGGCAAAGCTTATTAGTCAAATCAAGATTGCCAACCAATAAAAATAAATAAAAATAAGACTAGCCAATCAAAAATAAGAATTATATAATTTAAATCAATTTAATAATTAAAATTTCTAAAACTATAGAAAACTATATAGAAATTTAGAATAAAAATTTGCAAACTAATTAACTAATAAATGCAAAGTGATTGCTATATAACCTGCCATGGCAGGTATAATAAAATCAAAACATTTAAATAAATAAAAAACACCTTATATAACACCCTCATGCTTTAAGACCATCATTAAATAAGTTAAAATAAAAATAAAAAGCATATCCCATAACAATTAATTTAATATATAAATCCACTATTTACAAATGCTTTTGACCTCTTATCCGACAACTTGAAAAGTGATTGTCCGCTTTTGAGCTCTTATCGGACTATTTGAAAAGTGATTGTCCTATGTGGAAATTGAAACACGGCCGACACACTATTGATATCATGTGCTTTTTGTCTTTCAATGAAATAATACTAGCATTTGCCTCTCGAGAGGCAAAAAAATTAACGCCGGTAGGAAAAAAGGAAAGTTAGAAGGAACAAAAACATAGGCACAGACATCGAAGGATATTGGTAGGAAAAGAGCAAATAAATCCAACTCGCGAAGATTAAATATATGTGTGTGTTCTGTTGCACACTAACATTATTTTCTTTACATGAGATGAGAATCGCATGCGCAGCTAGTTAACTTAGGCCGATGGTGAAGTTACTTAACTTACCCTCTGGTTTAGTGAAGCGTGTAAAAGAGATGGACAGGCTATATATTCAACATGTAATTGTTTGAAATATTTTCTGGGTATATAGCAGAGTAGTGGGCCACTTGATTTATATGAAACGTAGGTAAATGATCAAGTTTTAGCAAGTAGCTTTGGATAAATGATATGCAGACATGTACATGTTTTCAACTGTGTAATTTTTACATGTTATTGCATAAAGCTATCCAGGAAACATGTAACTATTTTGGAATATAGGTATATATCATGCTTGCTAAGTGTTAGGAATTTGCTTTTCGCTTGTTAGGATGATTATTTGTTTGACAAATTGGGTTTCCAGCTTACTCGATTCATTTTACAATTATTCACTTGATTGCATTTTATTTTTATTTTTTGTTAAGGGATTTTTATGTAAATCACTAAATTTGCTTCTTCGAATGGAATGGCCTAGAGTTGTATTAGGTTTCGATGGAGACATCAATCAAGTGAGAAACCTACTGTTCGGATATCCACATCATCTTTTTCAGGATCTTGCATGCAATTAGGGTTTGCATGCACTTGCATGCGCTTTGCATGCATCCCAGTCACCAGTTTGATGCCTCCAACACCTTAGCCACCTTATTCTAGCACCCGGGAGCCACTTACTTCAGAGTTTTAGCCCTCCTAGGCTGAAAGGTGCCCACTTATCACCTACTGCCAGAGAAGGGCGCACTTGTTCACCTACCACTACAGTTCCACTTCAGTTACACTCAGTTAGTTTCGATTCTCCCTGATTTGAGGCTAGTTTCACTCCCGACTGACTGTTTCACCTCCGTTGGACCTCCAGATTGACTAGATGGCTTGTTCTAACTTCAATTAGCCTCCCATGCGCCCCCCACTGATCCTCCTTCCCTTAATCAGTGCTACACACTTCAGTTACACTTGTTACACTCAGTTAGACTCAGATTGACACCTGGATGACTGGTTCTTGTGCATTGATGACCACTACTGATTGATGATGAGGACTCCTAGTTGGAGTCAAGCTACTCCATTCAGTGATTCGAATGACCTACTTAGGCAATTCAAATTGCTTAGTCATTGAGACAGTTTATATTGTAATCATTCACCCTTATTTGGGATATTGAGCACTGCTGCATGTTTTGCACAGTTTTGCACCATATTTTCTATGTTCATCTGTTGTGATTGATTTACTTGTTCATTAGATCTACTATGACTAATTTTACATGGTATCAGAGCCTTTGCAGGGACAAGATCTCTTTTCTACAGGTGTTTTTACAAGAAGATTTGACTGAATTGCTCAAATTGCAAAAAGTTTTGGCATGAGATATCTCAAGGGCATTCGCTCCTGTGCATGCAAAGCTTGAAAATAATTCCAATACCACTCCAGAAGCTTGAGTTTCCACATAATTCCTGGATCTGATAAATTGGACCCATTCAACATTGTTTGATCTCCAATCCCAGGTGTGATGTAACTCTAAAAGGGTGGATTGTTCGACCTTATTGTTCTTGGTTTATTGTGATTTGTAGGTTTATTGTCTCCATCAATTGCATTCGCTACATTGTGCATGCAAGTTCCTCTACAGCAATTGCATTCGCTACACTGTGCATGCAAGCTCCTTCTACATCAGTTTGACTCGCTCCTAGCAATGGAATACTCTTCTTTAAAGCCTATCCTCACCCCATTCAATTATTTTGATTGGAAAGATGATATGGAGATCATATTATGTTCAAAAGGTTACTACCGAGTCACTATTGGTCTTGAATTGGAGCCAAGCAATCTGTCAGATAGAACCAAACACTACAACAAGCTTGATGAAGCTTATGGTCTTCTTTGTCTCTCCATCTCCAAAGATCTTCACTTCCATCTCAGTGGATTGAAGACTCCAAAAGCCATATGGGAGCAACTTGAAACACTATTTGGCAAGCAGGATGAGCTTAGGGCTTTTCAATTAGAGAATGAATTGATTGCCCTTAGTCCTGAGAATTTCGAGACCATTAATGAATTCTTCACGAAATTCAAGAACTTGAACTTGCAATTGAAGAATAGTGGAGTTATCAAAGAGGATAAACAATTGATCCTCTCCATTCTAAGCAAGCTTGGGAAAGATTATTCGGTATTTGTCTCCACTTTCAATTCCGGTCGGCTAACTACCCCGAATTGGAAGATGCCTACCTTGAATGCCTTCATTGAGTCCATCACAAAAGAGCATGACAAGTTGATTCAAATGGGGTCCATAAGCTCCAAAGATCCAGCCCTATATGTTCAAGGACCCAAGATCTCGAATGGTAAAGGAAAGCAAAAGAAGGAGAAGCCCAAATTCGAGCCTCACAAGCAAAAAGACAAAGGCAAACAAACGGATGCACCATCCAGTTCGAAGTTCAAGCAAAAGGGCAAAGAAGGTAACCAAAAATCTAAATGTACTTATTGCAATCGTGGCTTTCATCCCGAAAGTTCATGTATGAAGAAGACTATAGATCAAATGGCCCTCCTTTTGGAAAAGAACAACATAACTCTTCCCGACGGTGCAAGGAAGAAGGATAGGAATCATGATCATGAAAGAGGACAAGCACTCATGGCAACGGTTTTGAAGCCCACTACTCTCTTGATAGATTCGGGTGCATCAAATCATATGGCCGCAAATATTGATTCTTTTTCCTCATTCGATCCAAATAGCTCCATCCCCATCCATTTGAGAGATGACTCAAAAATTTCTTCAAAGGGCAAAGGTATGATTCATGTAGATCATGGAAGCTTTCAGAATGTTCTCTATGTGCCTTCCTTGGCTTCAAATCTTCTTTCTGTGTATCAAATGACACACACTGGTGAACCGAAGCAAGTTACATTCAGCCCTAATACAGTTGAAATTTCTGATATCAAAAGTGGAAGACTAGTTGCAGTCGGAAAGGAAAATCACACTGCAAAATGCTATGAGTTTTCACACTTTATTCCACTTGCAAAGCCCATTGCTCTTTGCACACATGGTAATGAGGTTAGTAGGCTTTGGCATGAAATATTTGGACATCTTAATTATAAATATTTGCTACTGCTATCAAATAAATCCATGGTAGATGGGCTTCCACAACTCCGTTCCTCGAAGGGAATATGCATTGGTTTTATCATTGGGAAGCACCCCGAGCACAGATTCGACCGCGGCAAAGCTAGCAGAGCTTCTACTATTTTGGGGTTGATCCATTCTGATATCAGTGGTCCGCTGCCCCATATGTCATTAAATGGTTCAAGGTATGTTTTGACATTTATTGATGATTTTTCCCGCTTTACATGGGTATTCTTTCTCAAAAACAAGTCAGAAGTGCTTGGAAAATTCAAGGATTTTAAGGCTTCTGTTGAGACCACCACTGAGAGCAAGATCAAATCTCTTAGATCTGATAATGGTGGAGAATATATTAAATCCGAGTTGCTGCAACTTTGTTCCCAAAGAGGATTTAATATCCAACATACAGTTCCCTACACACCCCAGCAGAACGGTGTAGCGAAAAGGAAAAATCGGTCACTGAAAGAGATGGCTACATGCATGATTGAATCAAAAGGTTTGGCTGCAAATCTTTGGGCTGAAGCAATCAATGTTGCTGCATATATACAGAACCGTGTTCCACATTCATCCGTGAAAGGTATGACTCCTTTCGAAGCATTCTTTGGTCACAAACCGGATGTGTCAAATTTGAGAGTTTTTGGCTCTACTGCATGGGCTAGAATTCCTTCCGAGAAGAGACGAGATTTGGATCCACAAAGTACCGAGTGCATATTTATAGGATATGGAGAAGAATCAAAATCATATAAACTCATGGATATCAGATCTAAAAAGATATTCATAGAGCGCAGTGTGCAATTTGAAGAACCGCTTCAAGAATTGCAACTAGTCGAGGAGAAGACTGTCGATTCACCGCCTTCACTAAAAGAAGATCTGTGCAGCGATAATGAAGTATGAGTTCTGATATTTCTGATATTGTAGCAGTATATGATGATCATGACATATCAGTTTTGGAATCCGACCATTATGATCCCCCTCAGTTACCAAAGTGGGCCCACAACACTCTACAATCTGCTGGTTCGAACCTTGGAAATCCTGCTGATCCGAGACGAACAAGAGCAGACTTTCAAAGAGCAGGTATGGCTCTTTCTATTGCTGATCCATTTCTTCCTGAGATTTGTTATTTGATGGCTAGTTCAGATCCTACATCATACTATTCTGCTCATCGAGATCCGAGATGGAAAAGTGCCATGGATGAAGAGTATAGTTCTCTTCAAAAGAACAACACATGAGAGCTAGTTTCTCTTCCACCTGGAAGAAAATTAGTGAAGTGTAAATGGGTCTACCATACTAAAGTTGCTGCTGATGGCACTATCAGCAAATATAAAGCAATGTTGGTGGCAAAAGGTTTCTCCCAAGTCCAAGGAGTGGACTACACTGAGACTTTTGCACCGGTTGCAAAGATGGATTCCATCCGCCTTGTTTTAGCTATTTCCGCATCCAAGCACTGGGAGGTGCACCACATGGATGTGAAGAGTGCATTTTTACATGGAGACCTTGCTGAAGAGGTATATATGCAGCAACTAGAGGGTTATACATCAGATCCATCATTGGTTTCCAGATTGAAGAAATCTTTGTACGGGTTAAAACAGGCCCCAAGAGCTTGGTACGCAAAGATGGACTCCTTCCTTCTTTCTCAGAATTTCCAAAGATGAAAATCTGATCCGAATGTGTATCTTCAGCGAGTTAAAGGTAATTTTTTGGTTATTGTACTTTATGTTGATGATCTTCTCATTACTGGTAGCACACTTACTTCAATAAACAAGCTAAAATCTGCCTTAAATCTAGCTTTTGACATGAGCGATTTGGGCTTGCTGAGTCACTTTTTGGGCTTGGAGATAGCTCAAAATTTTGATGGGATCACTATATCTCAGCAAAAATATGCTTCCGACCTATTATTCAAGTTTAATATGGCTGAATGTAAGGCAGCCCCATTCCCATTCCTCTCAGGAATCAGTCTTGAGGAGGGAGATTCTACACCGCTTGCAGATTGCAGTATGTATCGACAGTTGATTGGTTTACTACTTTATTTGACACACTCAAGGCCTGATATCTCATATGCCGTGAGTGTCGTGTCAAGATATATGTAGTAGCCACATGAGCTTCATTGGCGAGCAGCCAAGCGGATCTTGCAGTATGTGCAAGGTACGAGACATTTTGGCATACATTATGCTGCAGATTCTGAGCTTGATTTCATTGGTTTTACTGATTCAGATTGGGCAGGTGATATCATTGATCGGAAGTCCACTTCCAGCTATGTTTTCATGATTGTTCATGGTGCTATTTGCTGGTCCAGCAAAAAGCAAGCAGCCATTGCACTTTCTTCAGCAGAGGCAGAGTATCGAGGGGCAGTCAATGCCTGCATTCAGGCAGTTTGGTTGCAGGGTATTCTTTCCGAGTTTGGTTTTGGTGGCACTACTTCGACTATCCTATTTTGTGACAATCAAAGTGCTATCAAGATCTCCACAGATCCAGTTCAGCGGCAGAGAACCAAACACATTGAGATTCATATGCATTACATTCGACAGTTGGTGCATGACCGCACCATCATTTTGCAGTATTGCCCTACTGATGAGCAAATTGCAGACATCTTCACCAAGAGCTTCACTGAGAATAAGTTCTCTTACCTCCGTTCACTGTTGGGGGTGAGTTCCATCATGGTGGAGACAGATTGATTCATTATTATGCTTTAGCTTAAGGGGGGGGCTTTCTTCCCACTAGGTTTTCCCTCTTTCCTCACTTAGTTTATTTTCATCATTTTTTGGATTATTGTATTGGGGTGACCTTTGGTCTTAGTTACCAAGGCCCCACATTATTTTTTGCACATCATAGTCTAGCTTGAGGGGGGGTGTTCGGATATCCACATCATCTTTTTCAGGATCTTTCATGCAATTAGGGTTTGCATGCAAATTCTAGGGTTTGCATGCACTTGCATGCGCTTTGCATGCATCCCAGTCACCAGTTTGATGCCTCCAGCACCTTAGCCACCTTATTCTAGCACCCGGGAGCCACTTACTTCAAAGTTTTAGCCCTCCTAGGCTGAAAGGCGCCCACTTATCACCTACTGCCAGAGAAGGGCGCACTTGTTCACCTACCACTGCAGTTCCACTTCAGTTACACTCAGTTAGCTTCGATTCTCCCTGATTTGAGGCTAGTTTCACTCCCGACTAACTGTTTCACTTCCCTTGGACCTCCAGATTGACTAGATGACTTGTTCTGACTTCAGTTAGCCTCCCATGCGCCCCCCACTGAGCCTCCTTCCCTTAATCAGTGCTACACACTTCAGTTACACTTGTTACACTCAGTTAGACTCAGATTGACACCTGGATGACTGGTTCTTGTGCATTGATGACCACTACTGATTGATGATGAGGACTCCTAGTTGGAGTCAAGCTACTCCATTCAGTGATTTGAATGACCTACTTTGGCAATTCGAATTGCTTAGTCATTGAGACAGTTTATATTGTAATCATTCACCCTTATTTGGGATATTGAGCACTGCTGCATGTTTTGCACAGTTTTGCACCATATTTTCTATGTTCATCTGTTGTGATTGATTTACTTGTTCATTAGATCTGCAGTGACTAATTTTACACCTACCCTAAATAAATCTGTGCCTAAAGTGGATATGGGATGCATATGTAGATGAATACGTTTCTTTCATTTTGAATATGTATCAAACAATAATTATAAATATTGACCATATAGTAATAGGTGATTCAATTCACCTAAATTTTACAATATTCAAATCTGTATGCAGAATTTTGAGTTGTAGTTGCACAGTAAATAATCTTTAAGAGAAGCATTAAAATTACTCTAAAATTAATGTACTATTAACTAATCTAAATTATATGTACTATTAATTGTACTATGAACTAAACTATTAACACACAGAGTTTGCAATTTTAATTGTATACTTGTGTATGGTTTGATTTTTTTTTGTATTGGGAAGACTACTCTAAAGGTATGGGAAAGGAAGGTTCTGTTCTGAGGAATGAGCCCGATCTCAACCAGTCAACATTATTAGTTTATTCGTAGACAATTCTTGCATAGATGTTGACATATTTTTTTGTGATCTCTGCATGACCCGACAGAGAAGGGCGTCATGCCTTATTTGAACACTACATTATAATTTTTATATTATTGATTGTGTGATCGATCTCTGCATGAGCCCAATTCCTTTTATGTTGTATGTATTAACACAGAGGGTCTGTAATTTTAATTGTAGACTTGTGTATGGTCTGATTTTTTTTTGTATTGGGAAGACTACTCTAAAAGTATGGGAAAGGAAGGTTTTGTTCTGAGGAATGAGCCCAATCTCAACCAGTCAACATTAGTAGTTTATTCGTAGACAATTCTTGCATAGATGTTGACATATTTTTTGTGATCTCTGCATGACCCGACAAAGAAGGGCATCATGCCTTATTTGAACACTACATTATAATTTTTATATTACTGATTGTGCGATCGATCTCTGCGTGAGCCCAATTCCTTTTATGTTGTATGTATGGAACAATTTGGTATGTTGATCATTATACTATATTTGCGAGTTGAATCGCTTGATATAATTCTCTCTCTCTCTCTCTCTCTCTATATATATATATATATATATATATATAACAGGGTTCACGCTGAGGAGCGATCCTGCCCTTGTTGCTTGATGGAGTTGTGGTTAAAACGAAGCAAGTTCTCCGTGTTAAACCATTGATCGTTGCATAACAATATATAAACCTGGTATTCTTAGTTCATGCCTCTTACTTGTTGTTTGACAGAGTTTTTATGTGCCAAAGTAGTAGCAATATCTGTATCTATATTGTCTCTGGTTTATGAGAGCAGTTTTCATTCCTCTATTACGATAAGCGATCTCTAAAGCTGCATTTTGATAGAGGATTTTATTTAGACAGTCTTTGAACATTGTGATTTATGCATATAGTGTTTTAATTTCTGCCTCTGGTAGTTGGATAGAAAAGTGTTGGGTCGATGATAACAATTTCGCTATATTGCTTGATGACATAGCCATTATCCATATGATAACCGATCCCTGGGTTACAGAGTTTGTACACTAACCATACTGCATCTCTGCAAGAGAGCGATCCTCAGTTGCCAGAGGTGGTATTCTGATTGATAGTTGTATTGTATGGTGCGATCTTCGCATATCCAATTGACAGAGATTGTATTTATTGATATCTGCATTGCATAGTGCGATCTATGCATAGTTTTTTGACAGAGCTAGTTCTTGGTTGTATTGACCTCTGCTTCCTTAGTGCTATTTATGCATATAATGTTGACCAAGTTAGAAAACAAGTATGCAAATAGGAGTTTAGAAACCGATCTCTGCATTTAATTCCTAGTTTGACAGGTGATCCATTAAGATAACCAATATTTGTATTATATAATTTACCTTGAAATCTTTGAGAGTTTGATAAGGATGTAGTCCATTGGATGTAGCTTGGGTGGTTGGGAGGAATGATTGCTACCCTCCCCACCTAGGTTCAAATCCTGTAAGTGACATGATGCTCTTGGAGCCCCTATATAATGAATGTAATTTTGGCCATACCTTCATTCTATGGAATATCATGTGTTGGCATATTAATATAACCAATATCTGTATTAATAAAACCTCCTCAATTAGATTATATTACATGATTATATTCTTGATTAACCACTAAATATAAAATAGTTATAATTCATGTTTGGTATATCCTTTTCCAACCACTAAAGTTTGATAATCTTTAATTTTATTATTTAAATTATTTAATTAAAATATATATACTTAGCAGTCTTAACATCCCCTTCCAACCCTCTTTCTCCTCCATAACCCATTTTAAAACTTGAATAGGGTTATGGGAGTAAGTGGGGTTGAAAGGGATGTTAAGAGGGGTGTGATGTCATCATCCCTCCTAATACATTAAAAAAAAAATATTAAAAAGAAAGTATATATTTAGTTATGTTTTTTTTTAACATAGTCTTTTGATTATTTGTAATGGTATGTTTGATTTTTTTTGTTCACCATCTCTTTGTACCCATGGGATACATATTCCCAAATTTCTTAAGCCTTCAATAAGATGATCATTTTGATCGACCACGCTTCATAATTTTTCCCTATGAGAGGGGAATCTAGGCAAAGGATTGGCTACTCAAAGCCATTTTCTTCTTCAAAGATTAGGGTTTTACTAAAAAATTACCTTTTAAAATGTTATCGCTCTTTTTTGTCTTGTCTACACGCGACGAGAATGCAGAATGATGAACATGATGTCTTGGGAAACTATTGTTTCCCCGAAGACAACTCAGTCGTGAATATTGCCCTGTCACTCCTTCAAAACTGGGGTACCCTTGAAGTTATCACTCCTAATGAATGGTAAGAGGGCGATAGCACTTCTTCTAGCTTTGTTGCAATTATATTTGTATATTTTTTTTCAGTGTCCTCTCTTGCAGTGGGCCTCTTTGTTTTCTTAGACATGAGACAGGGTTTCTATCTTTCTCTAGTTGAAAAAAGCTCTCCCAATAGCTTGGTAGCTTTAAATGTGGCTTCTTCTCATCCAATAAGGTTCACTTCATAGATCTCAACAAACAACCTCCTCTTTTCTTTAGAGTGGTGTATCTCTCACTTTTTTCTCTCTAAAGAGGCTTAAACCTAACTCTGACACTATGTGAAAATCTTCACCACTAACTTAACTAATAAATAAATAACCAAGTAACTACTCTTCTACTCTTCTCTACGCCAAACACTAACTCATAACAATTAATGGAAATAACTAAGATATTTAACAATAATTTCAAGAATCTATTTCACCTTACTTTTAATGGTTTCAAAAAATCTATTCATAAAGCTATTGCTTGTGTTATATCCGATCTCAAATCCATATTATAATATTAGTGAGATCTGTCACATTACAATACTAAACTATCATCATCTCATAACCCATAATACAATTAATATTAAACACATTACAAATACTAAACCATAATCATTCCATGACCCATAATACAATTAATAGTAATCACATGCTATAATGAATGTGGTCATGAAAGAGTTCCAACCATGTATAAAACTATTGATCAATTTTCCATTAAATTTTACCTATAACAACCATCATCTCATACTTAATTATTTATATAAATTAATGCTCTTAATTATGTAAACATGATAAGAAACAATCATAATCATCTCATTGAATAACTTTCTACAACCCATGTGGCCTACGAGACGTGTGTCGCTTCTATGCTCTTTATAGATCTCAATCAAAACAATTGTCATGCCAGCATAATATTTAAACCATAGAATGCCATAAATAATTTATAATCAAATAAAAAACAACGTGCCATTATAATAAACTCCAAACACTATATTCAAACAACATATTCATTCGACAACAATATAAGGCATATTGCAAATAAAACAAATGTCTTTGATCGGAAAATTATACCTCCTAGTTTTCTTACGCATTCGCAGGGGCTAAGGATAGAGAGCTTCAGCAGTAGCAGCAACCTGAGCGGCTGACCTCCTAGATAGTTGCACATAATCTCCAGCCCTCTGAACAGACTCCTTGGCATAACCATAAGTCTCACCTGCATTTTTGAAGGCTTGCTCTCCCTCCTCTTTAATCTTCTCCCCGACATCAGAAATTGTGCCGAACTCGACCAGTTTAAAGAATCGACAGAAAATTTTAAGTATCGACCAAGCTAAAATTTCGACAACATGACTAATTGAGACTTGTCAAACCTAAGGTTCTAGTTGACGACACGACTAGAGGAATGCCGACGGGAAGAATGCTGACCCAATGAGAGAAATCTCCAAAGTTTGGATGCGTGAACTGACTACTTGTTGATGTCGATGTCGAACGAATACCAATCTCATCTTAATCTCCAACATCACAATGGAGATGAAAATGATCGCCACAGTCATCGCAATGGTATGACCATCCACGGCCTTCCAAACAACATCCTCTCCACCGAAATATTGGTTGCCCCGTTCATGTCAATAACAGTGGGCGTTTAGTATGCCCAAGTATCTTCATTTATTGGTGTGATTTATGAGCCAATTCTTCTATTTCTTTGTCAAGGTGAGTATCCGTGAAGGGATAAGCTTTTGGCTCCAAGCACCAATACAGCACCGGCGCCAACTTCTGTTACATGTTTTCCATATGGGCCAAACACAACCAATTGTGGATTTGGATCGTCCTGTACTCGGAAAAGCCGATGGAGCTCAGGTTTTGCTTCTTCAAATGGCATACACAGCCATGTCATGGGGCGTGAGTTTTCGGCTTCAAAACTATCAAAATTACGACGACGGTCACCTTCGATCAAAACAATCTCAAACGGTTCTCCTCTTTCCTTCAGCTCATCGTATACATCTAAAACCCTGTCAGTGAAGCGTTCGCTATATTTGTAGTACCAAAAATTGAAATAAAAGAACAGAGCAACCGTTTTGCCAGCAAGCTCAGAAACCGACACCTGTTACAAGAATAAGGCTACCAATTATAACAACAATACAGGCCCACATATTTCCCTTGTAGGTCCTCAACTTTCACCTGTATAATTCAATCTATTAATGCAATTTTTAAGCCAAACGATGATAACATGGAAAGTGCCATTCATACCTTTTCTCCATTGTTTCTTATTAAGAAATCTCTGTCCTGGTTGCAAAGCAAAGACCTCAAATTCTGGTGGGAGTCGTCTTTTCAAGCTCACATAGTTAATCCATTTTGTATGCCTGCTTCGAATACCAAGTATACTTGGACATCGACAAGTAGTCAGTTAATTTCAGTCGACGAAGGAATGTTGCAATAGTTGTGGCCACAGATAATTATGAGGTTTCCCACAATTTGTTCAGCATCACTTCATTTGAACATGCGGTTGATAGGAAACCCAATATACCAATGGACAGACCATCATACTGTGTTTTTGCAGGTGTTTTCTATATGCGCGCACATGAAATCCTTCCTCTTTCTTGCAGGTTCTTTGATTTTCTGATCATCGATCTCATGCAACGGGCAATCCTCAATCTCTCTTTAGGCAGCGATCGCTCATCGTGATCATACTTCCTTCAATGGTCAACATTCGAATGACTGGTCGACAAGTAAATGAGTGCATTGAGCATGGCTTGAAACGACAAACAATGTGTTGGCAAACCTGGCATTGAGTGGTATTTGAAATGGCCAAGCTCTACCTAGCAACATTATTTGAAACTGAGCCATGTGTAATAACCTTATTATTTTAAAAAATCATTATGACGATTCGAATTAAACATGCCCATGAGTTATTTCATGAAATCTTAATGCTCCGATCATGTACGCGACTAAGAATATTCCATAATGTTTCAAATCTGTCCGTCCAATTTTTAAAAAATGAAAAATTGGCTAACGTCACCCACCCTAAAGTTAAAATAAGACGCCTTACGGTGTAACTTGTATTCGGTCCTCCCCACAAGTCGACAGAGAGTTGGTAGAATGGTTGCATAGACTTTCAAGTGGTCGATATTTTACGACTTTGGCCAATAGCTATTGTCGATAGGAAAACTCCTGGACGAAATGGTCGAGGCTCCCATCATAATATTTTTCTTGTGCAGATGTATCAACAAAAGGCAGTAACCCATAAGTATGGTATTTTACCGCAGCATCTTTGTTGTCTTGTATGCCAATCAAGGAGTTTCTATGTGCGAAGCAATTTGGACAGCCTCCAACGGTACCTTGATCATGGGCATTATATTTTACAAATTTAACAACACCAAGAACGTGAAATATTTACTTTCTCTTGCACGTTTCTTTGCATCTCACGCTTTCTTCCAGGTTTGAGCCCACCATCGTCATCGCCAGCAGGTCACTCCTTCGATTTCTTAAACTCTGTCTAGGCGCTCGATGTGAGAAAATATGTCGGCATTGTATCCATCGATGAGGAAACTTGAAGTCATAAAATATGGTCTTTAGTTGGTTGCAGACACTAGCAGTCGAGCGGATCAATACACAACAGTCTCTCTTCTTGTAATTTCTCCGCAGAAAAATGTCAACAACATCAATTTCTCAGCTGTGTATCGACTGGAGTGGTCGGCTATTTAAATAGTTTGTAGGTGAACTGATGGAAATAGAAACTGGCGATGGCCATGACCAGATAAGGTCTGTATTTCTTTGGGAAGATATTTTGGGCGGTCAAACTTGGAGAAATCACTGACAATAAAATCGCCGGGATTTTTAAGTGCTTCCTTCAGTGGCTTAAAATTTAAGAGCTTAGGTTTCTTTACCTGAGTGACTATGCCACTCTTCTGATAGCGTCCAGAGTTAGTGGTGTCTTCTTGGAGGTTGAAAGAATATGGTCTGATCACATTATCATCCAGAAAAGCAATGGCCGCAAACACCAGAAACAAAGAAACAAACACAGTCTCTCTAGTACTTGTTTCTCATCTTCAATAATAGTCGATACTGGCTTGTAGGTACTCGAAACCGCCATGGAAGCTACTTCAAATCCTTGTTGAACCAAGCCAAAAAACCGGGAAAGGGAACCCACCTAATATTGATGGACGCAAAGTTTAACGCGTGAATGTGGTTGACACGCGGCAACATTCCATTCGCTCTATGAGGAAGGAATCTAGCCAACGTGAAAACTAATACTTCTCCATGGTGAAACGATAATAACTTAAACTAAGTAAGCGCACTACAACTCAATGGATTTGTTGCAGGAAATAAGGTAGAATGATCCAAGGAGAGTTAATGACAACTCGAAAATGAAATAAGTGCATTATTGATATTGTTGCTAAGGAAATTAGCAATTTATTGATATTATGTTTGCTTGAAGGATTCATTATAGAACAAACTGCAAGGTAACCTAATTAGAATAATTATCTTATTTTTATAAAATATTATTCCAATGTAACCCAACGAGCCGTCCAAGAGCAAACAAGACTGACTGGATTAATGTGAAGATTGCCCAAGATCATGTTTCCGAGTCTGAATTGTTTGAACCTCATTTACTGCACAAGACTGCTAAGATCGAGGCTCTTTGTTTAGTGGTATGTATAGTGGGGTTTCTTTAATTTATAAATTTGCTATCCCTTGTTGTCCCTAGTTTAGTCCTCTCTCTCGCTGTAAACCCAATTCAGGAAAACAAAATATTATATCCTACTTCACCTAACTACTATTGCTTTTAAAATAAATAAATCTACTATTGTTTTTAAAACAAATAAATCGTTAAAATTCATCGAATGAGAAAGCTATTCACTAAACATTAGACTTACATGATTTTAAAAATTTGAGAACACTAAGGTAGTTGAAGGTAGTTGTTTATATGTGGATTCATGTCAAAAGTACGACACCATGGGCTCCAAGATTAGTAATGATAACAGGCGATTAGAATCCCGATTAAACTGCTGGAATCCCAAGACTTTTTTATTTTAGGGACCACGGTTAGAATTTAATTTCAACTCTGTTTTTCTGACTAAATTTTTTTTGACGTTTTGAATTTTTATCTGACTCATCACACAAGGTTTTAGTGAAAAAATAACCCTTCAAGAATGAAGTTTTATTAAAAAATAACACTTCAACTAACTTTTATTAAAAAAAAATCATTACTTCAATAATGAAGTTTTATTAAAAAAATTATGGAATGTATCACTTCACTTGTATCTTGATTATTGAATGTATTACTTCACTTGTATCTTGATTATGGAATGTATCTCACTTTTCTCGATGCAAACAGATACAGTTATTTTCAAGGTGTTGGATCACTTCACCTGTATCTTGATTCTGGAATGTATCTTACTTTTTTTTCGATACAAACAAGTTTTTTTAAATGAAGTTTGGATCACCTCACCTATATCCTGACTCTGGATTGTATATAACAACTCTGATGCAAACAATTTTTGGATCACCTCATCTATATCCTGACTCTGGATTGTATCTCACAACTTTGATGCAAACAATTTTTTTGAAATAATGTTTTGTTTTGCTAGATTGTTTCTCACTCCTTTGGATGCAAACAATTCTTTTAAATAATGTTTTATCAAAATATTACAAACAACGTTCATTTAATAAAGAGAAGGAATAATATTATTAAACCATAATTTCAAAAGTTCATTTTACCTTACGAAATTGCTTAGCTTCTTAATGGTGCTCAATCCACTACATAAAATGCAGTTCCAACTTCTTCTCTTCTGTTTTTGCAACAACTCTTGCTGGGAGAGTCTACAAATCAAATCCATTCATAAGTAGGAGAAAAAAACAGCAAAATGCATAATATGGGTGTAAAAGAAGATCATATCACTACTATATCAACGAAAGAAAAATAGCTTGAAGTGGTCCAAACTGATGAGGAAAAAAATTGAATATACCAGATCTCACCGCCTGTTTTCAGCAAGCTGTTCACGTTCTTGTTGGCGTAATCATTCACTTTCTTCACGGGCCCTTTGCTCAGCTTGAAACAATAGAATGAATTTTTTCAGCATATGCATTTTGTTGATGTATAAATACCAAATTAACACAAAAAAATGTAACAACAATCTGTTGTTTGGCTGAATTTAAAATGTGGTGTGAGGTACACCATGGAGGTTGGCTATTGGAACGGTGAGAAGCAGACGGGGAAATCCACCTAAGTTTGATTGGGCACTAGCTCTCAAACAAAGCCTAGTGCCTAAGGAACATAAGCTGCTAGCAGATAAGGAACTATAATCATTCCTAGCCAATGAAATGGATTTATTGCATCACATTTAATCAGGCCCCAAACCTGGACCAGGGATTTCGAGACTAAGGAACGAATGAGATGAAGAATTAGAATTTATGTCCCTGTAAAAAATCTAAAGGTAGCCGCAAACCACATTGAAGTTAACAGGTCTTTGAAAAGGGTGAAGGAGGGGCAAAAGGTTTCATTTAACTCTGCTTCTTTTAAGAATTGGAATGTGATTTTAGAGAGAAAGCACTGATTTGTAAATTTATTGGCAGTTGACTATTTCTAATAAAATGGAAGTATGGATACATAGTACGAAACCAATAAAGAAGGCAAGTAAATTTGTTCCTATGTCCCCAGAGTTTTTTTGTTATCTCTCAATGAATCCGGAGAAGAAATTTTGTTAATGAACTATATTCTTTCAATATTGCTGAGATCTTATTCGAGTATTGGGATAAGGGATTTAATCTAGTTGAAGCCTCTACCTATACCCAGAGTTTGAGTCAGTTTCCTTTTTTTTACTTTAGAATGGTAGAACAAAGATTTGTTCAATAGAAAAACCTGCCATGAACTCCTACATCTTCAATGCCTATTATATGAGAATCTCAGATAAGGACCAGAAACCCAAGGATATTTTGGCAAAAAATAAGAACATTGGAGTCTTTCCAGTGAAATGCTGGAAGAAAAGAACAGGTAAAAACAAAAACATGAAGAAAAGGGATTAAATCTAATTGGTTAAGTTTTAAGAAGGGGTAGAGGATAAAGTGGCAGAGAATATTGTAAAACAATTCAAATCTATACATAGTTTTTGATAATCAACTCTATAGAGAGAAAGTTGTTAAGAAAATATTTCGCTGTAAATGTTCAAGCCAAAGGCCTGGACAAGTTTTCCATAATTTGGGATAAAAGAAAGGAAGATGAATTGGTAGATAAAAAGCCCAAACAATAAGACAAGCTGGTAATTGCATGGGGGAGTAGTTTTTGATGACTCGATCAAAGAGAAAACAATATCAAAGTCTGTTGATAACTAACATTTTACGAAGACGGAGTTATCAGAAAAAATGTAATTGCAGAATAATCAAATTCGTAGCAATAACTTGTTCAACTATGTTCCTTGAAGAATGCAGACACATATTACGTACGAATCCAATTCTCTTCCATTTTCAATTTGGGAGAGTTCATGATAACCTCCTCTAACTTAACAAAAATCCTTGTAAATTCCTTGGATGTAGAAAGATCCGCATGGAAACGTTGTTGATTCAATTTGGGAGAGTTCATGATAACCTCCTCTAACTTAACAAAAATCCTTGCAAATTCCTTGGATGCAGAAAGATCCGCATGGAAACGTTGTTGAAGAACAATGGATTACTCCATTGCTATGTCATGCAAATGTTCAAATTCTATATTTATAGACTTTAGGGCGGCTCTAAGATAGTGCTCCAGAATGCACCTCCTGCACTTGAACCAATCCCATTCCTGGCACATAGATTCGGGCTGCGTCAAGGGCACATGTTATCAAAATACCAAATGGTGATATCCTCTCCTCTCTCGATGGGCCTAGTGGCATGGATAAACATGGCTCCTCCCACTTCCATCCAGATCGAGTTCCGTAAGCCAAAATCGCATTCCAGACAGTGTATCTTATATTTAGCTAAAGTAGAGCGGCATCAATGCATTTCATATAATGCTCTATGCTGCGTGCCATTTTTGCTCTCTAAACCACCTATTTCTCTTTACAATCAAGATGGAAAGCGATCCATTCGAGTGGGTGAGTCATTATTTACAATTGAGGGAAAGCAAGAAAGGCAATTTAATTTTAAATTTACATTGCCCTCCCATTCTCGCTGAAACCTACGGTCAAACTTCTACCAAAAAGTTGAAACCTATTTGTGGGGAGTCGAGCCTCCTACCTCCTAGCCTGGGCACGGGGCACCCTAGGCAGGCTTAATATAGCTATTAATGACATTTCGAAGAAAAATTAAAAGGTCAAAATGAGGGTCTATAAAAAAAATTAAACGTCTCACAAAACGTTTTGTCTAAAAAAATTCCCATATTTGACGGGAAAAATGCTCGAAAACGGACAAATGTCCATCAAATTCCAACTGTAGGGACTGTTACATCCCAACTCATAATATTTATAATTCATCGTTCCGTCAATTTTATCTAAAGTTTTTCATTGTTCCCACCTCTTCTTCATAGAGTACAGTTCAAACCTTGTCCCCATCTCTTCTTATTCAATTACACTTCATAGAGTAAAATTCAATCCTAGTCGACAAACATTTTGGTAACATTTACACAGATAAGTAACACTCGAAAAGGATTATTGTTTCAATTAAGAGATGAAAAGTTTTGAAATATAAATTAAAATGGATATATATATATATTGAAATGATTCTTAGATATATACTTTGTTTACTGTGGTTGTGGTTATAGTTTTAATCATAGTTACCATTTACCAATATCGAATTTGAATTCTATTCCCTAGGAAAAGGTTTTGAGTACTCAAGTATTGGCTATAGAAGATTGTCCAATAGCTAACTTTAGTTTTTAGGATCAGGGTAATGTGAATGATGAAAACTAATTAGGTTTGAGAGTTGGTATGAAGTTCCTTAATAGATTCCACTTTGAAGAAGACATCCATATCCGAGATATACAATCCTGAATGTTTTTACCCCGGACTGGGAACTATTGATCTTTCACTAAATTAAAAACAAGTTAATTCCTTGCTATCAACATTAACAAGCCTGTCCTTGCAAGGATGCACGACATTGGAAACACTAAGAAGTCTTTGAAATGTAGTAAAACTTAAATGTCTCAACGTAAATTGTTGTTCTACACTGGAAATCCTCAATGTGGAAGGTCTGACATCATTGGAAGAGCTTGAAGCGTCAGAATGTTGGAAGCTGAGGAGGATTGAAGTATTGAGTCAGCAGGAACGGTTGAATTGTCTCTACTTTTCACCAGCAATAGAGTTATCTGGAATGAAATTTTCTAATATTTGGTGGGTATCTACAAAATCCATTTATAATATTGTGTAGTAATTAAGAAACCTGGAACTATTCTACTTCTTCCTGGTGTTCTGTGGTAGTGCATGGGAAGGCGTGTTCTTTTAAGGATTATATCACAATCTGAATTTAAAGCAATAAATATTTACGCTGATTTGGCATACAATGCATGTAAGTACGTATGCATTAAAGGAGCCTAGGGCAGGGGGCGGCTCCTCATAGGCTCGTGACAAACTACGAAGCCTCGAGAGGAACCGTATCCTTAAAAAAATGCAAAATGCTTTTGGCCTAATGAAAACAATCGTGATAATAATTAGTTGCAATGAGTTTAATATGTTTTCACTATTAATTTAAATTTATGTAAACAAAATTAATTTGAACCTTTTATTAATAAAATAATGAAAAAAAAGTAGCTTTATTATATAAAAAAAGTTACTTTTCATTGCCTCATAGCCTAAATGCCTGAGAGTCAAGAAGCCAAAGTGCATATCCATTATCTGAAGACCAAAACCTCAGTTCAATGTTCCAAAATTTCATATTATCAGTTTATACGACATCAAACAAAATGATCATTGCTACAAACCATCTCGAAACAATTCCACTCCAAACAAACTATCACACATTCTGGAATCAAGATTGATATTCTGTCAACGGTCTGTTTCATGTTGTTATTTGTCAAAACAATATGGAAACGAGCCCACATCTCACCTAGGTTTGGATCCTCTATAACCTATCTCTGCATATCGTCTACCTATCAGCATATAATGCTGATAATATATTAGGGGAAGAATCGCTTCAATTGCCCTTGCTAAATGCCACACATCATTTTAGAAAACAAACAGTCTGATAGAACGTTTTATAATGCCTGTAGCATCATATCGTAACACAATTAATTGAAATTGACAAAACAATTTATACATCTTAGTGACAACATCGTTGTGTTTAACTATGACTGCGTTAACAACTCCATTTACAATCAAAAGATATATCAATTGTATCTATACAATTAATTAACATTTACAATAAATTTATAAATCTTAGTGACAACATAGCTGTATTTAGCTAACACTTACGATATCATTTCCATTTACATTCAAAAAAATATATATCAATTGTATCAATATAACTCATTTATATCAAATGAAGACCATAATTCCACTAAAAATTTCCAAAAGAGTAATGGAAAGGAAGATGAAAGTACTTTGAGGAACCTCAGCCTCCTCTATTATGAGCCTCTTTCCATTTTGCATGCTTTGTTCTTGTTTTTTCCAAAGAGCCTTGCTTAAGAATTTATTTATTTGTAGACATGTTTGAAAGAAACCTCCTCTAGATAGTCCTTTAGACTCTTGGTCTCCTTCAACAAAACTCCGGCATGATGGAATGGTATCATATCTTTCCCCTCATCCATTTGATGACTATATGTGAATCCCCGAAAACCTGAAGGTGTTTAATGCCTTTTTCCACTTCCAACATCAACAGTAGCCTAAGAGCCCGAAATTTAGTGAAATTATGGGTACCTTGTCCCAAACCCGCACTAAAATAAACTTTAGTTTGTGGTTCTCTACCATATAAAGTGGTTCTCTATCATATAAAGAATTCCACTAACTCCACACATCCTATTCTCATCATGAGATGCCCCATCAAAATACCTCCAAAGGACTGAAAGGTTAAATGCCTGTGCATGTACCAACCTCTCCTTTACAACCTTAATGCTTTGGGGAAACTCTTTAGATTGCTAAGATTTCAAAATCACAGTGGAAGGAGGGTATTTGTCTATCTTCAAAGAGGTTATCATCCCTGGCTAGCCATATTTTCCAACAAACAATAAAGATAGAGCTCTGTAGACACTAAGGGAAACACTATAGCACCAAAAAATAAGACATTCTTCTGCAGACATTCCTATCCATTGATTGCTTAAGCCGATTTCTTTTTCTAAATCCTTCCATACCTGTTTCAAATAAATGCAATCTAAAGCCAAATGGAATTTTGTTTCCTCTTCTAATTTGCACAAGCAACACCTTCCTTGACCTGAATAGTTCCTACATTGAAGAATGTCCTACGTTAATGCTTTATTGGAAAGTAAACACCACATAAAAAAAATTGATTTTGATGGACACTGAAATTTCCAAAGAGTCTTCCACCATCATACAGGGTCCTCATGTATCTCACCATGAGAAGTCCTCATGTATCTCACCATGAAAAGAACTCCATATAACCTTCCTTGGAAAAATAGACCCCTGAAAAAAAAAAGTATCCAAAATAAACTATCGTCCTTGTTAAATAGTTGGATATTAATGATTTGCCCATGTTCTAACTATTTATATAAAAAAAAATTATAATTCATTATCAACCTTCCCAGAAAGATTTATTTTTACCATAAAAACATATTATACAAATACAAGACATATTATACAAAAATACAAGAGTAATTTAAAACATCTATTCAAAGAAATAATGATACAATTTCTTTGGTTAATACAAAACCAATACTGAAGACACGGACTTGTTGCTATACCACTCTACTTATTATATTTTCAAAGGCAACATAAAATTAAAAGTAACCATACCAGAAATTCTTTACAGATTATAAAATTAATATATTAAATTTGACCCATACCAGAAATTCTTTACACATTATAAAATTAATATATTAAATTTGAAAGCTAATACTTTATAAATTTAGTTTAATACTTAAGATTCTCCATACGGCAACATAATAAAGATTGTTATACATAATCATCCTGCTTTCACTATTTTAATGTCATTATATTTTGGTCCGTAGTGTGGTCCAAAATCTCAAATCTCAAACTTGGAAACCATGTCATATGCAACTTCCATAATAAAATTCGTAAAAGTTACATTCAAAGTTTAGAGTCCATAAATCTCAAATCCTTGCAATTGTGTCCTTTGCGATAACTTTCAAACCCATCCTATCCGAAGTAGTATTATGATGTCATTATATTTTGGTTCGTAGTGTGGTCCAAAATCTCAAATCTCAAACTTGGAAACCGTGTCATATGCAACTTCAATAATAAAATTCGTAAAAGTTACATTCAAAGTTTAGAGTCCATAAATCTCATATCCTTGCAATTGTGTCATTTGCGATAACTTTCAAACCCATCCTATCCGAAGTAGACTTGCTAGTGACGCGAAGGTTCCACTTCCCTACCGGATCGGTAATAGTGAGGTTTCACTGGTCAATACGCCATAAGAAAATCTATCTAAATCCAGCAAGTGGATGGAGACTAAACTCCACGGTTCACTTGATGGAGACTAGACCCCACGCGGACCAGGTTCCACTGTACACTGGTCAATATAATACACGAGATGGGTAAGTGAGGTTTCACTATTCACTGGTCAATTCACACGAGGTGGGTAGTACGAGAGGGTACAGTGAACTTTGACTGGTCAATATTCCATGAGAAAATCTTTGGAAAATCTATAAGAAAACCCATGAGAATCGAAGAAAATTAGCATTTATATTTTCTAATGTAACTCAATCTATTTAATAATCCAGGGAATGGTTATTCGGTGGTTTAAAACAAAGCCAACGCCTTAGGACGATCAAGCACTTCAAACATAAATTCAAGTCATTTTCGTCTTCTGCAACTGAGCGGCCATCTGCCTAACTACTATTTCAACTTTTCAGAATTCCGTGTAGTGTCAGAGAATGGACAACCTTGGTTATGGAAAATGGGCCGGCTGGATCGCCCTTAGTTTGCTTTCATTGGTTGTTAATGTTATTTCTCAACCAGGTGAATCAATTTCTAAAGTTTAAAAAATGGCTTTTGAATATGGTCTTGTAATTGTTGTTGCCTTTTTAAGCACTACTCTTTCATTTATTTTTCTTATCGGTTCACACTTCACAGTATTTTGTTTTATTTCATTATTTTGTGATCTTAACGCAGGATTTTTGAGTCTCAATTGCGGAGGCAAAACGAATGCTACCGCCCAAAATGGGATAACATGGATGAGCGATGCAAATTACATAGACGTGGGTAATACAACAGACATATATCCGGATGCCTCTGTACAACACAATGAAAGTTTATATGGTTTTTCCTTGTATAGTCTACGGTTTTTCCCAAAGCCTCTCTCTAAGTCCTGCTATCAGTTTCCTGTGGTTCCAGATGTGCCATACCTGTTAAGACTAACGTTTGCCCTTGGAAATTATAGTGGAGACCAGCAATCGCAAATTAGCTTCGGTTTCTCTATTGAGACACTTGGTTTGTTGTTTTTTAGTATCTTAGAATTCACAGATTCTAAACCTCAAACTTATGAATATGTGACGGTTAGTTCCGGTAGTGTGCTCTATATTTGCTTGATCAGAACATCCACTGATAATCCCTTTATCAACGCTATCGAGTTTAGGACCTTACGAAAGGGTATGTATAAAGCGGTTAAACCAGGAACAATTTTGAGATCAATGCAGAGATACAATATCGGTGGAAATTCGCAGCTGATTAGGTGAACATCTTGAACTTCAAATGTTTTACTTGCGGATATCTAAACATTCTTTTAATTTGGTGGTTTTCTTATTATGGCTAATAAGAGTGATGAGATTTAAGCGAGACCTTTCACGCATGCCCAAAATAAGATTAATGTGTGAAGGCTAATTATGATATTTTTTCTTAATTAATGATCTGAATATCTTTGTTTTTCACAGGTATCCTCAGGACAAATTCGATCGCCTTTGGTCACTTCCTCCTAAAATCCCCTCCGCAGTGGCTGTAAGTACGAGACATCTCATTTCAGTAAACAATACCGAGGACTTTCCTCCGACTGCTATGATGCAAACGGCGTGGGTTGTAAACAGCTCGCAAACGGACAGATTTCGTTTTTCTTGGGCAGCGTACACCGGGAAAACCTTAGTGGTGTTGTATTTTGCAGAGATCGAGACGCCAAATACATCTGAATCTAGATCTTTTGAGGTTGAAATAAATGGCATAAAGCGGTCTGACAACATTACACTGGTGCAAAACTATTCAGCCCTGGAGCTAACATTCGCATCCAGTAATTCTTATTCCATTGACATCGTGAAGGCTAGTAACAGCACCCTTGGACCTATAATCAACGCTTATGAGTATAACCGGCTACAGGAGACGCAACAGGCAACATCTTCGCAAGATGGTTAGTGCTCTCACTAAACCTCCCATACATAAATTACTGAAACTATAGTTCAAATATGTCTAACCAAGTACTTTTCAAGCTGCAGTTCAAGCTCTTAACGCCATCAAAAGTAAGTTTCACATAAAAGATTGGATATCCGATCCTTGTTTTCTGATCGAGTGGAAAGGAATTGGTTGTGATAACAGCTCTTATATGTTCACTAGAATTTGGGAAATGTAAGTTTATTTGTTTTATCGCTTTGTTTTCACTTCGCTACTTTGAACTCCCTGTACCTGTACCTGAGTCTCTGATAATTCTGTTGTTGTCAGGAATTTGTCCGGATGGAATCTTACAGGATCTATACCTGAGCATATTGGACAGTTGACAGCATTAGTTAACCTGTAAGCAGTATTCTACTTGAATTAACCCTTCCAAGAAATCCTGAAGTATAAAGTTGTAGAATGCAACAAATATATATAGCGCTTATAAAATTAAAAATACTCTGTTTAGTATCGCCTTCCATTTGTATTGAAATTAGTTAATTGTGTGCTAACGCCGTTTGTCTATAATATGAATCTTATGGTAAGAGCAGCATTCATTAATTCCTCCATGTGAAATTAGCAGGTCACTTGATAATAATCATCTAGTGGGATCATTGCCGAATTTTTCCAATTTGACAATGTTGCAGAGACTGTAAGTTAATTCTCAACTTGAGAGTCATTTATTTTCACATAACTCTGATTTATCATTATTTTGCACAAAGAAATTGCAGTGCATTCACTATACTTATTATTTAGGTATCTACACAACAACAACCTTAGCGGTAGCGTTCCGAAGTGGTTATCTGAACTCAAATACCTTAAAGAGTTGTAAGTTTAACTATCTTCCATTATTACTATTAACTATAAAGAGTTGTAAGTTTTACTTAAAAGTTTTATACAATATTATTTGTTTTATACAATGTTATTGTTTCTCAGTCATCGTTCAAATTAGAAGAATTAATCTTTCAGCATTCTTATTTGTCCTTCTTACAGGTTTATAGAAAACAACAATTTCAGTGGTGTAATTCCTGCGCAACTTTTCAATGAATTTATGAATAATTCATTGAAATTAATGTAATCATATTCTATCTCATATCTCATATTCATAGATTTTCCTTTCATATTTTCTCTACTAGCATTGTCCCCAACACATGACATCTAAAATAGATTGAGTTCAAATCATAATTGATATCACTGCCCCACGTTCATGAGAAATCTCTTTTGTTAATGTGCTGCAGCTACTCTGGGAACACTCACCTATTTAAGCCTTTGCCGAGCTCTAAGAAGAGCAAAGTGGGAGTTATCTTAGGAATAACTCTGAGCGGAATTCTGATCATAGCAATAGCGCTGATAGTGGGTACTGCTTTTTATCGTAAGAAATTCAGCAGAAAGGAGGGTGTCCCAATCAGCGTCCTGGACCCAGGTCAATTTTAGAGATACCATATAATATGAATTACGGCTAGAACCTTATTTTGATTTTAGAATTATCCTTACTTAGATGAATGGATGCAGAGTTTTCTACAGTTATGGATGCAGAGTATTCTACGGTTATGATGCCCAATCCAACAAAGACCCGTGCCTTTACTCGAAAAGAGATTTCGGTTGCCACACAAAACTTCAGTAAGAAGATTGGACGAGGCGGTTTTGGATGGGTTTTCCTTGGTCAATTGCCTGAAGGAAAAGAGATAGCAGTGAAAGTCTTATCATTGTTCTCTACACAAGGAGTTCATGAATTTTTAAATGAGGTAAATTTGAGATTCTTAAACTTACAATGTAATCTAGTTGAATTTGTATTTAAAAAATGTTTTAAGTCAATTTTTTTGCATGATTAAAAAGATAAATAATCTTTAAAAAATAACTCAATAACATAACATTTATGTATGTGGATTGAGTTGATAATAGATTGATCTTATGTCAAAATCACACGTTGGAAACTTGGTGTAGGTTGATCTTCTTTCAAGGATTCATCATCGAAACTTGGTTTCTCTACTTGGATATTGCAATGAATATAAGGAACATATGCTCATCTACGAGTACATGTGTGAAGGGTGTTTTAGAGATCATCTTTATGGTAAATATATTGATTTAAAATTTATTTGTTTAATTTTAAAACTTAGTTGAATAGAGAAGATAGCTAACATGTATTTGCATTTTATTTTCTTGTTTAGGTGATAATGAACAATTTTTTCAACTAAATTGGACAAAGAGAATCAAAATAGTTTTAGATGCAGCCCAAGGTAAGTATTTTCTTAATCACTTTGATGTAGAGTAGATATTTTATGATCTAAACTATAGATATTTCATATGTGAAATAACACATGATGTAAGTAGATTTCTACCTTATGTTATAGTGAACAAATTCATTGGTAAACATATGGATGATGTTATTATGTTCTTTATTTTTGTATGAAGGATTAGAATACCTCCATGTGGGTTGCACACCAAAGATAATTCATAGGGATGTCAAGACAACCAACATTCTTTTGGACAACAATTTGAATGGAAAACTCGCTGATTTTGGTCTTTCAAGAATGACATTCGATGGGGATGCTAGTCATGTTACCACTGTTGTTAAGGGAACATTTGGATACTTTGATCCAGAGTATGTCACATATTTAACTCTCACTCAATTTCCATTTTCTTTATGCCCATGGAATTCAATAACTCAATTTTCTTTTATGTTTTCATTATGCTTGTTTACCTAATTCTTTTTAAGGGTATGCTTTCAGGTATTTCCACACTCAAAATTTGACAGAAAAGAGTGATGTGTATAGTTTTGGAGTGGTATTGTTTGAGATCATATGTGGTAGACAACCCATAGATATAAACCTACCTGAAGAGGAAGTAAACCTCATTCGATGGGTAAGGAACTTAATCATCCCAAACTCAAAAGCCCCACATTTGGGGAATATTTTGTCAATATCTTGTTCTACATACTAACGATAATTATTTGATAGGTGACGCCGTATGTGGAGATGGATGAAAATCATGACAAAATAAAAAATATCATCGACAAAACATTGGGAGACAATTACGACATAAAATCTATCGCTCGTGTTGCCAAACTAGCTATTAAATGTGTGCAGGTTCAACCATCCTCCAGGCCCAGTGTAACTGAGGTAGTGGCGGAGCTCAAAGAAGCTGCCAAACATGACAATGATGCTTTAAAGGATATTGGTGCAGATTGCATCTCTCTAAGGATGCACTCGAGCGAACCTGAAGAAATGATATGGAGTGACAGCGATAACATTTTTGGAGGATAAGGGAATCGAATAAAAAGTTGTATAAAGACAATAATTTTTATTTGTAATGGAAAAAGTGTTTATGATAAAACTCATATAATTATGCATTTTTAAATTCAATAAATATATTGAATATTCAAATTTCCAAAATTTAATTTATTGTACTTTTCATTTAGAAGAAATATATAGCTTGAAATTAAAACTTTAATTAAAAATATTAAATTTAGAAGTGTGAAATATAATTTTCTCATAGATTACTCTCGAGACATCATCACCAAATGTTTTGACCATATTTTTAATATATTTGTATTGACGTGTTAGTTATTTTAATGAATTTATTTATTTTTATGGAAGTGTGACATTTTACATCATCAAATGTTTCGACAATTTTTTCAAATGTATTTGTAATTTTTTGAACATTTTTATTTTTATGGAAGCACGCCATTTTATTTACGAGACTTGTACTAAGGAATTCAATATTATAACCAAGGAAAAAAATATGAAACATAGAACAAGTACTGTAACTTAAAGTAATAGACAATTTTTTTCAATAAAGTGTCCATGTTTTCTTTAATTCCTTATTCATTTTATGATTTTGTTTATTTCTTTCATTTAAGTTTAAAAATATTTAAGGCATGTTATTAATTGGTATTTGTTATTAGTCAAGCTCGGCTCTCCTAAATCATAAGAGTTGTTCATCACAATAATACATTTCATTGCATGCCTCCACTTTCCCATGTTCTCTCTATTAGTTAAATGAAGAAAAAATTAGGAGACCTCCTTCACCCAAAAAAGACCTCCTAATTCCAGCACAACCTTCCAGTTTGACTCAAAATTTGACCTAGCGTAGTTCTTGGGCCACAAGGGCACTCCTAGTGCAGAAAATAGCCCAACAAGTGTTCTACACCTTTTGGTGATGATTTACAAAAAAAAATTATTTTCCTCCAAAAATCATGGCTTTTGACAGTCAACACAAAGCATTGGAAAGAAAAAAACATCAGTTTTGAAGTGAAAAGTTAAGGATAAGGAAAAACCCATGGAAAATCCATCTTTTCTCCCAAACTGAACTCAAGATACAATATGTTTTTCTAAGTTTCAAACTTCACAAGTCCATAAGACGCCACATGAGGGAACATTATTTACTAGCTTTACACATTGGCTATTGACTAGTTCATCGTCCATTCCATATTCCCTTTGAAAAATGGAGAAGACCATCTCTTCCTACTTCTCGATCAATTCTAAAGGTACACCATCTCTTCCTAAGGTAAACCATCTCTTCCTACTGCTCGCATCAATTCTAAAGGTACCGAGGTGAACATCCCATAGCATTCAAAGGAGCAAAGGACCCGACCGATAGATGAGTTTGGAGGTCTTCTTGTCAACTTCAAGCTACTACTACAACGAAAAATTTGTAAGACATTATTCATTGGAATGTAATAAAGATATACTTATTCTTGATATGTTGAGATGTCTCTTTTGTGCATGATATGAGAAGATTAATTTATTTCGGTGCTTCAATCTTTATTATATATTGTCATATTGATTTGATAGCACTGACATTATCTTTTGTCTAATTTTGTATCCCTTGGATCAAGATTTTTCTCACCCTTGTTGCATAAATCCACTAATAGATTGGCGACAATGTTGAGGAGATTGATACTCCATGATCTTCTTGGTTGAACAAGTGCTCTCTTTCTCCTATTTTTTACTGTCATTTCTCCTACTTTTCATTTGTAGGTACCCTCCAGGTTTGTTCCTAAGGTATTAGGCCCTCCTAGCATGTTCGAGGCCCATAAAACACCCAACCCCCCCCTTTCCATGTTTTCTAACTGTAGTGCAATGATTTTCCTATGTTATGCACTACAACATAAATGTTCTACTGAACAAGTTGTTTGTACCTTTCAGCGAATAAAGCCATTGTTCTACTCAAAATCTGCTTTGATTTGATTGCTTTTGTTGTCCTTCAGGATTTGTGCTATCTTCAGTTTGATTGCTCTCCCTTCGTTATTTCTTTTTGTTTGGTTTTATGTTATGTGAAGCTTTTAGTTTCGAAGGAGCAGGTCATTTGGAGCATTGGAGCGAAGACTTAAAATTGAGAGGTACCAAGGAGAAATTCATTTCTATTCTTAGATTGTATTTCTTGCTTCATATCTTGTAGAAGAATTTTCTCTAACCCCCAGGCTTTGAGTGAAATATCATGTTAGTAGTTTGTCATTAAGTGTTAAAAATGTCACTTTCAAGTTTCATTTACTTTCAACATTTTACCTTATGTAGTTAGTTTTTAGTGGATCACTATCACACAAATCACACCTAAAACTATATGCTTGGTGGCATGCTGCCAAACATCAAACTTAAAATTTTTCTCAACTTAAACCAACATTAACTCCATTTGGAGGTTAAAAAAGAATTTATAGTTAGTATAAGGCTATGAGAATAGGAATACAAACAACTTGCCACAACCACTTTACATTTGAGACATAGTTGTTCAATTAGGGAGCTAAAATCCTTTAGTATTATATATGGTTAGGGTCAATTTGATGATAGTCCCATCCTTTCAGGGTGGTATGTTCCAAGAACCAGATTGAAGATCTATTGGGGTCACTTTCCCACTCAATATCGAATATGCCCTCCTTCATGTATTTCGACCGAAGGAGCGGGAAACTTGTCATACATATATGAGAATAAGGTATCTTAGTATCCAATTTATTAGCGCTCTTTCCTTGGGTGGATTTCGCAAGTGAGGGGGAATCTTAGACAACATTTTTTAGGTCATTATGGACTGTCACTACCTAGTGCCTTACAATTATAATTGTTTCTTGAAAATTCACTCACTCACCAAAGAAAAATGCTATTAGTGCGAGTTTGGAAGTACCATACAACTTTTCTTCTTGATTATTGCGGTGCAGATAGGGACCATTTAGCTAAGAAACACTTGGAAGATTTTTTGGGATGGTGCAAGCTAATGCTGGCCACTCATGACGCGTTAGTCGCAATGGACTTCTGGAAAAACAAAAATCTGAACGTCAAAAAGCAATATTAGAGCTACCTACACAACTTTTTGGAATATGGTGCAAGAAGATTGAACGTAGACAATCGGATTACCTTCCGGAATATATAAATATTATTTATGGAAATTAAGTATAAATCCCAAAAAATGGGGTTTTCCTAAGGTTGGTATGTTATTTTTTTAAGAAACATAATGAATATGTTTGCGTTAGCCCCCTGGTTCGATATTCAAATGGTGGATTTTTGTTAAAAAAAATTATATATAGTCGTAGATAATAGGCCGTTCTAGTGCAATGCTATTTTTCCATATTTATTTATGTTAATTTTATTTATTTTTAATTAAGGAAGTCAGCCCATCCCTAAAATGACTAGGCTGAGCGTTAGCCCCTAATATCATGGTCTTAACATAATCAATCAACATTGTTTTTTTTTTAGGATGTAGGTTTTTGTGTGTACTTGTGCGGGTTTTTTTCCATTTTCAAAATAGGTGAGCCAATAAAAAGTTATAGACGAAAGAAATAATCTACTTTTTGTGTAAGATTGACGTTAGTGCAATTGAAATTAACTAAAAAATAGGAACAAATAATATATTTAATAAAAAATTACATATTCGGAATTTGCACACATAGTTCTACAAGTGTGTGCAATTTCATTAGCAGTGGACTAGTGTAGCATACACATAATCATGCTCGAAACAAAAGAAGTTATAGAATAAAATGTATTTTGTTATAAGATGTATTTTTTTATAGTATTATATGTATTTTGGAAACCCGAACCTAAAACCATAGTAGCCAAGTCATCCACCACGTTGGTGGGAAACGAAATACCCGGAAAAACTTAAAAATTAAAATGGCGCGTGCGCATTGATTTAAATAGCGCGTACGCACACAATAGCGCATGCACACACCATGGCGCGTGCACGTTGATTTTAATTAAGTTTGAAATTTGTCAATTTGATTGTATAATTTTATAAATTATATATTTTTTAATAATTAGTAATGTTTTAAATTGAATTAAATTAAATTTATATATACTTTTTTATTATTAAGAAGATAATATAATTTTATAAATTATAAAAAATTAAAAATATTTAAGTGAATTAAGTTTAGTTTAACTGGTTTGAAGGAATGATTATTATTCTCTTCATCTATTTAGTAAAATCGGACCAAACCATAGCTCAAGCACATATGCATCCATACATAAATCCTATTGAATGGATGAAGATGACGATGATGATGATGATGATGACCAAGATGATGATGATGATGATGAGGAAGAGGGTGATGACGATGATAATGATGATGATGATGACGATGTTGATGATGAAGATGATGTCCAAGATGATGATGATGAGGAAGTGGGTGATAACGATGATGATGATCATCATCGTCATATTCGTCAACATCAACATCATCATCTTCATCTTTGTACTCATCTTCATCATCATCCATCATCGTTATCATCATCATCATCTTCATCATCATCTTCGTCATCATCATCATTATCAATGATGATGATGATGATGAAGATCATTATCAATGATGATGATGAAGAAGATGATGATGATGATGAAGATGATGATGATGATGTTGATGATGATGCTGATGATGATGATGATGTTGATGGTGAATATGATGGCCAAGATTGTTAACACCCAAAAAGTGCTTACTAGCTCATTTCCTTATTCACATGACCCATTTGTCCACTTTTCCACCATTTGAGCCTCTAAAGCCATCAAAAGGTCACCAAAAGACCATAATACACCCTTTTTTCCCCTCAAAAGATATATTTTTCCTCAAAATACATTAAAAAAAACCCTAAAAAAGGGTCCAGAATTCCCAAAAAACATTAAAAGGGAATAAAATATTCAAAATATCAAAAAAGGAAAAAAAGAGGAAAATATGTACCTAAACCATGTTGGTCAATACCATTGGTTTCCTCAAAACCATAATGGTATTCCCCACCACCAAAAACTATAAAAAGGTGGTAGGGGCTCCTCACTTTCCATCCATCCATCATCCTATCCTCACGCTGTCAAAATCTCTCCTGACACTTTTGGCCATTTTTCAGCATCTTGGAGAAGAGACCATTGGAGCTTGGAGCTACTCACCCTTGGAGTTGCTCAACATCATATCCTCACCATTTGAGGTATCGTAATACAAAACATTCTTTTATTTCTCGTTCTTTCTATGAATCGTTTTTAGATTTACTTGTTATATGCACATGTTAGTTTAGATTTAGATTTAATTCATAATCATTTTTGCTTTCTATATTGAAACTGCTATCACATTGTTGATAGGTGCCCATTGCACAAGCTTGGTTGCAAAACCAAGTAAACAGTTTTTGGCGACTCCGCTGGCTTCGAATTCTTAGATTTTGGTTTTTTGCTTTAGATCTTAGTTTTTGTTAGTTTTAATCATTTTAATTCACAGATCTGCCATCCTAGACAGCAGATCCATTGTTGTTCTAGATCTTGGCTCTTTCTGTTTCCATCAACAGCTTGAAATTTCCATTTTCGGGTTCATTTTTTGGCGTCCGTTTTTCGGCTTTCACCTTACGGCTTTTCGCCCGACAGTCGCGCGGCTCATCACGACCTCGCGGCCTTTTTCTGCGCGGCACGCCGTGGCTTCGCGACCATTTTACGCGCTGCACATCGCGGCTTCACGGCCATTTTTCGTGCTACACATCGCGACTGTGCGACCGAAACCCGCGCTGCACATTGCGGCTTCACGGTCATTTTTCGTGCTGCACATCACGACTGCTCGGCCAAAACCCGCGCTGCACATCATGGATTTTGCCCCAAAACTGGCGATGCTGTTATTTTGAATTCGTCCAATTTCTTAGAAAATTTTTTGCTGTATTTTTTTCCCATTTAGCCTATTTTACAGCATTATTTTTTCTGGATTTTTACAGCCATACTAAATCTTGTTCTATTTATATATGCTCCATTAAAAGGTCTTTTTAAAAATTTTCAGTAATTGAAAGAAATATTTTCTTCATTCTATTTAGATCATAGGTTTCACTGTTTATTTGCTCAATAGTTTGCCCAAGCAATTTTCTAAGAGATCCATTTATTTCTTAAAATATTTATGTTATTTGCTTCCCTTTAAATTATTTCAAAGATCCATTATTTTTTATTAGTTTTTTCAAGCATTTACATTTCGAAAGCGCCTTTATTTTTTGCAAACTGGAAAAGTCTTATTTTTTCATTTGTAATGAATCTCCCAAGCGAGGCAAATCAATTTCAGTTTAATAACCACACTTGCACCCACTCTTCCACATTATTTAAACTGAGCCTTAAAATCTACCTTAAACTCAACCAACATTTTAACCCCACTTGGGGAGCACTTAAAAAAATCTTGTAGTTAGGTAGGATTGAGGGGATAGGTGTTCCAATAACACCCCTCAATTATTTATATTTGAGACATAGTGGTTGTCCTTTACGGTACCAAAATCCCTTATAAATTTGACATGGTTATCAACCAATTTATCGGGAAGGCCTCTCCCTTAGGAAGGTTGAAGTAGCCAGACTGGTTCCGGAAGCCTGAGTGAAATACCGCAATCCATTCAGTAACCGAAGGATACCTTTCGAAGTTCTCGGTGTACACCCGTATGGGGGTACAATGGCGATAGAACCAAACTGCAGATTCACCCAATCGAACATGTCATGAACGGGGTATCCTAGTTGCCACTCTTTAGGATTGTCTACTCGGTGTCCCTCCCGGTAGGGGGATATCTAGCCGTTGATTCAACACTCTATATTGTTTGACTTGGATTTCATCACCTTGCAAAGAATATCGTTTGTTGACTCACAATACTTCTAGTTAGGTGTTTGCATGATACAATACCCACCTTTTGTCTAGTGAGCACCACTTTTTTCTAGGAACTGTTTGAATTTTGGTATTCTGACCACTTTGTTGGATCCCTCCACTTATTATAGCACAACTGTTATAATAAGTGCTTTTGAGGTTGGTTGTTGGCCTGAGAGGCATTATTTTTTCACTCCCTCTTGCACTCATTATTGCACTAGGGTTTCAAGTTTTTTACATCACCACCTCCCACTGAAATTTTTATACATTTCTCACCATTGAGAATTTAAGATGATCCCGCCATTTTTAGGGTGAACCCCCTCAGTTCGGTACACTTGACTCTACACACCATAGACGTAGAGCCTTATCCCTTGACTTGACATGTCATCGGCATAAAACACAGTCATCCAATTCTGGAGCACCTCACTTCACATCTGATTCTGAGGCTGAATCTGAACACCCTACTGAAACATCACCAACCAACCCCATGGTTGGATCACAATACGACCCCCTTTTCACTAGTGCTATTGGAGATACATCGACAAACCCTACTACTACTGTTCCACCCATGGTAACAACAACCCCTTTAGGCATGCCTAATATAGGGGCCACTCCATCTTTAGGTATGCCCAACATAGGACCACCACCTATTATGGGTATGCCTAACATAGGGATCACACCCCCTCTCATTACCACAACCCAGATCCCAGGAATTCTTGGCACTATTCCTAACCCCTCTACAACCCATGTTGCACTTGGGAGCACTGGTCCTTCCCACACCACATCAGGTGGAGGACACATACCTTCAATACCTAACATACCCTTAGGGGCCACTGGACAACTACATAATGCCACCATTAATAGTTATGTCCTAGTCACTACGCCACACCCATTTGCTAGTTTACCATACATGGCTAGTTTGAACTTACCAGACCTAGCCAAGTTAACCAATGATCCTATCAGGCACAACCCTACATGGCCACCCATGCCTACAAAGCTTCCCTCAGACATCCCCAAGTTTGAAGGAAAACTTGGGGAAGATCCCCAAAACCACATAATGTCATTTCACGTATGGTGTTCATCTAAATCCATAGTGGATGACTCCATTAGACTAAGACTGTTGCAATGAACATTCACTGGCTCTGCAGCCAAGTGGTACATTGAGCAACCACATGGGACCCACCATACATTTACGTCCCTCGCCTCCACTTTCCTTTAGTTTTTTCAGCTACCTGTACGCTATGATGCAGGAGTTGAAATACTGTTGTCTTGTAGACAAAACACAGCTACCCACATCATAAACCATATCCATGAGTGGCGCAAATGTCGTAGCCTCTGCAAGATAAAACTGGATGACCATATATTTTTGGACTGGTTTCTCAAATCACTCCTACCCCTCATAGCCAAAGATGTAGCTTTCGAACGACCCCAGTCAGAAGAAGAAGCTATCTTAAAATCCCAGGAGTTCGACCTCATATATGCCCAGTCTGGATATCTATACACCATTTTACTGAATGCCCCGCATGGCGATCCATCCCACCATGACGAGCCGCGGGCATCCCATGCCGCCGACGGTATTATCGGCCAGGTTATGGTGCAAAACAAACCTTTTACCATGATGAGTACAAACAACGCCCCAGACCTTTATAGGGCTTCATCTCACTTTGGAGCTACAACTTCGTATGCTCCCATGGCCCACCTCCACCACACTCATGGACCCTCATGTCCACCACAGTGTTATGGTCACGCACCTTCATCCTATCCACCTCTGGTTGCACCCCCTACGTATTACCATCAGCAGGCCACACATGCTCCTATTCACTCACAAGCCCCAGCGGCTTATTACCCACCACAGGCAGTGCTTGCTGCACCACAACCTCCAGTCACTCAGACTTATCCTCCAAACAACAACAATGCTGCCCCCACCAACCAAAACCTTAATCGACCACCAAAACAGGGTAAGAACTCCAATTTACGAACAAACCATCCATGTTCCATATGCGGGATATATGGCCATCACACACACACTTGCCCCCATTTGGAGCGAGCGTGCCAACTGTGGTCTGATGACGCCCAATGCCAAGGGCACGCGGCACAACCAGTGCTACCTCCTCAACCACAACCCATGGTGCTGCAGAATCCTTTTCCCACACAAGAAGTGGCGAACACTCGTACGTTGGATCCTCCTCAAGGAACCACAGCACCACAACAGCAAATCACATACGCTGCACACACAAACCAACCAATCGATTCAAGTACTCATCATCTCCTTATGATGTCATCGTCCGACATGAATCTCCAAACACATCGAAACTAATACACCCCCGCTGCACCTAAAATGTTCTCCCTATGATTGAACAACCAGTTCAGAATGCACCTACATCATTTGTCTCCATAGTCAGACCCGGATTATACTCGGAATCACCTATGAATTCCACATTCCAATCCATCCCACCTCCTTTGAATATAACCGAGATATCTGATTTGTGCACCCTCTCGCATAACACACATGTACCAAACCAACAACCCCCTTTACTCCTGCAACCACCCTCAGTGCCAACTCACGTAAGATCCACACCAATTCATACTATCCCATTTTTATTTCCCCCTTCAGGCACCATCAGCACGCCAGTAATGGCTACACTCAACCTCCCAGGTTTAACATTAGGACTACCGGTATGGTACTTACCTACCCCAACTCCCCCACCAACTCCAACTGTTGCCCTACAACCGGTACAACCCATGAATATGTCAAACCATCCACCACCTGGCATACCAAAATCGCCCACCACCTGGTGGTTCGAACCCCCAAAACCGATCAATTCCAACGGGGGACACTACATCGACATCTAGTTATGTCCCCCCTCAATCTCGCAACACTGGGGGCAGAGGTCCACCAACCTACAACACTTCACCCACAACTCACACCCCCCTAGTGATGCCCAAATTAGCTAAGAATCCCCCAACCCATGTAATCCCTAAGTGCTCCTTGTGTGACGATATTGGCCACACCACCCATCAGTGTCCGCAGCTACCAGCACTTCAAGAACACATGAATATGTTGGATGACGACACTAACATCCCAGTTGTCAAACTAGAACTGTCCCCTCATCCTTGCGATAAATCGTTGCGCACCAACCACCCTTGTGTGATATGCGGCATCTACGGCCATTACTCACATCACTGCCCTGATCTCCAAGATTATAGAGCACCTCTATATGAACTGAATAATGTCGATCTAGAAACATCCGCTCCTACCATTGAGGAAATTCAGCCCCCACCATCTTCTTCCTTGGAATAAATTAACACCATTTACACAGTTTCCACTGGATACCCCTCTATCCTGTCGGCCCCTTCCATTGATCCCTTTGACACACATGTTCAACCCTTTAAAATTGATGAGGAAACCACATGTCCACAACATGGGGGCAAGCCCAAAACCTTGCCTACTCATCATCATCGTGATTCTCGTCGGAGATACTGGGGGCATCCACCCCACAAGGGGAATCCCCCATCATCATATCATCACTTCAGTATGCCACCACAACCTACAACCTCATGGTATATCCCCCCGCCAGCGGTTGCTCAATGCCCTATTGATCCCTCTCTAAGACAACATCTACACAACATTGACACCTCTGAGTTAGGGGTCATAATAGATTACCTCGACTCTGGGATATGGGGCATGATCAATCATTTTGAACCTTCCCCATCACATCTATCTCAATATTCCAATGATCCCATTGTTCAAACCAACACATATGTGATCCACAATCACAAACCCCATGCACATAGCATGGGGGCAGGTCATTAACCCTGCTAACTTTTTCGTATGCGTGATCTTAACCATTTTTTTAGGTCATATATCACTTGTATATTCAATTTGATTTGATACACCTAGTATTATCCCCCCGCGGGTCATCATTTCTCCCCACCACTGCATCCTTGGCTTGGTGGGATCACCTTTATTTGTAGCCATTTTTTAACCTAGTTATTTGCTTTGACCATTCCGGAGTCCTTATGACTTCCATTTTTCGCACCATTTGCATCGCCGGATTCATATTTTCGTGCCCGTGATGATGCTTGAGATCATTTCTCGCTCTCACCAAAAACTTTCGGGCATTCTTTCCATGCCCCATGCCACCTCGATTTGCATGCCACATCGGCTATTGTTAGTTTATTGGCGATTTTTATACCATCGGATTCAGTTTTCTGAACTTGTGCTGATGCTTGAGATCATTTCTCGCTCTCACCTCCATATTTTTCGGGCATCTTTTACATGCCCCCTTGTCGCCTCGGTTTGCTTGCCACATCAGCCGTCATGCGTTTTTGACAAGTCTTATATCGCTGGATTTAGTTTTCTGCACTCGTGATGATGCTTGAGATCATTTCTCGCTCTCACGCCCAGATTTTTTGGGCATGTTTTACATGCCCCCTCGTCGCCTCATTTTGCGTGCCACATCGACCGTCATCCATTTTTGACGAGTCTTATAATGCCTGGATTCAGTTTTCCATGCTCGTGATGATTCTTGAGATCATTTCTCGCTATCACGCCCATATTTTTTGGGCATGTTTTACATGCCCCCTCGTCACCTCGTTTTGCGTGCCACATCGGTCGTCATCCATTTTTGACGAGTCTTATATCGCCGGATTTAGTTTTTCATGCTCGTGATGATGCTTGAGATCATTTCTCGCTCTCACCTCTAGATTTTTCGGGAATTTTTTTCCATGCCCCTCGTCGCCTCGGTTTGCATGCCACATTAGCCGTTTCCCGTTTTTTACAATCTTTATGTCACCGGATTCAGTTTTCCGCACTCATGACGATGTGTGAGACCATTTCTCGCTATCATCATAACCTTTTTGTTCGGTATAATTTTATCCCTTTTTTGGGCCAAGCAATTCTCTTATGAAAAAGGCACTTAGGGAGTTTCTGTTAAGCCCTTTTCTGACTCCTAAAACAATGAAAAGATCGCTGAGCAACCTTGCTTCCTTTCATGCTCGCTAAACATATCTGAAAGGGCATCTACCTGGTATAAGTTTACCCCTTTTCCTGACCTTGTAGACTAATTACAAAAAAGGAATACTCTAGTCACATCGGCTAGAAGAGTTCTCCATTTGCATCATTTTATGCTTTTTTCGGGCCTTGGAGACTAACTTACGAAAAAGAACACCAATGGAGTCCACTTACCTCTTTCAGACTCTCTAAACATGAAAGTGACCACGAGCAATCACCATCCTGGGCTCGTATAAATCCACAAAACGGTACTCCACTAGTACTGCAGAGTCTTCTTATCGTTTTTAGACTCCTTAAAAACGAAAGCACTCATGAGCATGAACAGTCCTAGGCTCACAAAATCCACAGGATAGTACAATTTTAGAGCACACTTTTATCCCTTCTTGGAGCTCATTAAAACTATGAAGAAGGACCCAACGGTGCTTCTCGGCGCCACAACATATCATGTCTACTCATATGATAGCTTCCCCATTTTTGTCGCCTTTGTTCAGAGTATTCTGCAGTATGTCACCTTGAGAATCCCTCGACAGCACCGATCAGCTTGTCCCCCCAGATTCAATACATACCCTTCAGTCCTTAAAAGCTATGATCCCCATACCTACAAGTCAATTCCCTACACTTCCAGGTCAACCATGTCATCATGCTCTGAACAAAGGAAGATTGAGTCCACCCACTCTATGACCCCAGTTACCTCTGTAATGTCCCCATTCAAATAAGTGCATAGTAAGACAATCTCATCAATCCTACTAGTTTCCTAGGTTGGATGGGCACATGTGGGATGGTAACAAGGAAACTAATAAATGATATTTAGACATTAGAAGGGTTCAATAATTTAATAAATATGATGAATAAATAAATTCAAGAGAAATTCTAGGTGGCAAGTGGTTTTGGAGACATATGGAGATGGTGGGACCCACACTAGCTTGATTTTTCAATGACACATGGTAGCTCTCTCTTGCCAATTCGAATTCATGGGAAGGTGAACACTATTGGGTGAGTTGGTAAGTCATAACACATGGCATTGAGCATCTTAGGTCGAAATGGAATGGAATAGTAACCTCCATGGGAGAGGAAGAGTCAAATTGGAGATTAGTGGACACTTGGGCTAGATTCCCTAGTTTTATGACAACAATAATGAAGCATCTATGACATTTATGACAAAATTCAGACCTGACTTCTTACACCTGACCATTATGACATGTCAGCCCCAAAAATAGGCTCAAGAAGGCGCTCATGGAGTTGGAGGAATCTAAAGAGACTCAAATTCGAATTTGGGAGAAGATGGAAGGTTGGAACTAGGAGACAAGTGGCAAATGAGGAATATTTTCTAAATGGAAAATTATTGAATCTATTGAGAGGATTTCGACCCCTTGAAGGCTAATGTTGGTTATAAAATGTAGAAATCAAGTATGAGAATGGCTTTTGATGATTTGAGAAAAATTGCATTTGTGAAGAGAGAGCTAGTGGATGACTAGTTTCTTGCCTTAGCCAATTTCAAGGGTGAAAGATTCCCATCCAAGTTGGTGTTTGGAGAGGCCACTCAGGTATTTCATGGTGCTTTAATGGAGTTTTTAATTGCAGGTAGCATCTACAGGAAGTTTCATGGTTTGGTTTAGTGCAGCACTTTCTCTACACCGTTTCCAATTTTGAAGGCATATTCGTGCTCCTTGAGGGAGGGCGTTTTTGGTGAGCACTTGTGCTTCTTGAGAGAGCTTCTCATTATATATTTATGATTGTAATAGATTCATATCCTCTATTATTGATATTCAGAAATTCTCAGGTCGAAATATCCACTGGTTGTATGCAAAACTATTGATTAATGAGCAAACAATGTCCATTTCCCCAATGCATTGATGTATGACACTATAATGTTGATTATTTCGAATGGATGGATGATTATCTAATATATTTGTGATAAATATACTTCCATGGATGTCTTCTACAAGTTTCATGTACTGTACTTGAGCATTTGAAGCATTTTTACTCAATTTAGTTGTATTGGGAGGTGAAATAGTGCCATTTCCCCAAGGGTCGAATTGGGGGTTTTTGCTGTTGAACGTGAGAGAGTTAGAACAATAGTAAAAATCAATTAATGGTGCATATGAGACCTTAATCACATACTTAACACATTATATACCTATTTTCATAAATTTGTGGGAGTTTGGAGGCATTTGGAAGGCCATTTGCAGTGTTACCCGGAGGGGATTTGATGCACAAATTACTAGTCAAAATTACATATATTGATCAGAATACAAATCAAGTTTGCAGCAATATTTGGAGGGACATAAAACATCCCTGAACCTGATATTCAAGTCTAAATACCATTCATACACTCCTACAGAAGATTTGGGAGCATTTGGGTTGATTTGGAGGTCAAAACAGTAAAACTAGTCAAAGGTCGAAATTGGGAAAAAAAGTGAAAAATTGGGCATTTTAATAAAATTTGAAAAAGAGATATTACAACCTCCCATCCCCACAAGTATGTCAGTCCTACCATCAGTACTACCACACTTCAGTTCTACACCTCGTGCTCCTATCAAGGAAACATCATTTCCTTGTTAGTTGTTGGTCTCCCTCTGTCGACGACAACCAAATTTATTCCAGAGGATAGACCTAGAGGTCCTTATGTCTAGGACTTATCACCATTTATGATGAGTGCCTACGAATCATTTCGAGAAGAGTCCTCAGTGCCTCTCCAAATGGTTGTTTCTCACATGCTCGACTTCAACACCTTGATCGCATCATTGAGACTTGCACAGGGTATTGGTCCTTTCAGTTCTTTGTTGAAGACCTCGGATACCACCTGACTCTTTCACATTTGAGAGTCTACTTATGGACACAACCAGTTCCATTTTCCTATAGATATCTGGGTGGTGCATGGCGACAGTATTCAAGTGTACCCCAGTTTTATACTCCCTCGAGTATACAGTTACATGTACTTCTCAGAGACGACTCACAGTCATTGAGTCCCTATAGATGTTGGACACCTTCATTTTTAGCAGTTCATCAACCTTTATGAGACCTTATTCAAAACGGTTGTCACTTTATTCCAGTGTATCAGTTATTGAGATCAGTCATGTTATGATCATGAGTACATCCCGGAATAGTGTCCCCTTTGGACCATTATGATGTACCAATAGATTTTTTATGTCTTATTCAGGTCCCCTTTATTGGGACTAATTGTTATGTATATGTCTTGATACGAGCATGGGTATGCCTGCCTTGTCCATTATCAAAGATTATTCCTCATTCATATTGAGGCCATGTAATATTTTTTGTTTTTGTAGCTTCCAAGGGCCGTTGATCCAGTCTCCAACCGGTCTCTTCTCTTCCCCAAACCCCAGGAAAAAGACAAAAGAACTATGATGTCTATCGGCCATACGATGAGCTCCTACCCTCACACGTCAGGGGGCAATCTGTTAACACCCAAAAAGTGCTCACTAGCTCATTTCCTTATTCACATGACCCATTTGTCCATTTTTCCACCATTTGAGCCTCTAAAGCCATCAAAAAGTCACTAAAAGACCATAATACACTCTTTTTCCCCTCAAAAGATATATTTTTCCTCAAAAAACATAAAAAACCCTCAAAAAGGGTCCAGAATTCCCAAAATACATTAAAAGGGAATAAAATATTCAAAATATTCAAAAAAAAAAAGAGGGAAAAAGGTACCTAAACCATGTTGGTCAATACCATTGATTTCTTCAAAACCATAATGGTATTCCCCACCAAAAACTATAAAAAGGTGGTAGGGCCTCCTCACTTTCCATTCATCCATCATCCTATCCTCACGCTGTCAAAATTTCTCCTGAGACTTTTGGTCATTTTTCAGCATCTTGGAGAAGTGACCATTGGAGCTTGGAGCTACTCACCCTTGGAGTTGCTCAACATCATATCCTCACCATTTGAGGTATCTTAATACAAAACATTCTTTTATTTCTTGTTCTTTCTATGAATCGTTTTTAGATTTACTTGTTATATGCACATGTTAGTTTAGATTTAGATATAATTCATAATCATTTTTGCTTTCTATATTGAAACTGCTATCACATTGTTGATAGGTGCCCATTGCACAAGCTTGGTTGCAAAACCAAGCAAACAAAAATGATGATGAGGAGGAGGAGGAGGATGGGGATGATGACGAGGATGATGACGATGATGTTGATGATGAGAATGAGATGATGATGATGATGTTGATGATGACAAAGATGATTATGATGATGAGGAGGAGGAGGAGGAGGATGAACATGATGATGATGATCATATTCATCATCGTCAGCATCATCATCTTCATCTTGGTACTCATATTCATCATCATCCATATCTTCATCATCATCATCATCATCATCTTCTTCATCATCATCATTGATAATGATGATGATGAAGAAGATGATGATGACGAAGATGATGATGATGATGATGATGACGATGATGATGATGTTGATGATGAAGATGATGACCAAGATGATGATGAAGATGATGATGATGATGGTGATGATGATGATGAGAAAGTGGGTGATAACGATGATGATGATGATGGAGATGATGATGATGACGGGGATGCTGACGATGATGAGGATGATGATGATGAGGATGATGATGATGATGATGCCGATGATGATGAAGATGATGATGAGGAGGAGGAGGATCACATTCGTCATCATCAACATCATCATTTTGATCTTCGTACTCATATTCATCATCATCATCAACGATGATGATGATGACGATGATGATGATGATGATGATGATGATGATTGATGAAAATGACGAAGATGATGATGATGATGATGATGATGATGATGAAGATGAAGATGATGGATGATGATGATGTCGATGATGACGATGTTGATGATGAAGATGAAGATGATGGATGATGATGATGTCGATGATGACGATGTTGATGATGAAGATGATGATGAAGATGATGACCAAGATGATGATGATGGGGAGGAGGAGGATGATGATGATGATCATATTCGTCATCATCAACATCATCATTTTCATCTTCGTACTCATCTTCATCATCATTTTCATCTTCGTACTCATCTTCATCATCATTTTCATCTTCGTACTCATCTTCATCATCATCTTTGTCATCATCATCATTGATAATGATGATGATGACGAAGATGATGATGATGATGATGATGATGATGAAGATGATGGATGATGGATGATGATGATGCCGATGATGATGATGCCGATGATGATGATGTTGATGATGAAGATAATGATGAAGATGATGATGAGGAGGAGGAGGAGGAGGAGGAGGATGAGGATGAGGAAGTGGGTGATAATGATGATGATGATGATGATGATGGAGATGATGATGATGATGAGGATGATGACAATGATGAGGATGATGAGGATGAGGATGATTATGATGATGCCGACGATAACAAAGATGATTATGATGATGATGACGAGGAGGACGAGGAGGAGGAGGAGGAGGCTCCTTATAGAGGGATAGTGTCATGGATTCTATGTGTTATTGATGACGCGTGAGGTCTAGAATTTTCAATTAAGGCCCAGGTGGAATTCAATTGAGCTCAATATGCTTCAATAAGATCTCAAGGAACTTGTTTTCATTCTTCGATGATGTTCAATGCTTTTCAACATATCCACGGTCTTGCATGGTAGGCTGAGGATGCATTCATGGCATTTGATCTTTACAAAATATGTTTTTTGTCAAAATGAAATTCAAATTGCCTCTTTGATGAGTCTTCCTCTACAAGACTTCATTTATTGCATGAATGTCACAAACTCATGAAAACTCTAAACAACACTCAATGGCATGCAACTACAAATAATGGCATGCAACTATAACCACAAACCAAGCAGAGGTTGATTTTATGCATTGATATAGAGAGGTGGCAGTAGGCACACAATATGGAGAAACAATGAGTTAGAAAAAACATTTGGACCAAAGTACCACAATGGTTATTAATAAAATTTAAAAAAACAATTTTTGGCTCAGGAATTGTCTTCAATTTGATGGGTGGCATGATCATGATCATGTAAAATCCCTCCATCCTTCCAAACATATGTGGTTTCTCACCACGTTTCTCTTCGACACTCGCCATCAAAATACGTATAAAAATAACATGTCTTTACATCCTCTTCCATTTAAATCCTCATTGCATAGTCATAAATAAGGATTATTATGCATGCACGTCCTCACCTTACAATATCAATTGGGTCAAGGTACATAGACAACCATAAAATATCAAATGTGTCAAGATGCAAAGAGTAAGCCCTTCAAACAAAAATTAAGACCCACCCTTCAAACTTCATCACCGAGTCCAATTTATGCAAATATTTTTGAAGTGGGGGAAGGTTTGGCATTAAATGGTGTAAACGTTGGGGAATAAATGGTGTAAACGTTATACAGGGGCGCGTGCAAGCCCCTAACGTGTATGCGCGAAAAACACGCATGCGTGCGTTTAAGCACGCGTGCGCGTCCCTGTTACTAGTTAAAAAGAAACAGAGTTCTCTGTTTCTCAGGAATTCTACCAAAAACACGGGTTTCATTTCTTCTGTGGGTTTCAAGCTCTTACAGGTTTCTTATTGGCTCACACTCATTGATATTTTGGACACTCTTTGATCTATTGGACACAAATCATGCTTGGAATCTAACAAAAATCTTGAGTGGTCTTGGAATCTAGTGGGTTCATTCAAGCTACCAATTTCCAGTGCAAGTTGAGATCATTTCTATAGAGGTATGGTGAATTGTAAATAAGTCTTTTCATTCACAAGATTTGAGATGAGCCCATGCCTTTTTGTTTTTATCATATTCCCACAACAATATCCATGCATAGACAACAATTAATTTGACAAGAAGATTTCCCAAGTTCATATCTAAAAAAACTCATATGAACACTAGACAAGATGAAGTATGCAACCTCCTCATTGTGTAATTAGTTCCCAAGTTAATTTTGTTCTTTTCACCTCATATTATGCTAGCAAAAAATACTACACACTCACTAAACATGACTAAAAATATCACTTCAACTCATCCACAAAACCTCAACTCTCTCATTTCTTATTCAATACCATTGCATGGAATGAGGATATCTGTAAGTATATGCACCTTTCCTTTCTCTATGAATCCAAATATGATAATATTCATCCATATTTACCATCCATGCTTGGGTTTTGTATCATGGCTCTATCTATCTCTAAGGAAGTTGCGGGGTTTTTCACCTTCTTGGTTTTCCTCGGTGAAATTCTATGTCTCTTGTGTGATTGCATTATTGTGTCCATGATTGATATGCTGTAGATATGCTGTACATGTTGTTCTCTCAGTTAAGATCCTAGATCAGATTGAAGTAAATTCTGAAAAACTAACACCCACCCTAGATATTGCACATTGAAAGGTCAAATTATATTCCCCCTAATCACCCTTCCCAAGACCATGATCCTTGTTAGGAACCTTTGCATCCTCCTTAAGGTTTTGCACAATACAAGGTATACATTCATTCTATTGTGATGCATTGTTGAATTCAACCATGGGTATTTTAAACTTAAAATCACATTCTATCATCTCAAGGTTTATAGATAAGGAAATAGTTTGTTGTTTCTTCAACTCCTTAAGGTGTTATATAACCTAGTAATTTACGATGGTAAAGGACATTGCCTGAAATGGAAGGATATACCATTCCACTATGAAGCCAAAGCAATCAAACTAGGTGGAAAATTTAGAATTGATAACATTAAGGGAGAAAGCAAAAAATGCAACTAATTAAGGTTACCTTATTTGATGTAGAAAAACTATCAAACTATTCCCAAGGAATCTCTATCCATCTCTGTTGTAGGGTGTTACTACCATAATTTTTATGAATTCATGGCTAGGCAAGAGACTAGTTTCTGCTCTCTACACTTGACCAACCATCATCTGTATTGATTGGAATTGTAAGGGATAATGATGTTTATTCGAACACAAATAAACCAACATAGTCTACAGTTGTATATGTTAATTTGTAAAGTGTTAAGTTATGTTGGAATGTGTCAGGTTCATTGTATAATGGCACTAATATCTTATTTGTTGTTTCTTTTGAAGGGGTAGGCCTGATAGTTGTGTTAAAGAGACTTTTGGAGATGGGAAACCCACGAAACGCAAAAAAAAAATAGAAGGAATTTGCCCATTGAAAAGGTCAATGACTTAAGAGAAAAGGCCAGGTTGGGAATGGAAAGATTGAGACATGGTCCTATCATTGCCCCGGATCCTTCCACTGATCCTAACACAGTTGTTGACACGACAACCTCTTGTTCAAAACCACGGGTAAAGCGGTCGCGTCCAATAGACCCAACTCAAATTCCAACATCAACACAATCTCCAACCAACAATCCATCAACGAGTCATGCTAAAGTGCCTCACGACATAAGAAATTTGGGAGATGTTGCATGTGTGGAGATGGACATACAAGCCTTGCTTAATTTTCAATCTCCCCAAGAAGATCACAACCATGTCGACCAAACTCCCATTATGGCCCAATCTATGAACGAAGCACCACAACAAACAAGCTCTGGTATTCATGTCTCATGTCCACCCTCCCTACCTCGACTGTCCAGTGCAAGAAGAAGAAATCCTAGACGTATTCATGTGGATGAGAGTGCTATGTCGGGGCTTGAAGGTAAGTTGCCAAAATGCACTATTGAATGGCAATGCAACAAAATTGTCAAAGAATATTTTGAATCCAAAGGTGATGCAGGTAAATGTCAATTATTGCTATGTTTGTTAAAGTCATGTTCTTTACCTGTTGTTAGGAGAATTTTGGGCATAAAGATGGTTAAAATTTCAGAGGCCAACAGTCATATTGTTAGAAATCTCCAATCTGCATTTAATGCGATTGGGAAGATGTCTCGTACAAAATATCTTTGTGCGGCTCGTCGTGTTTTAGCGGAAGTAGTTGTAAGCAAGTCCACAAGGAAACATCGCCTGCTATCACACACTTCTCACATACTCAAATTAAATAGAAAAAATATTAAAAAGTACTATGTTATAAGAGAAAATCTTGACATTCCGGGTGGAAACAATTGTTGGTCTTTGGTTGGTAGGTTGTCTCATGCAGAAAGGAAGCTAATTGATGTTGTTAAGGATTTAGTACAAAATTTTTGGCATGATCATACTAGACCTTCATCAAATCAAAGAGACGTGCTAAAACTGAGAAAAGGTTCTATTGAACGTGCACCCCATGTTAAACACTTCCTTGACACCACACAGATTGAACTCTATGAGAGATTTAGGAACAAGCACACGTAATTGAACCTGGGCCAAAGGTCTTTTAAGAAATGCAAACCATGGTACGTTCGTATATGCATTGATCAGAACACTTGTTGTTGTAGGTACCATGTAGAATATGAATATTATTATGACACATATCAACATATATTTTGTGATTTGCATACTAACATTGTGCAGGGCTGCAATGAATCCATACTACCACCGAATGCATCAAGAGACTTTATCCACAACATCATGTGTCCAAGGCCGAAAGGACAAAAGTATTATGACAAATCGTGTCTATATAGGACATGTTCTAGGTGCAGTGGGTTTTCTCTTTTGAACCGCTGCATTCATGAAAGCAAGGAGCACGAATTTGGCATGATGGGCATGGAGATGCAGAGCTTCAAGTACGTGACCTATCAATTAGACAGTGTCATAGAAAGTAAAAAGATTGCATTGGTGAAGTCATAGGGACAAATGAATATTGCATATTTTTCATATTACATGTTTAATTTATGACATATACATTTTTCCAAAGGCCACATTGTAATATTTCCCTTGTTTCCATGGTAATAGGTACCAATATGTGACTTCTTGACGGATTTCTACGAGAAAACGGAGTAGTATGTTCAACATGTGCATGTAGCACGATGGCAAGATGAGCAATATAGAAAATGCAGGGACACATTTCCCATTGGAACCATAGTGTCAATTGTGGATTTTGTAGAAAATTACACCCTTCAGCCACAAAATGAAATCCAGAGTCAATACTACCATTCAGACCAAGTCAACATCATGGTACATATTATGTATAGGCATGGCTCAGAGAGCAGCAATGACAAGAGGATAATACTGAAGGAGACAAACTTTTACATAAGTGATGATAGAACCCATGATCTGCATTATGTGCAACATTGTTTTCGAATTTTCTATGATCAATTGAAGGAGAGAGATATACAGATGGATCAACATTGGATTGGTCGGATGGTTGTGTGGGCCAGTTCAAAAATGCCCGAGTATTCCAATGGATGAGTACTTTGCATAATACTTATAATGTGTTGCATATCTATAACTATTTTGAGACCGAACATGGAAAAGGCGAGCATGATGGGGCCGGTGCATGCATTAAGACCGCACTATGAAGGGAAGAAAAGAGGTTTGATAGGGAACCTCATATCCTAGATGCAGAATCCACAGTTCAATGGTGCTCTACAACAATGTCAGACCGAGCAAGAGATCAACAAACATCATCAGTGGCAAGACGTGTGGTGAGAAATATTTGGCTAGTGGTTGACATAGACCAATCGCGTTCCTATAGTTGCGGCACAGTACAAGGAACACGTGGGTTTCATTCAGTTCAAAGCTCAAACAACCCCTTATTTGAAATATGGACGTGAAATCTTGCATGCTTTTGCAGCCCTTGCAGCAGTGGTGAATGGGATGAATGTGAATGCATGGACTAGGTTGATGAATGTGATCATGTGTCACTTGTAGTAGACCAACGTGCAGTTGTTGAAACAACCCAGTTAGAGGAGGGTCAGTCAGCGATTTCGATAGACTATGACCATATCTCAGATCTTGTACAACCAGGACACATATACACAATTGTTTCCCTGAAAGGAAATGAATGGGGCGCAGATTATTGGTTGGCACGGTGCATCCAAGATAAGCAAACCCTCTACGCATCATTAATCGATGATGAAGGCATTGAATTTCCTACTGGCTCGATGGTGGTTAAGGGGGAATATCTTACACTAGATGGGAAGTCAAGAAAGACTAGTGGGCATGTATTCATGGATTACAAACTAGGTTCAGTGGTGTATCACTTCACAAACTTGATCGTTGGCACAAACATCCATCTTCAGATAATTTCAAGCAAGAGCTCAACCAAGGTATGCTACTACCTACCTCATTCAGAGCATGAGAGATTGATGGAGACAATTAGCAACAGAGAGGATCCAGATGGATTTATTGAATGAGGCCAGTCAAATTTACATAAGAGAAATAATTGCATCAAAGAATGTTATGTTCTACATCAAGGTATATGTAGTTTTATGTTATTTTGTTGGTACATGCAATTTTTGTTGATACATACATACATACATGTATTTGCCTATGTTTTTTATTTTTCCTATATGTATTAAACTGTTCCATGCTTCTCTTTTATGTTGAATAAAATGGTGATGTGATTTGGATCAAAGTGGAGTAATTTGAGTTAGTATTTTCTTAAATATCTATTTAAGTTTGTAGCATTTGAAGATAGCGGTTTTGATAGGTTCTCAAGATTAGAATTACCTAGGTTTTAGGAAATTTTTTGAAGTACATAATCTATTACAATGGTCTTGAAACCTTCTAGGAATCCATGTATGGATAGAAGGGTCTTCCACTTGGGGTAGGGAGTTATCATAAAGTTTCAAGGGTGGTATTTTTTATTTTGAGATCTATACTTGAGAAAAGCATTATGGAACTGTGAAATTCCTTATCGATCAAATATCTCTTTAGTTTTTTTCCCACCCAAACCTTTTTCATGCTTTGGGTACCTTGAGGTATATCCCCAACCCAAAAAAATCTTATATTATGATGATTATGTTGGTTATTGGCTTCACCCAACAAAATTATATTTAACAATACACATATTCATAGATTTGGTTCCCCATGCTCAATGCTCACCCAAATCTAGCTAGATTTTGGGTTTTTTCCCTTATCCAAGCATCGTGTCATCAACCTAGGGTTTCCACTAATATATTCTAACTAGATCCTAGAATATCCTTGACAAAATTTGATGGAAAAATGCATAGAGATCTTCTAGACTCTTAGATATGTATCCTAGCAATTTATTTTAAAACATGCTCATTTATGGTTGGAGATTGATGCTTGATTCCTATAGCCACTTAGAGGGACTTGTCATCATCATCATCAACATCGTCATCACCATCACCATCATCATCAACGTCTTCACCATCATCACCATCTTCATCATCAATGGAATCTCTAGGATCCTCATCAACATCTCCATCATCATCATCTTCTTCTTCATCATCATCTTCATCACCATCACCATCACCATCATCATCACATCTTCTTCGTCATCATCATCATCATATTCATCGCCATCATCATCATCATAAAACGTCTTCATCATCATCACCATCTTCATCATCATCATTAACTCTAACTCCAACCCTATATCAATTTCCTTCTATAACTCTAGACCTAACCCTCACCCAAACCCTGGCACTAAAACATATTCTTCATCATCACTATCACCATCACCATCACCATCACCATCATCATCAACGTTTTCATCATCATCACCATCATCATAATCATCAACATCTTCATCAACATTGTCATCTCTACGTTCCTCATCAACATCTCCATTTATCATATTCATATTCATCATGGCTTATGATAACCATTCATGCTAGGGTTTTTGGTTTTGCAATGTCATTTGTTCATTAAAGCTTCTTGCCACTTGACAAGCTTCAATCATATTCAATTCAATAGTGTCATTTTTAATTGGTTCTAGAGAATATGTATGTGGTTCATGTGATGCAACAACTTCCATATTGTCTTGAGCTACTTCATCATCTGATTGAGTAGCACTAACATGTTCATCATTGTCACCTAATGGTTGGAAATGTCCTTGAGGGAGGATTTAGACCTACCTCACCCATGTCAATGCTTGAGTTTTTGGAGGTCAACCTCCCACCCCACATGTCCATCATCATCATAATCTTCATCACCATCACCATCATCATCAACGTCTTCATCATCATCACCATCTTCATCATCATTGTCATCTCTAGGTTCCTCATCAACATCTCCATCATCATCATCTTCTTCATCGTCATCATCATCATATTCGTCACCATCACCATCATCATCAATGTCTTCATCATCATCACCATCTTCATCATTATTGTCATCTCTAGGTTCCTCATCAAAAACTCCATCATTTCAAAGTTGACCCCCGGGTGTGCAAAAATTGCACACTCCCTCACTAAACAAAACCCTAGTTTCCAAGATGGACCTGCAAGGTGACACTTGGTCCATTGGCCTGGAGGAGAGGGGCACCCCTAGCACTATCCCGACATCCTAAATCCAACGGAGTTGATGGTTTGTCGATCGGAGCCACGATCGTCATTCTATGGCTCATTCTATCTCGCATCCAAAAGGCCTTCAGGGACACCTGCTGGATACCTGCCGGGGGCATAGAAGTCCAACAGTGCAACAATAACAGGTTTCGAGGAGTCCTGCAAGTGTGTTTAGGGAGGTTCTGGCTGGGAACGCTAGTCGTAAGTTCTCGGCGGACGATTTTGCAAAGTTGACTGCCGTGTGCAAAAATTGCACACTCCCTCACTAAGAAAAACCCTAGTTTCTAAGATGGACCTGCAAGGTGACACCTGGGCCATTGGACCAGAGGAGAGGGACATCCCTAGCACTATCTCGACGTCCAAAATACAACGGATTCAACGGTTCTACAATCGGAGCGACGACCGTCATTCTATGGCTCATTCCGTCTTGCATCCAAAAGGCCTTCAAGGACACTTGTTGGATACTTGAGGGGGGCATAGAAGTCCAACCATGCAACAAAACCGGGTTTCGGGGGGGTCCTGCAAGTGTGTCTAGAGAGGTTCCGACTGGGAAAGCTAGCAGTAAGTGCCCGACGAATGATTTTGCAAAGTTGACCCTCATGTTCAAAAATCGCACACTCCCCCACTGAGCAAAACCCTAGTTTCAAAGATGGACCTCCAAGGTGACACTTGGGCCATTGAACCAGAGGACAGGGGAAGCCCTAGCACTATCCCGATGTCCTGAATCCAACGGATTCGACGGTTCATCGATTGGAGCCACGGCCATCATTCTATGGCTCATTCCATCTCGCATCTAAAAGGCCTTCGGGGACACCTACTGGATACCTGCCGGGGGCATAGAAGTCCAACCGTGCAGCAAAACCGAGTTTTCGGGAGTCCTTCAAGTGTGTCTAGGGAGGTTCCGACTGGGAACGCTAACTGTAAGTTCCCGATGGACGATTTTGCAAAGTTGACCCCCATGTGCAAAAATTGCACACTCCCTCATTGAGCAAAACCATAGTTTCTAAGATGGACCTGCAAGGTGACACTCGAGCCATTGGACCGGAGGAGAGGGGCACCCCAAGCACTATCTCGATGTCCTGAATCCAATGGATTCGACGGTTCGTCGATCAGAGCCATGACCGTCATTCTATGGCTCGTTCCGTCTCGCATCCAAAAGGCCTTCAAGGACACTTGCTGGATACCTGCCGGGGGCATAGAAGTCCAACCGTGCAGCAAAATCGGGTTCCGAGGAGTCCTACAAGTGTGTCTAGGGAGGTTCTGGCTGGGAATGCTAGTCGTAAGTGCCTGACGGACGATTTTGCAAAGTTGACCCCCGTGTGCAAAAATTGCACACTCCCTCAAAGAGGAAAACCCTAGTTTCCAAGATGGACCTGCAAGGTGACACCTGGGGCATTGGACTGGAGGAGAGGGGAAACCCTAGCACAATCACGACATATTGAATCCAACGGATTCGACGGTTCATCGATCAGAGCCACGGTCGTCATTCTATGGCTCGTTCCGTCTCGCATCCAAAAGGCCTTCAGCGACACCTGATAGGGGCATAGAAGTCCAACCGTGCAACAAAACCAGGTTCCACGGAGTCCTGCAAGTTTGTCTAGGGAGGTTACGACTGGGAACTCTAGCCATAAGTTCCCGGCGGATGATTTTGCAAAGTTGACCCCCGTGTGCAAAAATTGCACACTCCCTCACTGAGCAAAACCCTAGTTTCCAAGATGGACCTGCAAGGTGACACCTGGGTCATTAGACCGGAGGAGAGGGACACCACTAGTACTATCTCGATGTCTTGAATCCAACAGAGTTGACGGTTCGTCAATCGGATCCATGGTCGTCATTCTATGGCTCGTTCCGTCTCGCATCCAAAAGGCCTTTAGGGACACTTACTGGATACCTGTCAGGGGCATAAAAGTCCAGCTGTGCAGCAAACCTGGGTTCCAGGGAGTCTTGCAAGTTTGTCTAGGGATGTTCTGGCTAGGAACGCTAGCCGTAAGTGCCCCGCGAACGATTTTGCAAAGTTGACCGCCATGTGCAAAAATTGCACACTCCCTCACTGAGCAAAAACCTAGTTTCCAAGATGGACCTGCAAATTGACACCGGGCCCATTGGACCGGAGTGGAGGGGCACCCCTAGCACTATCTGGACGTCTTGAATCCAATGGAGTCGACGGTTCGTCGATCCGAGCCAGGGTCCGCATTCTATGGCTCGTTTTATACCCCTACGTCCTGAGAAGGTTGAAGTTGTAAAGCAACAACTTTCTAGTATTCATCTTGAAGCTCTTTTGTTTATGTCTAAGATAAAGAAGCTCTCAATTTGTGAGCTGGAACATATAGATCTTAACAGGATTTATACAATCTCTATTTTACGAGAACCTGACCTTAGAACTTCTCATAGCAATGACAATGAATCCTTCATTTTTCATTTGTTAGTAGAAGAAGATCAATTTTCGACAAAACAATGTAGTTATTACATGTGGAGGCAGCAGTTTCCCTTGGAAAACGAGTGTAGGGTTGAGCAGAGGAAAAATGTTGGGAAATGGTCTATTACATTAGCTTTTCTGATGGGTGAGCGACTTAGAGAAGGAAATATGGCGGCTGTAGGTATCTATGCTTTTCTTCCAACGAAAAATTGTAATAGGATTTCCATTTATAATACAGGCATATTTTTTACTGGTTTCGTCAAGAGAAAGTATCATTTTCAATAACAAGTGGAACCACGAAATCCTTTGTTTTGTTCCATTAGCCTTTTGTTCAGCATTTCGTGCTCTGATAAGTGGTAATTCACCTTTATCATCGAAAACTTGGGTCTATAGGTACCTTCCCTTTCATATTCCTTATTATCCATAGCTAACACAAGTTAGAGATGCCATTCAGACCCAATTGAAAGCTGAGGAAGTGGTTTTATGTGACGTCGGCTTTGGGAATAAATGTTTATGTAAACCAACAGAAGCTCGGATAATACTCCCTACTTTTAAACGTATTCTGGAGAAATTAAGAGTACAAGTTCATCAAAGCGACTTCATTCATCTATATTCTCGTACACATATGAGTGGTTGAATCAGTATCCTAAAATTACAGAGCTTTTTATCTCAAAGTTTGCTGAGCGGATCCTGGATGTAGTATCAGACTCAACAGTTAGTAAACTTGTTATCACCACCACACATTTGTTGCACTATTCATTTGCAAATAACTACGTCTGGCCCGAAGAGCTTACCAGTCTTTGCAAGAATATTCCTCTAGTAGATGAAGGTGGCAAAATCATTAGGGTATGAGGCTCTCTGAAGTTTCTCCAGCCTACATCCACGAGTAATTGGGCCAAGGTGTCCCTAAATGGCCCTGGGGTGCTCGACTAGAATGCCCGTAGTAGCCAAAACGTGGGTCGTTTCACACCAATACAACACCAACCCCAACTTCTGTTACATGTTTTCCATATGGGCCAAACACAACCAATTGTGGATTTGGATCGTCCTGTACTCGGAAAAGCCTATGGAGCTCAGGTTTTGCTTCTTCAAATGGCATACACAGCCATGGCATGGGGCATGAGTTTTCAGCTTCAAAACTATTGAAATTACGACGATGGTCACCTTCGATCAAAATAATTTCAAACGGTTCTCCTCTTTCCTTCAGCTCATCGTATACATCTAAAACCCTCTCAGTGAAGCGTTCGCTATATTTGTCGTACCAAAAATTGAAATAAAAGAACAGAGAAACCGTTTTGCCAGCAAGCTTAGAAACCGACACCTATTACAAGAATAAGGCTAACAATTATAACAACAATAGAGGCCCACAGATTTCCCTTGTAGGTCCTCAACTTTCACCTGTATAATTCAATCTATTAATGCAATTTTTAAGCCAAACGATGATAACATAGAAAGTGCCATTCATATCTTTTCTCCATTGTTTCTTATTAAGAAATCTGTGTCCTGGTTGCAAAGCAAAGACCTCAAATTCTGGTGGGATTCGTCCACAATGGTGGGAGTCTTTTCAAGTTCACATAGTTAATCCATTTTGTATGCCTACTTCGAATACCAAGTATACTTGGACATCGACAAATAGTCAGTTAATTTCAGTCTACGAAGGAATGTTGCAATAGTTGTGGCCACAAATAATTATGAGGTTTCCCACAATTTGTTCAGCATCACTTCATTTGAACATGCGGTTGATAGGAAACCCAATATACTAATAGACAGACAATCATACTGTGTTTTTGCAGGTGTTTTCTATATGCGCGCACAAGAAATCCTTCCTCTTTCTTGCAGGTTCTTTGATTTTCTGATCATCGATCTCATGCAACGGGAAATCCTTAATCTCTCTTTAGGCGGCGATCGCTCATCATGATCATACTTCCTTCAATGGTCAACATTCAAATGACTGGTTGACAAGTAAATGAGTGCATTGAGCATTCAACGCATCCAAACTTTGGAGATTTCTCTCATCGGGTCAGCAACCTTCGGTTTGACAAGTTTCAACTCGACCAACCCCGACAGGTTCCGATTCGACAAGAGTATGACACGCCAAGATCAATCTCAAGACTTGGTCTGTTAGGATATTTAGACACTTAGGAGTTAGTTAAGATCAACTTGTGTAATATATCCGTTAGGGATAGTGTGTTTCTTTAGTATGCATTAGTATGCATTTGTAAATACTTAATCCGACGGTCACGATATGTTTTCGACATAGAGTGATCCGAAGGCTCAACTTCTCTTAGATTAAACCTAACCTTGATCCGTGGCTTAACACCCGATTGGTCCATGATCTCTATTTAAAGAGCATGGAGGGTCATTGTTTAGTTGATCGATTATGAGAAGCTCATTTGTAACTTTCTTTCTTTGCATAATAAATTGTCCCGTAGAAGCTATTTGGCCGGGGCCGTGGAGTGTTTCCCTCAAGAGGGTTTAAACCACGTCAAAACATCGATGTGTTGATCTGTGATCTGTTTGTGTGAAGTGGTTTCTCTTGGTGTTCGGTCATTTGGTAGTACCCTGTGTACCCGAACATGGTATCAGAGCTTTTATGAAGTGTCGCTTCCGGTTATGATCTAGATCTTGAACTGTTATTGCCGAAACTCGAAAGGGTTTCTCATTCTGGTATTTCTGTGCATTTCTGGGCCGTGGGAGGTGTTCCATTGCGTCCGAAGCGTCGTTTCCATTGGGAAATAGTTTTCGTTTGATCGAAAACGGTTCTCGGTTTCTCCAGAAACGCGTATTTTATCAGATCTGAAGGTATAATGTTACAGTGACGCATTTTTTTATTTCGTTTTTTGAATCTTATATTTCATTTTTCTTTACTGTTATTTTTTTTTGTTCGGATTGTTGCTTTCCCGTCTGCGTATGCTCTTTTCCGTGCACCTTGAGCGATCTTGGAAAATCAGAAACAGAAAGGGAAAGGGTTTTTCTCGGCTACGTATGCTCTTTGCCGTGCACCTTGCGCGATCTCGGCAAATCAGAAACAGAGAGAAAACATAAACTTTCCGGGCAAGCTAACAAGATCTAACTCCACAAGTGTGGGAAAGTTTTTTTTGGTTCGATTTGTGCTCTATTTTGCAGAAAAAAGGGCAAGCACACAAACCGAGCAAGAAGAGTAAAAAAAAAAAAAAAACCCCTTCCTCATTCCCATATTTTACATACCTTTTAATCTAGCTCACTTGGTTCAAAGTTGCTTTATTCCTTACTAGGTCTTGAGTTCAAGTCTTAGGAAGTTACTTTTAAAAGAAAAAGTGCATGCAGTTTCTAATTTCAAGTTACTTTATTGTAAAAGTGCATCTCACTTAAATAATAAAAAAATAAAAATACAAGTGAGTCACTTAAGTTTTTTTATTGTTGCACTATTTAAAAGTAATGTCATTGTAAAAGTGAAATCACTTATTTTACAAAAGTGGTTCATTTAAAGCAATTTTCTTGTAAAGTGATTGTCAAAAGGTTTATCTTGGGAAGAGGGGGGTTCTTTTTTTGCTGGACATTCTCTAGCTGCCACGTCACTATTGGGGACATCTTCAACAGTTTCTTTGTTCAAGCATAACTTCATCATACAGAGTTCGTTTTCAGTGCCGTTTTTTTTTAAACCGCCTATTTTTTCGAGATCTTCACATCCAGACTATTGGTTTCTACTTTTACAGCCATTAATTTATAAATATGGCCGCCCTTTATGATATTCTACTTAACAGTTCCAACTATTTCTCATGGAAATCTCGTATGGAGGATGTTCTACGAAGTACGGGACTTTTCAGAATTACAACAGGGAAAGAAAAAGAACCCACTGATGATGATAAGAAAATAAAATGGGCAAATAGATGTGACGAAGCTCGTGGATTGATTGGGATGTCAATCTCTACTGATTTGCGATTCCACATATCTGGAATTGATGAACCTAATGCTGTTTGGGACAAGTTGGAATCTGTGTTTGGTAAACACAATGAAATTCGAGGTCACCAACTCGAAAATGAGTTGATTTCTTTAAATCCAAGTGACTTTTCATGCATTCAAGATTATTTATCTAAGTACAAAACTCTTAAACTCTTATGTGCAGAATGTAAGATTGAGAGGGAAGACAAACAATGCATTTATCATATTCTTTCCAAACTTGGACCTGCATATTCTGTTTTTGTATCTACATTTTACTCCATGAAAGCGTCATTGAATGCAGCTAGCTATCAAGAGCCTAGTCTTGAATCCTTTTGTGATTCCTTGATTAGAGAACAAGATAAACTCATTCATCTTGGAATAATCAACAATGCAGATACATATGGGAAAGCCTTATTGTCCCAATAGAAAGAAAAGTCCAAGCCTCCCAAGAAACAAAATTTTCGCAATAATAAGTCAAACAAGGGTCCAAAACCCTCTCAGTCAGCTCCTTCTTTAAAAAATGACAAAGGATCCAAGCCAAAAGGCAAGAAGACTGAGCGTCATTGCAACTATTGCGGGAAAGATAATCATGATGAATCTAAGTGTTTCAAGAAGATGGCAGCCTTGGAAGCAGCAATGAAGAAGCACCAGATCAGCCTAGAATCGCCTTCAGAATCTACCTCTCATGGACATGCACTTTGTGCTTCTAGTTATTCTTATAATGCATCTTCTTCTTCTACCTCAAATGAATGGCTCATTGATTCTGGAGCATCTTATCATATGGCTAAGGATCAAGCCATCTTTTCTACTATGCATGAATGTAACACCAAACAAATATTTGTTGGTGATGATAGATCTCTAAGTGTTGTAGGAGCTGGAATAGTTCCAGTAGATAATGGTAATTTTAGTGATATACTATGTGTTCCAAGAATTTCCTGCAATTTGTTATCAGTCTATCAGATAACTCATTCTGGTGAAGGTAAAACTGTGACCATTACACCTCACCAAGTTGTAATCAAGGATTTTAAAGATCCTCAACAGGTCTTAGCTACCGGAATTGTTGATGATATTACCAGGTTATACAAGTTTAACAACTTTGGGTCATCACCTTTCCCTTCAGTTTTTGTTGCTCATAGTGATAACTTGAGCAAACTTTGGCATGAGCGATTTGGTCACTTAAATTATCGCTCATTGCAACAACTATGTAAAGAAAATATGGTGACAGGTCTTTCGATGGTATCTTGCAAGGATGGTGTTTGCTCTGGTTATGTACTCGGAAAACATCATCGGGACAGTTTTGACAAACGTGCCTCTTGGCACGCCTCGGTTCCCTTGGAGCTTGTGCATAGTGACTTGTGTGGTCCTCTTCCATCTGCTTCCTTTTCTGGTTTCAAGTATTTCTTAACTTTCATTGATGATTACACCAGACGCACTTGGGTTTATTTCTTAAAACTTAAGAGCGAATTATTTAACATGTTCTTGGCCTACAAGGCCCTTGTTGAAAAACAATCTGGTCATCAAATTATTAAGTTAAGATCTGACAATGGAGGAGAATATGTTAACAAATAGTTCACTACTTTCTGCACTGAACAAGGCATCCAACAACAGCACACTGTTCCATATACACCACAACAAAATGGTGTAGCTGAGCGGAAGAACCGCACTTTGAAAGAAATGGCTGATTGTATGATCCAATCTAAGGGACTAAGTCTTCAATTTTGGGCTGAAGCCATTAATTGTGCAAATTACATAGTTAATCGCACCCCCACAAAAGCATTACAAGGTATAACACCGAAAGAAGCATGGAGTAAAACTAAACCTGATGTAAGTCACTTTCGTGTGTTTGGTAGTAAAGCATGGGCTCACATTCCGGATGAAAAACAGAAAGCATTGCAGCCTAAAAGTGAAAAGTGCATATTTGTTGGATATTCTGAAGATGTAAAAGGTTATAGACTTCTTCAACCACATTCTCATGCTATAATCATTAGAAGAGATGTTAAATTTGATGAAAATATCTTGGCCTGCGAGCCTAACTCGGCGAGTGTGCCATCTTTGGCCTGCGAGCCTGATTCGGCATTTGTGCCTTCTTCTTCTTCTTCCAACTTCCTTGACAGGTTTCCAACTCCAGTTTCTGATGATGACAGTGAGGATGAAAATCCACCTCCGCCTGCTCATGTTCCTCCAGTTGCACCAGCACAAGTGCTTCCTCGATGGGTCCGTTCAACATGTGAAGCAGCTGGTGATCTTGCCGGTGATCCTAGAGATCAACGTCGAACACGTTCTCAGTTTCAGCGAGCCTTTTCTCTTTTGGATCAAGTTTCCGAGAATCATGATCCAGAAACCTTTGCAGAAGCTTCAGGGAATCCAGATTGGGATGCAGCCATGGATGAAGAATATCGTTCCTTAATGGCGAACGATACTTGGGATCTTGTACCTCTTCCAAAAGGAAGAAAACTTGTCAGATGTAAATGGGTCTACAAAACTAAGTATGCATCAGATGGAAGTGTTGAAAGACTTAAGGCAAGGTTAGTTGCCAAAGTTTTTTCTCAAGTTGAAGGGATTGACTACAATGAAACCTTTGCTCCCGTCGCAAAAATGAACTCCATCCGCCTTGTTCTTTCCCTTGCAGCCTTACACAACTGGGAAGTCCATCAAATGGATGTCAAGTCTGCCTTCTTACATGGTGATTTACAGGAGGAAATTTACATGGAACAACCTCCTGGCTATGTTCAGAATAACTCTAGTCTTGTCTGCCGCCTTAAGAAATCCTTATATGGCCTTAAGCAAGCTCCTAGAGCTTGGTATGCCAAAATGGATAACTTTCTTCTTGACACTGGTTTTTCTAGATGCCATTCTGACCCCAATGTCTATACCAAGAAAGTAGGAAACTATCTCATCATACTTGTTCTATATGTTGATGACCTTATTCTTACTGGTAGTGACCCTAAGCTTATAACCCATGTGAAATCCAGTCTTAAACAAAATTTTGAAATGTCAGACTTAGGACATTTACATTATTTTCTTGGTCTCCAAGTCCTACAAACCAAAGAAGGAATCTTTCTTTCTCAGTCTAAGTATGCTTGTGACCGTCTTCGTCGCTTTCACATGGAAGATTGTACACCAGCCCCTTCTCCCTTCCAGTCTGGAGTCAAACTTTCTGCCACTTGTACTTCACCTGAAGTAGATGCCACCTTGTATCGTCAGCTTGTTGGTAGTCTTTTATACTTGACTCATTCCCGTCCTGACCTTTCCTTTGCCGTTGGTCGAGTTGCCCGTTATATGCAGACACCTCATGAAAGTCACTGGAAAGCAGCTAAAAGAATACTTCGATATTTTCGAGGTACAGTTCAGTTTGGGATTCATTACAGTACAGGGGGGGAACCTTTGTTGGTTGGTTTCACTGATTCAGATTGGGCTAGCGATCCTGATGATCGAAAGTCTACTGCAGGTTATGTTTTCAGTCTGGGATCTAGACCTATTACTTGGGCTTGTAAGAAACAACAAGCTCTTGCTCTTTTTTCAGCAGAGGCAGAATATCGAGCAGCAGTTAATGCAAGTCAGGAAGCTTTATGGCTTCGACAGATCCTTTCAGAGTTTGGATTCGAGCAGCAGCAGCCTACTCCACTTTGGTGCGACAATCAAAGTGCCATCAAGCTTGTCAAAGATCCAGTTCTACATCAACGCAGCAAACACATTGAGCTACATATGCACTTCATTAAAAATCCTGTTCATGATCGGGTTCTTGAAGTGCTCTTTTGCCCTACAGATGATCAAGTTGCAGACATCTTCACCAAGTCTCTTACAGAAGCGAAGTTTTATAAATTTCGATCTATGTTAGGAGTTCAGGAACTTGTCATTAAGGGGGGATAGGCTCTAATGCCTCCTTCCTTCTCCTAATAGTGTCACTTTTGTAAATCCTTCAATCCTATCCCAAGTTGTTCTTAAGGGGGGATGTTAGGATATTTAGACACTTAGGAGTTAGTTAAGATCAACTTGTGTAATACATCCGTTAGGGATAGTGTGTTTCTTTAGTATGCATTATTATGCATTTGTAAATACTTAATCCGACGGTCACGATATGTTTTCGACATAGAGTGATCCGACGGCTCAACTTCTCTTAGATTAAACCTAACCTTGATCCGTGGCTTAACACCCGATTGGTCCATGATCTCTATTTAAAGAGCATGGAGGGTCATTGTTTAGTTGATCGATTATGAGAAACTCATTTGTAACTTTCTTTCTTTGCATAATAAATTGTCCCGTAGAAGCTATTTGGCCGGGGCCGTGGAGTGTTTCCCTCAAGAGGGTTTAAACCACGTCAAAACATCGGTGTGTTGATCTGTGATCTGTTTGTGTGAAGTGGTTGCTCTTGGTGTTCGGTCCTTTGGTAGTACCCTGTGTACCCGAACATGGTCGACATAGTTTTTTTTGTCAATACTGTCAAAATTTTAGCTTGGTCGATACTTAAAATTTTGTGTCGATTCTTTAAACTTATCGATCCATATTCATGTTACTTATTAGACGATATTTTTTTTAACGATCCGAAAGACAGTTACTCATTAATGAATGCTTACGCTGGTTGGTTACTTACAAAATAAATGCTTTCGTGACCATTCTATCCACCTGCAGCCATCGACCAAGTAATGTTGAAGGTGCTATTTCAGGTTTACACCATCATGGGGAGGAGCCATATGTTGTTGCGATGGGGGCATTTGTGCTCTATCTTGCATGAAGCTTGTCTCTCCATCAATCAACAGTCTCCATTAATCTGTAATTGGCAAGCACAGTTAAGTAATAATGATCACTAGTCAATATACTAGCAAGCTATATTAATATTAATAATATGGCTTATACACACTAATCAGCGCATATCAACCACATTTAAATATGTGGCCCGTGTTTTAATATTAATATTATTGTTGTGAAAATAATAATTATTTTTAAATATTTTATAAAAATAGTTATTTTTTAATTGTAATTAATAAATTATAAATAATTTATAGTATCAATTAATTATTTAATAATAAATATTATTTTAATTATTTTATAAAAATAATTAGTTTATAATTATGTTTAATAAATTATAAATAATTTAGAGTACTAATTAAATATTTTGTACTATTAATTATTTAATTATAATAAAAATAACTATTATTATTATAAAACAACAAATATTGAAATAGTTTATTATTATAATAATAATTATAAAAAATAATATTCTATTATAATAATTATTATTATGGTTATAAATAAGAAAACATAATTATATTAAAATAAGAAAAATAATAATAAATGAAAATAATTTATAATAATGATTGACAATTATAATTATAATAATATTAAGATTAATAATAATAGTAATGATAATTTATAATCTTATTTTATTATTATTATCTATAAAATAATTAAAAAAAATAATAATTATAAATAATTTAGAGTAAAAATTAAATATTTTGTAATATTAATTATTTAATTATAATAAAAATAAAAATGATTATTATTATTATAAAAAGATAATATTATATTATAACTATTATTATTATTACACATAAGAAAACATAATTATATTAAAATAAGAAAAATAATAATAAATGAAAATAATTTATAAAAGGATTGACAATTATAATTATAATAATAATAATAATAATAATAATTTTTTATATTCTTATTGTTATTATGATTTTTTAAATATTTTATAATAATAAAAATATTTATAAATAAGAAAATATAATTATAATAATTATAAATGAAAATAAGAAAAATAATGAAAAATAATTCCAATAATACTAATAATATCTAATGTCTAATGTTTAATAATAATAATAATTAATGTATAATGTTTATTGCAAACTAATGTTTAATGTCTAAGGCTTAATGTAAACTAATCTTACTAATGTTTAGCATTGCATAACATAAATACATAGTTTCAATTATTCTGAAAATGTTGACTAATGTTTGTCAATGTTTAAATATTTATTAATGTCTAATGTGTAAATTTAATGTTTATTAATATTTAATGTCTAATGTCTAATGTGTGATGTTTGACCAGTGGTTGATCATTGTTGACAATGGTTGAAATTAGTTTACAATTGGTTGACTATTGGTTGACCATGGTTGACTATTGATTAAACGTTGGTTAGCTATTGATTGACTATTAGTTGACCATTGGTTATGGTTTAATATTGGTTGACAATTGGATGACTTATGGTTGACCATGGTTGACTATTGGTTGATCGTTAGATTAGTATTGGTTGACCATTGGTTGACCATTGATAAATCATAATTAATTATGGTTGACTATGGATGACTATTCATTGACCATGGTTGAGTGTGGTTGATAATGGTTGACATTGGTTAACTATCGTTAACCATTGGTTGACCATGGTTGATTATTGGTTGAGTATGCTTGACTATGGTTTACCATCGTTGAGTTTAGTTGTTAATGGTACACCATGGTTAACTCTGGCTTACTTGGGTTGAATTTGGTTGACTATGTTTGACTATGCTTGACTGTCATTAGTTATGGCTGAATTTGGATGACTTTGGTTGACTATGGCTAGCCATGGTTGACTATGGTTGACATTTTTTTTCATAATCAATTATTGGTTTACCTTGTATGACTTTTGAATATGGTTCATAATGGTTTCCTATGGTTGATTTTAGTTGACTATCACTAAATTTGGTTGACTTCAGTTGACTATGGTTGACTTTGGTAGACTAATTGACCATGGTTCACCATGGGTGACCATGGTAGACTATGGTTGACCAGGGTTGACTTTCGTTGACTTCGGTTCACCATGATTGTCCTTAATTGACCATGGATGCCTTTGGTTGACCATGGTGGTCTTTGGCCGACTTTTGATTTATCATGGTTGACTTTGCTTGACCATGTTTCACTAAGGATGACTATGGTTGACTTTAGTTTACTTTTGGTTGAACATGGTTGATTTTAGTTGACTATCGTTCAATTTGGTTGACATTAGTTGACTATGCTTGACTTTGGTAGACTAATTGACTATGGTTCACCATCGTTGACTATGGTTGACCAGGGCTGACTTTGGTTCAGCATGATTGATGTTAATTGACCATGCTTGCGTTTGGTTGACTTTGGTTAACCATGGTGGACTTTAGTCGACTTTGGTTGACCATGGTTCACTAAGGTTGACTATGGTTGACCATGGTTGACTTTAGTTTATTTTTGGTTGACCATGGTTGACTTTGGTTATGGTAAACCATGAACAACCATAAGTAACAATAGTCAACCATAGTGAAGCATATTCAAACATAGTAAAATAAAGTCAACCATAGTCGACCATCATTAACCATGGTCAACTAAAGTCAACCATGGTTAACCAGAATAAAAAAAAGTCAACCATTGTCAACCAAAGTTTGTTATAGTCAACCATGGTCAACCAAAGTCAACCATGACAAATTATGATTGACCATGGTTGATTTTTATTGATAATGATTGATCATGGTTGACCTTATTTAACCATGGTTGACTTTGATTGACTTTGGTTGACCATGGTTGATTTTGGTTGACCATGGTTGACTTTCATTTACCATGGTTGGATTTGCTTGACCATGGTTGAGTTTGGTTTACTATGGTTGAATTTGGTTGAGTTCGGTTGACCATGGTTAATTTTGGTTGACTATGGTTGATTTTGGTTGGATTTGGCTAATTTTGGTTGACCATGGTTGACTTTGGTTGGACATGGTTTACTTTGGTTAACCATAGTTGACTTTTAGTTGCCATGGTTAGCTTTGGTTTAGCATGGTTGACTTTGGTTGAGAATGGTTCACTATGGTTACCATGGTTCACTTTGGTTGACCATGGTTGACTTTTTGTTGACTTTGGTTGACCATGGTTGACTATTGTTAACCATGGTTGACTATGGTTGACCATGGCTTACTTTGGTTCACTTTTGATTAACCATGGATGACTTTGGTTGACTTTGGTTAACTTTTGGTTAACTATTGTTGTTCATGGTTCACCATGGTCCACTATGCTTGACCAGGGTTATTCACAGTTGACCATGGTTCACCATGGTTGTTTATTATTAATTATGGTTGACTATAATTAATGATGGTTGAAGATGGTTGCTCATTATTGACTATGGTTGACCATAGTCAATGACGGTTGACCATGGTTATCTATAGCTAATTATGGTTGGTTATGGTTGTTCATAGATGAGCATGGTTGTTCGTGTTTGACTACAATTGTTCATGGTTTACTGTGTTTGAGTATGGTTGAATTGTTATATACCTCGATGGTTATATCACATTTGCATGGTCAATTAGAGTTCTGTTTAGGTTCACCATGGTTGACTTTGGTTTAGCATGGTTGATTTGGGTTGACTAAGGTTGACCATGGTTGACTATGGGTGACTTTGGTTTACCGTGGTCAATTTTGGTTGACATTTGATTGACTGTGGTTGATTTTATTTGACCATGGTTGAATTTTGGTTTCCTTTGACTATGGTTGACCATGATTGACCATGGTAGACTTTGGTAGACCATGGTGGAATTTGGTTGACTTTGATGACTTTGGTTTACTATTGTTGCATTTTATTGACGTTTAACCCTGAAACCATGCTCCATTAATGAATTTGATTTATTATATCAATATTATATCAATTTTTTAGAAGTATATTAATTTTATCTTATTGGAATTTGATTTATTATATTAATATTATATTAATATTTAAATCTATATTAATATTATTGCATTGGAATTTGATTTAAAAAGTATTAGATTACTTAAAAAATAAATATTTAAAATTAGAAATTTATTTTAATCACATTAAAATTCAGTTTAAAAGTCAACGAATGTATAATGTATTAGAAATTATGTTTTAAAATTCTTTTAAAATTATATTAATATTCAAAATTCAGTTTAAATTCACTTTCAACAAAAATTACATCAAAATCTATAATATATTTCAAAATTCACTTTATAATCAAATCTAAATTCATTTTAAACACAAATAAAATCAAAATACAACAATTTAAAATTACAAAATTCATTTTAAAATTATATTAATATTGAAAATTCATTTTAAATATAAATAACATCAAAATTAATACTATATATTTACTATTTATATTTCAAAACTATTGAAAATTCAATTTAAAAAAAATTACAAAAAAAATCATCCATTATAATTTACTTAAAAAATCTATTTATTATAATTAATCACATTAAAATTCATTTTAAAAGCCATTAATGTCAAAATGTACAGTGTATTAAAAATTATGTTTCAAAATTCTTTTAAAATTATATTAATATTCAAAATTCAATTTAAATTCACTTTAAACAAAAAATACATCAAAATCTATAATATATTTCAAAATTCACTTTATAATCATATCTAAATTCATTTTAAACACAAATAACATCAAAATGCAACAATTTAAAATTACAAAATTCATTTTAAAATGATATTAATATTGAAAATTCATATTTTATGATCTTGTTATTTGATTATGGTGCTGACAGTCTAAATGTTATATAGTTGCTTAATTAGCTTTGGTTTTGATATCTATTGTTAACACTCAGATGAGGTTTCGATCTCGGGTTCATACTTTCCGATTTCACTGTTTGATAGTTCTTTTTAGTTAATTGACTATTATTGTTTTTACATTTACCTAGAACTTCATAAAATGGTGCCTGCATGAGCGATTATATCATAAGGTTAATAGCAATGTCAAAATTATATGCTTGTAAATGAATGGACTGCGTTAAGGTTTGTTTTCCTGTTAGAATTAGTAATTACTTCAGTTAACATTAGTTTCTATTCTTAACGTTCAGTCAATAAATGCAATAGCATGCTTTGCATGCATGCAAAAGCTAGGTTAAAGCTTTTAGGGTTTTCCATAAGTGTTTAAATACACATTACGTTCTTGATTGTATCACATCAGTTGATCTCCGTTTATGAATAAAGATTGAAGAGCCGTAGCTCATTCCGCATTATCTTTGTTTTATTTCTGCCTCCAACCTTCAGTTTCGTATCAGAGCTTAGGAGAAGATCAAATTGATAGCATAAATTTCCGGAGAAGCCAAAGCCGTAGCTTTGAAGAATTGTAAGTTTATTTTTTGAAGAATTGTTACACAAATTGTTTTTGGAAAATTAAAAAAAAAATCTAGTTTTTGGAACTACTGTGCTCTCCCCATAGTCCACAGAGCGGTACTTTAGGAACTATCGTGTCCATAGTATAGTCTAAAGCGTGGTAGTTCAAGGAGATACGAGGTAAAAAGAGGAGTTTTCACCGCACCCTCTCCCTAGGACAAAGAGCGGTAATTGGAACAGGCGACATTTTTGGACAAGTTCAAAAAGGTTTTTTACTTTATGTGATTGTTTTTTGACTTTCAAGCAATTATTGAGTAAGAATTTTTTCTTTTTACAAGAGAAGAAGATATTTTTCAAATCTTGTTTAAGAGGGAGAATTATTATTTGTTTTTTAAAAAAAAGAGGAAGGGAGATTATTTTGAATAGAGCCAGTGAAAGACTCCGCAACATCAATGGCTTCTAGCAGCAACAATCAATCTCATATTTCTCCTCTTACAGGGAAAAAGACTATGATGTCTGGGCCACGAGGATGGTGGTTTATCTTAGGTCAGAAGATGCATGGGAATATGTCGTGTATGGTTATTCTGAACCTGCAGATGATGTAGCATTTCAAGCCCTTTCAAATGCTGAAAAGGATGTCTTGCGAGTGCACAGGAAGAAGGATGCAAGGGCTTTGCATCTCATAATGAACGCTTTGGATAACAACGTATTTCCAAATATATCAGCGTCATTACATGCCAAAGCAGCATGGGATACCTTGGCGACCAGTTATCAAGGTGCTGGTAAGGTACAAACAGCAACACTTGAAAACCTAAGAAGAGACTTTGAAGATCTGAAGATGAAAGAATCGGACTCTGTAGATTCTTTCATGACCAAAGTCATGGGGATTGTTAATCAGCTGAATATCTATGGTGAAAAGATTGGAGATCAAAGGGTGGTTGAAAGGGTTCTGAGATCCCTACCCCACAAATTTGAGTCGAAAGTTTCAGCGATTGAAGAAGCGAAAGATATGAGTACTCTCTTTATAGACGAGTTGATCAGATCTTTACTTTTATTCGAATCCAGACTCAACAGGAATGAAGAATCCTCTCTGGAGAATTCTTTCAAAACACATGTCTCATTCTCAAGAGGCAGAGGCAAAGGAGGATCAAGAGGACGAGGCAAAAGTGGCCGAAGTAATGGCAATGGAGATCAAGATCACCATCATAACCATGAAGGCGGAAACTGCGACCAAAAAAGGTCAGATAAATCTAATATTCAGTGTTATTATTGCAATAAATTTGGGCATTATGCTCATGAATGCAAAAAGAAAAAGGCTAATCAAGCAAATCATAATGCTAATGTGACTAATACCTCCGAGGATAAAGATGATATGCCATTTCTTACATGTCATGCTGCACACGAAAGCCCAAAGGGACTTTGGATTTTAGATAGTGGTTGCAGTAACCATATGACAGGTGACAGAGGTCTAATTGCAGACCTAGATGAATAAGTGAGGACAGAGGTCAAAGTTGGCATGGATGAGGTAGTTCCAGTTCTTGGAAAAGGAGTGGTCAACATTCTGACCAAACAAGGCCAACAAAAGACAATCTCAAATGTCTATTATGCTCTAGGATTGAAGCATAATCTACTTAGCATTGGGCAACTCACTGAAAAGAAGTACAAACTTGTCTTTGATGGATCAAACTGTGAAATTTATGACCCAAATTGACATTTGATCATCAAAATACAAGTGTCTAGGAACAGGATGTATCCACTAGTCATGAATTGCAGCAGCAAGGTAACCTCTTTTGCTCAAAAAGCCACTTGCATGGATGATTATTGGTTATGGAATTTTAGATATGGACATCTTCACTTTGGTGGTCTCAAGTTTTTGCAGCAGAAAGAGATGGTAAAGGGATTGCCCCCTATGAAGGAGCCAGAAAGCAGTTGTGAGTGTTGCATCATTGCAAAGCAGCACAGGGATAGCTTTCCTAAAGGTATGTCTTGAAGGGCACATGCACCGTTAGAACTTATTCACACTAATCTAGTTGGACCAATGCAAACTCAATCGATTGGTGGAAGCTATTATTTTCTTACATTTATTGATGATTTCAGTAGAAAAACATGGGTGTATTTCCTTCGTCAGAATTTTGAAACTTTTGGCAAGTTCAAGGAATTTAGGGCTCTGGTTGAAAAATAGAGTGGTTATCAACTCAAAGTATTGAGATCTAATGGAGGGGGGGAGTATGAATTAAAGGAATTTCATGATTACTGCAAGCATCATGGAATCAAGAGGCAATTCACTACAAGATATACTCCTCAGCAGAATGGTATTGCAGAACGCAAGAACAAAACCATCATGAATATGGCAAGAAGCATGCTGAAAGGAAGAAACTTGTCCCATGAATTTTGGGGAGACGCAGTGGCTTGTGCTGTTCATGTGATGAACATATCTCCCACCAAAATTGTGAAGAACAGAGTATCAGAGAAAGCATGGTCAGGTATGACTTGTAATGTTTCTCATTTCAGAGTATTTGGTTGTGTTGCTTATGCTCATGTTCCTAAACAACTAAGAAAAAAGCTAGACGACAGGAGTGAGAAATGTATATTTCTTGGATACGGTGAACAAACTAAAGCCTACAAGCTGTATAACCCTATTACCAAAAATGTTATTCTCAGCAGAGATGTTTTGTTCAAGGAGGAGGAGTCATGGAATGGAACCATAAACAAGGGTATGGGAGCTTGAATACCCCAAACAGAAGATGGAGAAGATGAGGAGCTGATTGGACAACAAGATCTAGTAGCATCTTCACCAGTAGCAAATACTCCAGAAAGAACACCTAGAAACTCAGTTCGAGGTGAAGCATCAAGTCCACAGTTAGGTAATGAATCTAATCACAGTAATAAAAAGACTAGAAGATTGACAGATATTAATGATGAATTGGATGCAAATACCAATTGTGTTTTTATTGCTAGTGAACCTGTGTTTTATGAAGAGGCTGTAAAAAAAGAGCATTGGGTAAATGCTATGAACGAAGAGATAGATTCCATTGAGAGAAATGATACATGGGATCTAGTTGACTTGCCAAAGAATAAGAAACCCATTGGTGTGAAGTGGGTTTATAAAACCAAACTCAATAAAAAATGTGAGATTGATAGGTACAAGGCAAGGTTAGTAGCAAAGGGTTTATCGCAACAATGAGGAATTGATTTTGGGGAAACTTTTGCACCAGTGGCAAGATTGGACACAGTAAGAGCAGTCCTAGCAATTACAACACAGAACAAGTGGAAAGTGTATCAGATGGATGTCAAGTCGGCATTCTTGAAGAAGAAATTTATGTGGTGTAGCCACATGGGTATGAAATAAAAGAACATGAAGAGAAAGTTTACAAGTTGAAGAAAGCTCTATATGGACTCAAGCAAGATCCAAGAGCTTGGTACAGTAGAATTGATTCTTATCTGATCAAAAATGGTTTTAGCAGAAGCAGCAACGAACCAACACTTTACACAAAGGTAAATCAACAAGGAAAAAATTTAATAGTTTGTTTGTATGTTGATGATATGATTTTTATAGGTGACCTCTCAGTAGATGAGTTCAAGGCAGCTATGAAGAAAGAGTTCGAGATGACAAACCTTGGATTGATGAGGTTCTTTCTTGGCCTAGAAGTAGAACAGTTAGAAAAATGTATATTTATCTCTCAAAATAAATATGCTAATGAAGTTCTTAAGCGATTTAGAATGCTTAATTGCAAAACAACACCTACACCAGTGGTAACAGGTACTAAGTTGAGCAAAGAAGATAGCAGTCCCAATGTAGATCCAACATTATATAAGAGACTTGTAGGAAGTCTCATGTATCTCACAAATACAAGACCTGATATTATGTTTGTTGTCAGCTTGATTTCGAGGTTCATGGAGTCTCCCAAAGACTCGCATTGGCAAGTTGGAAAAAGGATCTTACGATATGTTGCAGGGACTTCAAGCTATGGAATTTTATACTTAAGCATTGAGTATGATGTTTTGACAAGTTTCACTGACAGTGATTTTGTAGGAAGTTTGGATGACAGGAAGAGCACTTCCGGTCATGTTTTTCATCTTGGATTAGGGGTGATTTCATGGGCATCCAAGAAGCATCCCATTGTGACACTTTCATCGGCAGAAGCAGAGTATGTAGCAGCGACATCAGCAACATGTCAAGCAGTCTGGTTACGTAGAGTTTTAGAAGGTCTTCAATAGAAACAACAAGGACCAACCACAGTTTATTGTGACAACAATTCAGCAATCGCTCTATCCAAGAAACATGTTTTTCACCAGAAAAGCAAGCACATTGATACCAGATATCACTTCATAAGAGAACTTGTGAACAATGGTGAAGTTCGTGTTGAGCATTGTAAATCGATTAACCAATTGGCTGACATCTTCACAAAGTCATTGGCAAAAGATATTTTTGAAATTCATAGAAATAATTTAGACATTGTAAAAGCTGCAGTAGTCAGCATTAGTAATTAAGAGGGAGTGTTAGAATTAGTAATTACTTCAGTTAACATTAGTTTCTATTCTTGACATTGAGTCAATAAATGCAACAGCATGCTTTGCATGCATGCAAAAGCTAGGTTAAAGCTTTTAGGGTTTTCCATAAGTGTTTAAATACACATTACGTTCTTGATTGTATCACATCAGTTGATCTTCGTTTATGAATAAAGATTGAAGAGCCGTAGCTCATTCCGCATTATCTTTGTTTTATTTCTGCCTCCAACCTTCATTTCCTTCAGTTAATAGACAGTTGTAAAAATTATTGTAAAATAGCTTGAAGTAATAGCCATCTCGATTCTATCTGCTATTGGATTGAAAGACCTTGAAAGACAACACATATTAATTAATTGACAATTCTTTTTTTTACATTATCAACCAAGAACACTCCAATATATGTCATGATGATCCCCGTGACGATATAATACATCAACTATATACTATCCCTAAATGCTAATATATTACATTACCTTTAAACAAATATGATTCCATACCCATTTTATATTAAAAATATTAACTTTTAGATATATGCCACAATGATCTTTATGAACAATATAATGCATTAATCATACTAACAAATATTAATGTAATGCATCAACCTTTAATTAATTGCATACATCCTAAACCTAACCTTTACATCACCAAGTTATACATCCATTTATTCTTCTACGAATACTTCAATATTTATAATCCTTACTAAAAGACCTCCCTTAACCTTAGAACATTTAGAAAGATATATAAATATTTACAGGATCTATACTTTTCCTAAAAACCTTCTATCCTAAGGTTATAACGCATCAATCACTCAATATAGCAAAATACTTTAATACTCATCCCTTATCTTCCCAGCATATTAAAACAAATATTTTACATATTCATCCATTATCTAACCATTATATTTCAATAATATAATTAAACACTTAATTCTTTTTAATTATCTTTACATCAATACAATTAAATATTTAATTATATTATTCTATCCAATACTTTTAACACTTAATTCTTTAATATGTCAATATAATCAAACATTTGATTATATTATTCCATCCAATATTTCTACCATAATATTGGGCGCTATAATCATCCGATATACTCTACCATTGAACTATAAAAAGATCAACCCAAAACTTAGTTTAATATGTCTTTTAGCTGGTACTTTAAAATTCATAAAAGAAATATATTATCAACTGAATCTGAACGGCTGGATGGTTGTATACAATTTAAAAGAAGATAATTAACATGGAATTTCAACTTGAATAATAACCAAACACGAAGCTAACTTAACATCGATCGAAACAAAAACAAATAGTTTGCAGATTTACCAATTTAACTCGGCATTCCAAGTCGACAGTCAGGATCTAAAATAAAGAATATTCAGTACATCAAGATTGTAACCGTAGCACAAGGATCAACGTTAAGGCATTGACACCTAGTGTTACACCAAGTGCTACAGTAATTACTTAAAAGAAATAATACAGGACATAATCGTTTTCCCCACTCCTCTGCGTGATCTTCTCAAGGCAGTTACAGAGCGATTAAACATCAACGTTTAATTTTAGGGAGGAGTTAATATTAACATACAGTCTTTGCTGGGTAACAGAAATATAAAACACAGTAACCGACAGGTCTCAACAATAGCTGCGGAGTCTCAGTTTTTTCGGCGTCGGTTGAATAGCTGTCAACGGCGCTTCAGTATACTAATATTTTCGCCGATCTGCCTTTAGCACCTTCTGCCCCATTTCTCAGTTTAACCGCAAGTACTCCCAGCACAGTAACAGTGAGCTATCGTAAGTCTTAATTTCTAGACTCGGATCCGTGAGCCAGCGGTCTCCAACTGCTAAAATGGGGTGTATGTACAAGTCGGATTGATGGCGAGGGAGATCGGAGCAAGGCTTCCAGGGAGGACTGGATCGATCGGAAAAATGCAAACGATGAAACTAAAACACAGGGTTCGATTTCAGGGAGTCAATCGGTGTAAACTCTATACTGATCATAATACATTATCCAGCAATAAAACAACATTTATCTATGCAGACCATAACTAATTAAAACAGGAAAATCCTCAAATATCTTCTGCGCAAAACCATAAATGTTATTCCACAGGATGTAACCAGAGGTTACTCCATATAGATCATAAAACATAACACTGAAAAAAAATCACACAAGACAACAGAATACGGGACTCATCTCTGTAATTGAACTACAGGATCAATCTGATCATAGGATTTAATCCAGAGAAACTCGTGTAGGTTTCGATCTACTCAAGGGGTTAATCCTGAGAGGTACGTATAGGAATCGATATGAATTAAAGACTGTACTCTGTAATTAAAATACAGAGCCAATCTCAACATAGGGCCTAATTAAAAACATAACCTACTTAGATATGAGACTGAGCACTGCCATTGTAGTACAGTCTCAGCCTGCCCAATCCCACACCGGTCATTGATATAGGAGGCCCGATCTAAAATAAATCTGAGATCTATGGAAATGCTATTAGTAGTGGAAGAATGGCTTGAAACGACAAACAATGTGTTGGCAAACCTGGCATTGAGTTGTATTAACATTATTTGAAACTGAGCCATGTGTAATAACCTTATTTCTTTTTAAAATCATTACTGACGATTCGAATTAAACATGCCCATGAGTTATTTCATGAAATCTAAATGCTCCGATCATGGACGCGACTAAGAATACTCCATAATGTTTCAAATCTGTCCATTCAATTTTTAAAAAATGAAAAATCGGCTAACGTCACCCCACCCTAAAGTTAAAATAAGACGCCTTACGGCGTAATTTGTATTTGGTCCTCCCACAAGTCGACAGAGAGTTGGTCGAATGGTTGCATAGACTTTCAAGACTTTCAAGTGGTCGATATTTTACAACTTTGGCCAATAGCTATTGTCGATAGGAAAACTCCTGGACGAAATGGTCGAGGCTCCCATCATAATATTTTTCTTGTGCAGATGTATCAACAAAAGGCAGTAACCCATAAGTATGGTATTTTGGCGCAGCATCTTTGCTGTCATGTATGCCAATCAAGGAGTTTCTATGTGCGAAGCAATTTGGACAGCCTCCAACGGTACCTTGATCATGGGCATTATATTTTACAAATTTCTTTAATAGCACCAAGAACGAGAAATATTTACTTTCTCTTGCACGTTTCTTTGCATCTCACGCTTTCTTCCAGGTTCGAGCCCACCATCGTCATCGCTAGCAGGTCACTCCTTCGATTTCTTAAACTCTGTCTAGGCGCTCAATGTGAGAACATATGTCGGCATTGTACCCATCGGTGAGGAAGCTTGAAGTCATAAAATATGGTCTTTAGTTGGTTGCAGACACTAGCAGTCGAGCGGATCAATACACAACAGTCTCTCTTCTTGTAATTTCTCCGTAGAAAAATGTCAACAACATCAATTTCTGAGCTGTGTATCGACTGGACTGGTTGGCTATTTAAATAGTTTGTGAGTGAACTGATGGAAACAGAAACTGGCGATGGCCATGACCAGATAAGGTCTGTATTTCTTTGGGAAGATATTTTGGGCGGTCAAACTTGGAGAAATCACTGAGAAGAAACTCACCGGGATTTTTAAGTGCTTCCTTCAGAGGCTTAAAATTTAAGAGCTTAGGTTTCTTTACCTGAGTGACTATGCCACTCATCTGATAGCGTCCAGAGTTAGTGGCGTCCAGAGTTAGTGGTGTCTTCTTGGAGGTTGAAAGAATATGGTCTGACCACATTATCATTCAGAAGAGCAACGACCGCAAACACCAGAAACAAACACAGCCTCTCTAGTACTGGTTTCTTCCGTACTGGTTTCTTCCCTTCAATAATAGTCGGTACGGGCTTGTAGGTACTCGAAACCACCATGGAAGCTATTTCAAATCCTTGTTGAACCAAGTCACGAAAACCGGGAAAGGGAACCCACTTAATATGGAGGCAAAGTTTAACACGTAAATGTGGTTGACACATGGCAACATTCCATTCGCTCTATGAGCAAGAAATTTAACCAACATGGAAACTAATGCTTCTTCGCTAATAACTTAAACTGAGTAAGCGCACTACAACTAAATGGATTTGTTGCAGGAAAGAAGGTAGAATGATCCAACGAGAGTTAATGACAACTCGAGAATGAAATAAGTGCATTATTGATATTGTTGCTAAGGAGATTAGCAATTTATTGATATTATGTTTGCTTGAAGGATTCATTATAAAAAAACTACAAGGTAACCTAATTAGAATAACCATCTTATTTTTATAAAATATTATTCCAATATAACCCAACGAGCCGTCCAAGACAAACAAGACTGACTGGATTAATGTGAAGATTGACCGCTAAGAGGCCTGAAAAGAATTACTGTTCATGCAGATCGAGGCTCTTTGTTTAGTGGTATGTATAGTGGGGTTGCTTTAATTTATAAATTTGCTATCCCTTGTTTTCCCTAGTTTAGTCCTCTCTCTCGCTGTAAACCCATTTCAGGAAAACAAAATATTATATCCTACTTCACCTAACTACTATTGTTTTTAAAATCCCTAGTTTAGTCCTCTCTCTCGCTGTAAACCCATTTCAGGAAAACAAAATATTATATCCTACTTCACCTAACTACTATTGTTTTTAAAATCCCTAGTTTAGTCCTCTCTCTCGCTGTAAACCCATTTCAGGAAAACAAAATATTATATCCTACTTCACCTAACTACTATTGTTTTTAAAATATATAAATCTACTATTGTTTTTAAAACAAATAAATCGTTAAAATTCATCGAATGAGAAAGCTATTAACTAAACATTAGACGTCACTACAAGAAAAAGGGCATTTTAGCCTCACATTAGCACCACTATTTCTAAAGGATTTGGGAAATCCTCAATTTTCAAATAGTGGTGCAAAATTGGTGATAATGTGGGGATACGCAAGTGGTGCTAAAATTTATGGTGCAAAAATGGTGTTTGTAAAAAAGTTGATTTTGGTGTTAAATGAATATGTGGCATAACATGGTGTATGGTGCAAACCACCAAAAACCAATCTTACGTGGATTGAAATTTTGTGGTGCAAAACACCAAAACCAATTCCACATGGTTTAATACTTTTTGGTGTGAAACACGGAAATTATTATTATTATACTCAAACTTATATATGGTGCAAAGCGCCATAAAATAACAAGTGGTGCAAAGCACCATAAAATAATAAATGGTGCAAAAAAATAAAACGTATGATTAATATATATATGGTGCAAAGCACCATAAAATAACAAGTGGTGCAAAGCACCATAAAATAATAAAGGGTGAAAAAAATATAAATCACACACGTGTGTGTGTGATTTATATTTTTTTATACCATAAGCTTATATATATTATTTGGTTTATTTGATTTTAATCCATCATCCAAAAAACAATAATTCAATACATTAAATAGACATAATGAAAACCATAATACTATTTCACTAAAATTTGTAATTTATAATTATAAAACAATGATTCTCATAATATTAATGTAATGGAAGACTGTGTTTTGAAATTTGTTTTTAAAGAAAAATTATAATATATATGATTTATATTGTTTTGCATCATATATATATAAACAAGGATAAAATATGTTTATTAAGACATTTCATTACAGTTTATTTGGTTTAATCCATCATTTAAAAAATCAATAATTCAATACAATAAAAAATCATAATAAAAACTCTAATGCCGTTCCAAAAAAAATTATAATTGATAATCATAAAACAATAATTTTCATAATATTATTATAATGGAAGACTATGTTTTTGAAATTTGTTTAAGCTACTAATATTGTTCATTGCTAATATTGTTCATCCTTGATTTTTCGAGGGAACTTGCCATCACCTGCATGGCCAAAATGGTAAAAGTAAATTATAAACATGATGACTTCTCTATGTAAACAATAAAAATACAAAAAATGATTGAGAAAAAAACACAAACAATAGTTTTAGCTGAATTGAAGAAAACAATAAAAAGCTTATGCATTTAATGACATTTCATATCTAAAATATGCTATTGATTGCAAAAATAATTGAAGTGAACTAACCTTTGAAGCCATGTAGATACAACATGTCAGCAGCATATGATAAGGTTGAAGCATGAGTCAAAATTCATTTTCCTCTTCTCTTTCAGCCTCTGAAACAATTACCTAAGAAGCATACAAGATAAGATCAACACACCTACAAATTGTATTCATTGAAACTTTTATTTACATATATTTGTTTCATATCATGAACATTGATTTAGATGATGCTTTGCTTTACTACTAGTATGTATACATCATGTATAAAATTTGAATGTGAAGATGGCTTTGTACGAATAGTACACATTGCTTGTTTTTTGTTCTCATCTTGAAGCAAGAGACCTAATTCAATATTAACACATTTCCTAAAAATCAGAACTAGTATTATACACTTCATTACACTAGTATGAAAACAACAATAATCTAACTATATAAAATAGAATAAAAGTATTATAAAACAAAAATTATGCAAATGAACTAAAATATAATTTAAATTTTAAGATATAATTTTTTATTAAATTTATTTAAAACTTAAATACCTTAGAATTGTTTTTTTTAAACTTGAAAAATGTCAAATTTGTTATTTACATTTTGAATAAAAAAAATGAGAAATCTTATTATTCACATTGATAGCAATTTCCGAAAATTAAATTGGAATCAAAACATAACCATTTCCTAAAATTAAATTTGAATAAAAAGAATAACAACTTTCTTAAATCAATGCTATCCACGTAAATATTTGTTTCAAATTTGAATTAAGAAATTAACTTTCTTAAATCATCTCTATCCACGTAAATATTTGTTTCAAATTTGAATTAAGAGAAAAACAACAAATTAACTTTCACCCTCTTTTATCCTTAAATCATCGCCATCCATGTAAATATTCGTTTCATGATTATAGATGGTTGTACAGGTTTCCCTAAAACCACCCGACTTCAAAAAAAGACATGAAACCGACCGGATTCAATGAAACTATGAAAATCCATGACACAAACAAAAGTTTGTGGGAAAGAGGTTTTTTTGTCCCAGACCATGAATTATACTATAATATATTGTTAGATTCCCCGGAAATCAAGCAAGCAAGGGCTTAGTAAGGAGCCCACTCACTATTCATATGGTGAGGCTTTTTATATTATTAAACATTTTGTTTTTTAGCGAGGTACGAAGAAGCAAGAGGACCATCAGGGGCAATAACTCGAGGTTTTTTTTTGCCAAATCTTCATTTACAGGGCAATTCCAAGAAGCTTCTGAGATTTTGATTTATCCAAAACGTGTTTATTGAGATGCTCATTGGGGGCATGGGAATTCTATCCATTACCTAATCTATTATTTTCTTAAGTATGGGCATGGCTATCATCTAAAAGAAACTTGAATATAGTAAACAATGACGGGGAGAAATTTATACCGTCACTATCAGAACTTGGAAAGAGCAAAATACATCAAAAGCCATTGTACGTAGAGTCGCTCGACCAAAGGAAGAGGGGCCCCGTGAGGAATAAGTAAGAGAGTCTTTTCTTATTGCCACAAAATGTGCAGGAATCGCCTTGCTCTCCCAACGTCAAGCAAGACACCCATATAAAACTCCTTTTTATGGGGCAGGGCTCCATGTTAGCGAAACCTCACACCAATGGATAAGTACTAATGTTCATTATAGATGATTCACCAGTTGAGGATCATACACCATACACAGATAGTCATTCGGATCAGGGAGGCCACGGCGCCTCTTATGGAAACTCCCCTCACTCGTATTGGGTTGTACTGGGTGGTCCTCGTTTATTTAGGGAGAGCAGGTGTCGAATGCTGCAGCATTTCTCCTCCCATGGTAGTATGCCCAGGAGGAGGATAGGAATGCGCCATCTTCAACAACCAAGGCTTATGGGAAGACCGGGCCTCTTGCAGGGCGGCGGCCTCTGTCTTTCCCAGAACGGAAGCAGAGCTCATGGCCGCCGTTGCTCAGGCCGTAAAGAGAAAGCAAAAAATTAACCTGGTCAGTGGATTAGCTCACAGCCACACGAAAGTCATTTGCGTTGGGGAAACAGGGCTCACTATCAGCACCAGAGACTACCTCATAACGTATCGCTATCAAACTGCTTTCAACCTGCATTCATTGTGTCTTTTTCCCTATTGAGGGAACAAAACAAAGATGATGGGGAACAAAATCGCTCACACAAAACAGGTCCTAATTTAAAAAAAAGATTATCTCTAAATGAGCCGTCTTTTTCAAAAACACAGTTATCCCCATTATAAATACTTTATAAATTTTAACTGTTTTCAGATGTCATACATTGTATATTGAAGAATATATCAGTGCACCAAAGAAAAAATGATGAGTTTTAATGCCCATAAACATGAATATTGGATTTTATGCAATTAATTTAATATACAGGTAAGAAATTAACATACCTGTGATCACCAAAGTTGCCCAGATCAATTGAGAAAGCACCGAACAGAACAGCAAGCTGCGCAGACCAATTGAGAAAGCACAAAACGGACCAGACCAGTTGAGAAAGCACAGGACAGACCAGCAAAGCAAGGTGCATGCAGGCAAATTGGGAAAAAATGAAGTAACCAACCCCAACAAGCAAGCATCCAATATTAAGTAAACTGGGTAAAATGGAGTAACCAGCACTTAACAAGCCAACATCAAAGAGTAAATTGTGGGAAAGATGCATAGCCCGCATGCAAGAGTAAATTTGGGGAAAATGCATAGCTTTGGAGGGAAAGGAAAATGCATTTCTTTGGAGGGAAATTTTTAGATTCACCTGCGTGACCTGAGTGACTGTCGATTTGGTTGTCCATCACGCCAACTCAAATCTTAAATGCGGCTCAATTTTTTATGAGACACCCACTACCTGACTGGTTATTCATTCGGTTGTCCATCACGCCAACTCAATGCGGTTTATTGAGTTGTTGATAATAATAATGGTTGTTGAGATTTGCATATCACTTTGCATTTTGACCATTAGTTAAAATATAGTTGTGTTCATACAACTCATATCTTCGTAGTTTTTTCTTTCAACCAAAGTTATATATTCATAGTTATATAGCACTAGCGTTTAAGTTTAAATATGATTATATAAATATAAATTTTAGGGCAATAAGATTATGGATCTTCAATTAATTTAACATGTATTTTATATGCAGGGCCATAGAAAGAGAATTATAATGGCAATTGCAATGATTATAGTTCGTGGAATGTAATTTTTAATTTCATTTTTAATGTAATTTTTAATTTTATTTTTATATAATTTTTAATTTTTAATATTATTTTCAATGTAATTTTTCTAATAACAAATATTTTTTTAATTAATGAAAACATTAAAATTATTATATCATTTCTATAATTAATATGAATTTTTTAATTTTATACTTTCAAAGTTACATTTTAACTAACTTTTATATAAAATTTCTGATTTTTTAAATTTAATACTATTAAATTTAAATTTTAACTTTTATATAAAATTTGAGCTATGATTTGTATCTTTGTCTTTAAATTTTAAGTAACTTATATATATAATCTGGGCGTGACTTGTACCTTTGTCTTTAAAAAATTATAGAATATTCATTTTTTTCATTGAAAAAATAAAACTATTTTATCATTTTAAAATTGATATGATTTTTTGAATTTTGTAATATTAAGTTAAATTTTAAGTAAGATAAAATTTCAGCTCATACTTTTTGTTTATAAAAAAATTCTTAAATATTGTTATTTGAAAAAAAAATATAATATATATATGAAAAATTGAATGGAAGTATTATATCATTTATAAAATTAACCTATTTTTTAAATTTTGTAATATCGAGTTTTGAAATAACTTTTATAAGATTAGAATATGAAGGTAAAAGTTGAGCTTGTACTTTTTTTGTGTAAAAACATTTCTTAAATATAATTGTTTGAAAATATATATATATATATATATATATATAGAAAATTTGAGAACTATCATGTAATTTTTGAAATAACATAATAAATAAATTTAAAAAAACACATAAAATATTAAAGTCAAAAAATTGTTGGATCTACTTCTCATAAATGAATAATTTTTCACCCTTACCACAATTTAATTTTTAAAATTGTCCGCGGATTATAAATTTTCACCCATTACCACAATTTAATTCTTAAAGTTGCTATGGGATTATCCATACATAGTGGTTAATTGTGTAAGGCTTGCATTACATTCCCCTTGCACACTTAAGTGGATCACACTAAAGTTATGGCCATAATTTGGGGTGGTAAGAGACTAAGTAAAAAAAAAATGAATAAAAAGAAAAAGCGTATCATTACATTCCCCCTACACACATAGGTGGATCATACTAAAGCTATGGCCATAATTTAGGTTGGTAAGAGATAAAGTGAAAAAATAAAATGAATAAAAAGAAAAAACATATATCATTTTGTTGTGTAAGTTTGCACATGTGATTTCCATGGTTTCCATCTTGAAGTTGTTGTGCTTTAATAAAGAGTTTATGGATTAAAATATTTTCAAGCTTATTTATTTTTTGGTTTTTTTGGACCCTCTATGCTAAGTGTTTTTCTTTATGGATGACCATACTATCAAGTGTTGAGTGTATTGCCTCTTCCCTGGGTATTGTAAAAGGGCCATACACATTCTATGGGAGAAACATTTTCACATTAAGGCCCAAGTTTCCCACTCCAACCATGTGAAGGTACTCGAGATCAATACCCATAGCTCAAAAAGTGCTAATGGAATCCATATCACCACTCAAATGCAATTGAATCCATCAAGAGGTCATTTATGGTATTTAAGGTTGAATTGTTCTTGGACAGAGATGACTAGAGCCTTCATTTATGGAATGAGGCTTTGGTTTCCTATGGGGGATTTTTTGGTGGATGAAACCTTCTTAGCCCTAGATGGCTATAAGATTACTTTAGATTCGAAGTTCATGTCTCCTCCATTGACCATGTACAAAGCCCCAAGAACACAAGAACTAGAAACATAGCACTATGGACACCGATGTGAAGTAATGTGTAATGCTTTGAGGCATTTCCCATGGATTTGGATGCCTATATGGTTTCTTTTGGGCCAAATTTATGATATTCTTCCCCAAAATGTCATTCCCAAGGCCCCAGGGAATCTACATAATGCTCAAAACCACCTAATGGCACCAACATCCTCAATCATAGGCTAATGACACCCTCAGTAGGCCATGTGTTGTTTCTTGAGGAAACCTACTTATCCCTAGATGAATAGAAGATTCTTTTAGATTCCGAGGTTTAGGTTTCCTCCACTAACCATGTCCAAGGCCTTGAGGCCACACGATCAAGATATATAGTGCTATAGATACCCCTACAAAGTCATGCATGGTGCTTTGAGGTAGTGTTCTTGGATTTGGAGGCCTCAATGATTTATTTAGGGATAAAGGCATGGTATTATTCCTTGGAACACAATTCACAACACTATAAGACACCTACTACCTCGTCAAAACAACCTAATGGAACCAACATCCCAAATCATAGGCCAGTGATACACTCAGGAGAACATGTGTGGTTGGTGGAGGCAACCTACTTAGCCTTTGATGGATAGAAGATTCCTTTAGGGCCCAAGGATTATGTTTCATCCACTAACCATGTTTAAGGCCCCATGACTAGAAACCTAGATACATAGTTCCATGGGAACCCCTATGAGGCTATGCATGTATCCTTGAGTTATTTTTCATAGCTATGGATACCACACCAAATTATTTAGTTCAAAAAATGGTCTTATTCTTTATAGCATTATTCCCAAGACCCCTAGACACATAAGGAAACCTTCAGGATTCCATGTGTGGTTATTAAAGGAAACCTACTTATCCCTTGATGACTAGAAGATTCCTTTAGCTCCAAAGTTGTAGATCTCCTCCCATGATCATTTCCAAGCCCCCAAATCCCCAAGACATGGATACCTAGTTCCATGGATACCCCTATGAAGTCGTGCATGGTGCATTAAGGCATTGTTCATGGCTCTGGATGATTCAATGGTTTCTTTAGGGATAAAGACATGGTTTTTTCCCTATAATTCCATTCCCAAGGCCATGTGTGATTGGTGGAGACCATCTCCTTAACCTTAGATGGATAAATTATTCCTTTAGGGATTGAGGATCAAGTGTCCTTTGCTGACCATGTCCAATGCCCAAAGGAAAAAAACCTAGATACATAGTGCCATGGATACCCCTACGAAGTTATGCATGATGCCTTGACACATTGTTCGTGGCTCTAAATGTCATAAGAATTAATTTAGGGCCAAACACATAGTTTTCTTCCTTAGAATATCATTCCCAAGGCCTTGAAACAAGTAGATATTACTCAAAATATTTAATTGTATTAAGATCCCCAATCATAATCCAATGTTTCCTTTAAGAGGCTGTGTGTGGTTGGTTGAGGTATCCTTCTTATCCTTGGATGGATAGAAGATTCATTTAGAGACTGAGGTTCAGGTCCCCTCCCTTAACCATGTTGAGTGCCCCAAGTCCTAATGACCTGGATGCATAGTTCCATGGATACCTTTTGAAGCCATGTGTGGTGATTTCTCGCATTATTTATGGATTTGTATGCCTAAATAGTTTCTTTAGGGCCAAAGGCATGGTCCTCTTCTATAGAGTGTCATTCCCAAGGCCCCGAGACATGTTTCTAATGCTCAAAACCAATTGTTGGCGTTAAAATAACTAATCATAGACCAATGATACCCTCAAGAGGTCATATATGGTTGGTGAAGGGATCCTTCTTTGACACAGATGGCTAGAAGATTCCTTTAGGGCCCTATTTTTAAGTCTCTTTCATTGACCATGTCGAATTCCCTAATGCCACAAGTCCTAGATACATAATGCCATGGATATCCCTACAAAGTCATGTGTGGTTCTTTGAGGCATTGTTCATGGCTGTGGAATCCTCAATTGTTTCTTTAGGGATAAAAGAATGTTATTCCTCCCTTGAAATCCATTCCCAACACCCTCAGACATGTACATACTCCTCAAAACACCCTAATGTCACTAACATCCTCAATCATAGGCCAATGACCGTTGAAAGGCGATGTGTTGTTGGTGGATAGAACTTTCTTATCTCTAGATGGCTAGAAGATTCCATTAGAGCCTGAGTTTCATGCCTCCTCCCATGACCATTTCCAATCCCCCAAGTTCCCAAGACTTGGATACATAGTGCCATGGATACCCTTGCAAAGTCACGCATGGTGATTTAAGGCATTGTTCATGGTTTGGGATGCCTTAATGGTTTCTTTAGGGCCAAATGAATGGTCTTTCCCCTATGATGTCATTCCCAAGGAATTGAGACACATACATATTTTCAAACTCGCCTACTGGAATTGTCATCCTTAATCATAGGCAAATGATACCCTGAGAAGGACATGTTTGTTTGGTGGAGGAAACCTTCTTAGCTTTGGATGGATAAAATTTGTCAAGGATGCATCTAAGTGAAGATAGAATGAAAAAATTATAGTGACCTAACTCGGGGTGATAAAATACAAGTTATGATGCACTATTTGCAACTTTAAGTACATCACACAAGCCCATGAGAAAGTTGCCTAGGTAGACTTCCTAACAATGCCCATTGGGTTTCCTCTTCACAATGATAGGAAGGGGGGGAACAAACATCAGTTAAGTTTCATGTTGATCAGAGACATATGGGATGAATTAAACAACCAAAACCTTACAAATAATACATTACTCTTAAGAAAGTGTTCCCAATTCCCTAGACACATACTTATTTCTCAAAACCACATAATGGCATAAACATCATCAATCATAGGCCAATGATACCTCCAAAACACCACTTCTTGTTTTTGGATGAAACCTTCATAGCCTTTCATGGTTAGAATATTCCTTTAGCAATTGAGTTGCAGGTCTCCTCCATTACCATGTCCAAGGTCCTATGACCACACGATCTAGATACATAACACCACGGATACCCATGGAAACTCATGTGTGATTCTTTGAGGAATTATTCATGGCTCTAGATGCCTCAATGGTTTCTTTAGAGCCAAAGTCATGGTATTCATCCCTATAATGTCATTCTGGAGGCCCTAGGAAACCTTCATAATTCTCAAAACCACATGATGAAACAAAATTACTAAATCATATGCTAGTTATACCCTCAATAGGCCATGTTTCAGTTTGTGGAGGTAACCTACTTAGTATTAGATGTTTAGAAGATTCCTTTAGAACCACATGTTTAGGTCTCCTCTAGTAAACATTTCTGAGGGCCCAAGGCTACAAGACCTAGATACATAGTTCCATAGATACCACTCCATTTCCATGCTTGTTGCTTTGAGTCAATGTTCATAGCTTTGAATGCCTCAATGATTTCTTTAGGGCCAAATTTATGGTCTTCTTCCCTAGAACATCATTCTTAAGGCCATGAGACACCCACATATTGCTCAAAACAACTTAATGTCACTGACATCCTCAATTATAGGTTGGTGATACAATCAAGAGGCCATGTGTGGTTGGTGGATACCACCTCCCTTGCCTTACATGGATAGAATATTCTTTCAGAGCTTAAGGTTTAGGTGTCCTCTATTGACAATGTCCAAGGTCCCAAGGACAAAAACCTAGATGCATAGTGACATGGATACCCCTACAAGGTCATGCATGATTCCTAGATGCATTGTTCAAGGCTCTAAATGCCCCAATAATTAATTTAGGGACAGTCTTCTTCCCTATAATATCATTCCCAAGGCCTTGACACATATAGATATTACTCAAAACCATCTAATTGCACTAAAATTATCAATCATAAGCCAATGCTACCTTCATGAGGTCATGTGTGGTTGGTTGAGATATCCTTCTTACCTATACCCCAATACCTATACCTAATCCTTAAAACATCCCAAATTCCACCCACATCCCTATTCTTACTCCAAGGATTCCCTCGAGAAGTCATGTGTTGCACTTTGGTGAGTCTACATCTCTATTAGCCTTGGATCCCTAAAAGCTTCCTTTAGTGCCTGAGTCCTGGTTTTCTCCAATAAGCATGTAAAGTGCTCCTAATCCCATCCCTAATAATGAAAATTGCATAATCGTATTGATATCCACAACCACGGGTCTAAGAATACCCTCAAAAGACCATTAGTGGTGGTTTGAGGTGCTTTTCTTGGCCATAAATGCATAGAAGACTCCTATAAGACTTGGTAGAATTTTACTCCCTCAACAATGTCCAAGGATGAGGATTTACAAAATTTAACCATACATGGCTTAAGGATGGGGATTTCAAAAATTTGATCAGACACCAATGGGAAGGTCTTGAGTATAATATATTTGGCTATGATTATAATGTTTGAGAAACTAAAAAGACTCAATAAAGCAGTTTTTCAATGGGAGAAAGTTAAGAAGGAACATCTCAGACAGGAATTGTTGGAAGTGGAATAGAAATGGGATCCTCTTTATAAGAATATCCTATTTGATTTCTATAATACAATGGACAAGGAACAAATTACAAAATTGGAAGCTAGGAAAGCAGATATAGTAAGTGTTGAGAAAGAAACATGGTGTTTAAAGAACAAATCTATTTGGATTTCATAAGGTGATGAAAACAAATCTATTTGGATTTTACCATGTCCAATGCCACAAGTCCCCATGACTTGGATGCATAGTTCCATTGACACACTATGAAGCCATGTGTGGTGCTTTATGGCATTATTAATAGCTTTGGATGCCTAAATAGTTTCTTTATCGACAAAGGAATGACCCTCTTCTATAGAATGTCATTCCCAAGACCCCAAGACACATGTGTATTGCTTAAAACCACCTAATGGCACCAACATATCCAATCATAGGCCAATTATACCCTTAAGAGACCATGTGTGGTTGGTGGACGAAAAATTCTTAGACATTGATGGATAGAAGCTTCCTTTAGGGTCCTATGTTTAGATATTTTCCACTAACCATGTTGAAATCCCTAAGGCCACAAGACCTAGATACATAGTGCCATGGATACCTTGAAAAAGTCATATGTGTGGTGCTTCGAGACATTGTTCATGGCTATGATGTCTCAATTATTTATTAAGGTCCAAAGGCATGATCTTCCTCCTTATAACTTGATTCCCAATGCCTTGATACATGTACATACTACTCAAAATCACCTAGCGGCAATGAAATTCTCAATCATAAGCCAATGATACCCTCAGAAGGCCATGTGTGGTTGGTGGAGACAACTTTCTTAGCCCTATATGGCTAGAATATTCATTTAGGTCTTGAGATTCATTCCTCCTCCCGTGACCATGTTGAAGCGCCAAAGTCCCCAAGAATTAGATATATAGTGCCATGGATACCCTTGCATAGTCACACGTGGTATCTTAAGGAATTGTTCATGGTTTTGGATTCCTCGGTGGTTTCTTTAAGGTCAATGGAATGGTATTTCCCTTTGAATGCCATTCACAAGGCATCGATACACATACATATTCTCAAACCTGCCTAATGGAATCACCCTCTTTAATTATAGGACGATGATACCCTCGGGAGTCCATGTGTGGTTGGTGAAGGAAACCCTCTTATCCTTGGATGGATAAAATATTTTAGGGACCAAGGTTCATGTCTCTTATATTGACCATGTCCAAATCCTCAAGGCCATGATACCTAGATACAAATCTCCATGGATACCTTTGCAAAATCATGTGTGGTTCTTTGAGGCATTGTTCATGGTTCTATATGTCTCAATGGGCTTTTTAGAGCCAAAGGCATGGTCTTCTTCTATAGAGCATCATTCCTAAGGCCCTAAGACACCTAAATACTTCTCAAAACCACATAATAACATTAATATCCTCAATCATTGGCCAACAATACCCTCAAGAGGCCATGTATGGTTGATTGCGGTGATGTCCTTATCCTTGGATGGCTAGAATATTATGTTAGGGCCATAGTTTTATGTCTCCTCCCTTGACCATGTCCAAGGCCCTAATACCCCAAGCCCCAAGACATGGATACATAGTGGCACAAATATCCATGCAAGGTCATGCATGGTGCTTCATGTATTTTCCATTTCTCTAGATTCCTCAATGGTTTATTTAGGGCCAAAGGCGTGGTCATTTTTTCTGAAACATCATTCACAATGCCTCAAGACATGTAGATACTACTCAAAACTACCTAATGGAAATGGCATAACCAGTCATAGGCCAATGATACCCTGAAGAGGGCATGCATGGTTGGTGGAGGCAATCTTCTTATCCCTATTTGGATAGAAGATTCCTTTAGAGCTCAAGATTCAAGTCTCTTCCACTGGCTATGTCCAAGTCCCCAAGGCCAGAAGACCTAGATACATAGTTCTATAGATACTTCTCCAAATTCATGCATGGTACTTTTAGGTAGTGGTCATGTCTCTATATGCCTTAATGATTGCTTGATGGCCAAAGGCATGGTCTTCTTCCCTAGAAAACCATTCCCAAGGACCCAAGGCATGTACATACTAATCAAAACCACCTAATGTTAACAACATATTCAATAGTAACTAATTATACCATTGAGAGGTTGTGTGTAGTTGGTGGTAGAAAACTTCTTATCCTTGGATGACTAGAAGCTTCCTTTAGGGGTGAAGGTTCAATTCTACTCCACTAACCATGTCGAAGGCCCCAAGTCCACAAGACGTAGATACATAGTACAATGCATACCCATGCGAAGTCATGTATGGTGCTTTAAGACATTATTTATGGATTTAGATGCATCAATGAATTCTTTAGGGATGAAGGCATGGTATTCTTCCCTGGAACATCACTCCCAAGGTCCCGAGACATGTACATACTACTCAAAGTCACCTAATGACACATCATCCTCAATAGAAAGCTAATGATACCTTTAAGAGGCCATGTGTGGTTGGTGGCGGAAACCTTGTTATGCCTTGATGGATAGATGATTTCTTTATGGATTGAGATTTAGGTCTCCTCCATTGACCATGTCCAAGGCCATAAACCTAGATACATATTGCCTCAATGGATCTGGATTCCTTATTGGTTTCTTTATGGATAAATTCATGGTCTTATTCCCTATAATATCATTACTAAGTCCTTGGGACACCTAAATAAAACTCTTGATTTCCTCCTATGACTTATGTCAATGCCTTGAGATCTATCCCATTATGCAAAAACTCTTGATTGTGCCCATATCTAACTTCTATGCCAAATATAGACTGTAAAGGGTGTATGTTATGGTTCATGGCCTTGATAATTTATCATTATAACAATAATATTATGTTAGGGTATACTTATTTGAAATTCTTCCCCAATCATTTTCTAAGACCCATCCCTAGTGCACAAAACCACATATTTCATCCCATATCCCACTTTAATATTAATGATATACTATAATGTGTATGATATCCTATGTGATAGTTTGAGTGATCGCTCTTAGCCCGAGATGCCTAAAACCTTCCTTTAGGGCCTAATTCATGTGATTCCTCCCATGGATATGTCCAAGGTTCTCATAACTAGTGTCACTTACATGAACACTTAGATGCCAAGGATAGCATTGAGAGTTCATGGGTGTGTTTTAAATCTTCCTATTATGCCAACATACAAAAATCTAGGATCCATATATGGTAGCAAAATCCTCATAATGATGTCGATTTCCTCTCTCAATGCTAAAGAATACCCCTAATAGGTCATGTGTAGTGGTTCGAGTTATTGTATTTGGCCTTGGATGCATAAAACATTTTATTTGGGACGAAGGCCTATGTTTCCTCCCTAAAACATGTTAAGGGCCTAAACGCCCTCATATAGTGCTTAAAACCTCTTAGTTACATTAATACCCCCAATATTAGGCCAACGATACCCTTAGAGTTTTTATGTTGTGGTTTGAGGTATACTTGTTAATCTTATATGCCTAGAGGTTTCCTCTAAGGTTCAGGGCTAGAGTTTCCTCCCTTAATAATGTATATTCCTTGAAGACTTATACCTAGTTTTATGTCCTCCAATGCTCCCCATTATCCCTATTGTAAGGCCATAAATCTTTTCAAAATGTCGTTTATGTTGGCTCAATAAATCATTAATAAGATTAAATATTTTTAATCTTATTAACTGACCATGTCCATAGATCTAAAATCCATGCCTTTTCTTTATTGACCATGTCCATAGATCTAATATCCATACCTTATGCTAAAAACCTAATAATGAGAATAATTTCCCTCAAAAAATTAATAAGAATAAATATTTTTAATTGGATAATCAAATTATAATTTAAATCATTTTTATTACTATGATCTAGACCACTAATAAATTAAAAATGGTTGTTTTTTATTTATTTGTCAATTGTATTTATTTGTATAAATAGTATTACAAATGAATAATTGGATTGATATATTACAAAATAATTATTTGTGAACTTGTTGTGCTTGTGGTGCAAAACCTCATAAATGAATCATTCACCAATTTATTTATTTAAGTTTTATAAAATTAAATAATTGAACTTCTTGTTATTGTGGTGCAAAAACTCTTTGGTTATTCATTTGAATTAATAAAATGAAAAACTATTGAATTTGCAATATAATTATTTATATTTATGGTGGAAATCCTCTTAATTCAAGCCTTGCTGTAATTACAGCACATGTATATGTGACAAGTAATAGCTTAGCACCACTTTTTGGTATTTGCCAAGGTGGCATTTCCCTTAACATGGATGAGGAAGAACTCAATTTCCAATAAAGTTAACAAATATAACACCATATTATCACCACAAAATATAAGTGGTGCTAATACCACCACTTTAACACCAGAAAATATAAATGGTGTTAATAGCACCACCTTAACACCATAAAAATGTAAGTGGTGTTAATACCACCACCTTAACACCACAAAATATAAGTGGTGCTAACTTGTGGTGCTAAAAGATGGGTTTTCTTGTTGTGCGTACATGATTTTAAAAATTTGAGAACACTAAGGTAGTTGTTTATACGTGGATTCATGTCAAAAGTACGACACCATGGGCTCCAAGATTAGCAATGATAACAGGCGATTAGAATCCCGATTAAGCCGCTGGAATCCCAAGACTTTTCTATTGTAGACTTTTCTATTGTAGGGACTGTTACATCCCAACTCATAATATTTATAGTTCATCGTTCCGTCAATTTTATCTAAAGTTTTTCATTGTTCCCACCTCTTCTTCATAGAGTACAGTTCAAACCTTGTCCACTTCTTTCAATGTCCCCATCTCTTCTTATTCAGTTACACTTCATAGAGTAAAATTCAATCCTGGTTGACAAACATTTTGGTAACATTTACACAGATAAGTAACATTCGAAAAGGATTATTGTTTCAATTAATAGATGAAAAGTTTTGAAATATAAATTAAGATATATATATATATATATAACATTTTGGTAACATTTACACAGATAAGTAACATTCGAAAAGGATTATTGTTTCAATTAATAGATGAAAAGTTTTGAAATATAAATTAAGATATATATATATATATATATATATATAAATGATTCTTAGATATATACTTTGTTTACTGTGGTTATAGTTTTAATCATAGTTACCAACTTATCAATATCGAATTTGAATTCTATTCCCTAGGAAAAAGTTTTGAGTACTCAAGTATTGGCTATAGAAGATTGTCCAATAGCTAACTTTAGTTTTTAGGATCAGGGTAATGTGAATGATGAAAACTAATTAGGTTTGAGAGTTGGTATGAAGTTCCTTAATAGATTCCACTTTGAAGAAGACATCCATATCCGAGATATGCAATCCTGAGTGTTTTTACCCTGGGCTGGAAACTATTGATCTTTCACTAAATTATCTGCTAAAACAAGTTAATTCCTTGCCATCAACATTAGCAAGCCTATCCTTGCAAGGATGCACGACATTGGAAACAATAAGAAGTCTTTCAAATCTAGTAAAACTTAAATTTCTCAACGTAAATTGTTGTTCTACACTGGAAATCCTCAATGTGGAAGGTCTGACATCATTGGAAGAGCTTGAAGCGTCAGAATGTTGGAAGCTGAGGAGGATTGAAGTATTGAGTCAGCAGGAACGGTTGAATTGTCTCTACTTTTCACCAGCAATAGAGTTATCTGGAATGAAATTTTCCAATATTTGGTGGGTATCTACAAAATCCATTTATAATTTTGTGTGGTAATTAAGAAACCTGGAACTATTCTACTTCTTCCTGGTGTTCTGTGGTAGTGCATCGGAAGGCGTGTTCTTTTAAGGATTATACCACAATCTGAAATTAGAGCAATAAATATTTACGCTGATTTGGCATACAATGCATGTAAGTAGGTATGCATTAAAGGAGCCTAGGGCAGGGGGCGGCTCCTCATAGGCTCGTGACAAACTACGAAGCCTCGAGAGGAACCGTATCCTTAAAAAAATGCAAAATGCTTTTGGCGTAATGAAAACAATCGTGATAATAATTAGTTGCAATGAGTTTAGTATGTTTTCACTATTAATTTAAATTGATGTAAACAAAATTAATTTGAACCTTTTATTAATAAAATAATGCAAAAAAAGTAACTTTATTATATAAAAAAAGTTACACTTTTCATTGCCTCATAGCCTAAATGCCTGAGAGCCAAGAAGCCAAAGTGCATATCCATTATCTGAAGACCAAAACCTCAGTTCAATGTTCCAAAATTTCATATTATCAGTTTATACACCATCAAACAAAATGATCATTGCTGCAAACCATCTCGAAACAATTCCACTTCAAACAAACTAGCACACATTCTGGAATCAAGATTGATATTCTATCAACGGTCTGTTTCAAGTTGTTTTGTCAAAACAATATGGAAACGAGCCCACATCTCACCTAGGTTTGGATCCTCTATAACCTAACTCTGCATATCCTCTACCTATCAGCATATAATGCTGATAATATATCAGGGGAAGGATCGCTTCAATTGCCCTCGCTAAATGCTACACATCATTTCAGAAAACAAACAGTCTGATACAACGTTTTATAATGACTATAGCATCAGATCGTAATACAATTAATTGAAATTGACAAAACAATCTTTACATCTTAGTGACAACATAGTTGTGTTTAACTCTGCCTGCATTAACAACTCCATTTACAATCAAAAGATTTATCAATTGTATCTATACAATTAATTAAAATTGACAAAAAATTTATAAATCTTAGTGACAACATAGTTGTATTTAGCTAACACTTACGATATCAATTCCATTTACATTCAAAAAAATATATATCAATTGTATTAATATAACTCATTTATATCAAATGAAGACCATAATTCCACTAAAAATTTCCAAGAGTCATGGAAAGGAAGATGAAAGTACTTTGAGGAACCCCTGCCTCCTCTATTATGAGCCTCTTTCCATTTTGCATGCTTGTTCTTGTTTTTTCCAAAGAGTCTTGTTTAAGAATTTATTTCTTTGTAGACATGTTTGAAAGAAACCTCCTTTAGATAGTCCTTTAGACTCCTAGTCTCCTTCAACAAAACTCCAGCATGATGGAATGGCATCATATCTCTCCCCTCATCCACTTGATGACTATATGTGAATCCTCAAAAACCTAAAGGTGTTTAATTCCTTTCTCCACTTCCAACCTCAACAATAGCCTAAGAGCCCAAAATTTAGTGAAATTATGGGTACCTTGTCCCAAACCCGCACTAAACTAAACTTTAGTTTGTGGTTCTCTACCATATAAAGTGGTTCTCTATCATATAAAGAATTCCACTAACTCCACACATCCTGTTCTCATCATGAGATGCCCCATCAAAATACCTCCAAAGGACTGAAAGGTTAAATGCCTGTGCATGTACTAACCTCTCCTTTACAACCTTAATGCTTTGGGGAAACTCTTTAGATTGCTAAGATTTCAAAATCACAGTGGAAGGAGGGTATTTGTCTATCTTCAAAGAGGTTATCATCCCTGGCTAGCCATATTTTCCAACAAACAATAAAGGTAGAGCTTTGTAGACACTAAGGGAAACACTAGAGCACCAAAAAATAAGACATTCTTCTGCAGACATTCCTATCCATTGATTGCTTAAACCGATTTCTTTTTCTAAATCCTTCCAGACCTGTTTCAAATAAATGCAATCTAAAGCCAAATGGAATTTTGTTTCCTCTTCTAATTTGCACAAACAACACCTTCCTTGGCCTAAATAGTTCCTACATTGAAGAATGTCCTACGTTAATGCTTTATTGGAAAGTAAACACCACAAAAAAAATTGATTTTGATGGACACTGAAATTTCAAAATAATCTTCCACCACCATACAGCGTCCTCATGTATCTCACCATGAGAAGAACTCCATAACCTTCCTTGGAAGAATAAACCCCTGAAAAAGAAAGCACCCAAACTAAACTATCGTCCTTGTTAAATAGTTGGATATTAACGATTTACCCATGTTCTAAATAATTATATAAAAAATAATAATTTATAATTCATTATCAACCTTCCTAGAAAGATTTATTTTTACCATAAAAACATATTATACAAATACAAGAGTAATTTAAAACATCTCTTCAAAGAAATAATGATACACTTCAAAGAAATAATGATACAATTTCTTTCGTTAATACAAAACCAATACTGAAGACACGGACTCGTTGCTATACCACTCTACTTATTAGACACGGACTCGTTGCTATACCACTCTACTTATTATATTTTCAAAGGCAACATAAAATTAAAAGTAACCATACCAGAAATTCTTTACACATTATAAAATTAATATATTAAATTTGAAAGCTAATACTTTATAAATTTAGTTTAATACATAAGATTCTCCATAAGGCAACATAATAAAGATTGTTATACATAATCATCCTACTTTCACTATTTTGATGTCATTATATTTCGGTCCGTAGTGTGGTCCACAATCTCAAATCTCAAACTTGGAAACCGTGTCATATGCAACTACAATAATAAAATTCGTAAAAGCTACATTCAAAGTATAGAGTCCATAAAATTCATATCCTTGCAATTATGTCCTTTGCGATAACTTTCAAACCCATCCTATGCGAAGTAGAGTTGCTCGTGACGCGAAGGTTCCACTTCCGTACCGGATCGGTAATAGTGAGGTTTCACTGGCAGGGATCAAATTTGAAGGGTAGGTAGCATTTCACATTGAAGGGCTATGAGATATGGAACCCTTCAATGCTGACATGTAAAAATAAATCATTCTTTTCATTTGAAAATTTAATAGTATGTCAAAATTTCATTATTGTTTTTATGAATTCACTAATAGAATGGCGAATCGGCGATATTTGCATTGTTCTGCTTTATAAATTTTAATAAGCAATGTTATATTAATATGGGTTAGTTAAATAACCCAAGAATCCTATATAAAATAAATTTCAGAAACAAAAGAAAAAAAACAACAATATGAAAAAATCACTTGTTTTATAACCAATAGAGCTTGTATTGACAAGTAATAAAACTTGTTCATAAAAAAATCAAAAGTAACTATGCTTGCTTTATATTGAAAGACATTGTTTACATACATATGTGCACATAGAAGGATGAACCAGCCGCCCCACAACAAATCACAGCAGCATAGAAATAATAGCCAACAAGATTTATGTATTCGATAATTTTTTTAAGAAAATCACCTAATACAATAGATAACTACAACGATAAATCAGCCATCGCTGATTGCACCAGTCCCCACCCATTCTTCTCAAATTAAGCCCACTACACAAAATGTAAAATTCTATACATTTTTTTCTCATAGAACAACACAAGATTCAAATCTTCAGAGCTCCCTGTACAGTGGTAGACTCGCAGCTTCCTCATAAATTTGTGGGCTTTGGTGTCACCAGGTGTTCCTTCGGCACTAGGGTGTATTGGGTGAGTGTCCCCAACTGTTTTGGCCTGTCTGCTGTTAAGTTCTGGGTGTTGTTGTAGACCTCGCTGCCAATCTTGAACTTGGGCCATCGCCAACTTCCAATACCACTCATGCTGCATCACAACCGGGTCCAGCCTACATAACACAAATGGTATTATAGATCCAGTTTAAATAAATCTTGATATGCCAAATTGTGTAAGGCATTCTGGCACATCTTATCGAATGAAAAGAGGATTCTGTTAAAAAACTTAGCAAAAACAATGTGAATAACAATCAGTGCTTCTGAATAAGCATTCTTGTTTCTTAAAGTTGACGGGAATGAGAGCAACAACTCAGATTTTCCCTAAAATGTAGCCTGGGAGGGGTTTGGCACAAGGAATTCCCCTAATTGCAAGACGTCTATGGACCCATTGTTGTTTAAACTGGGCTTAATGAAGAATCCACCACTGTGAAGGGATGCCATGGCCGCAACACCTAAATTATATTCAATGGAACTCTAGTTACAGTCATGAAGCAAAATCTATTCCGATCAACTGGCCCAAAAGCGGATGCCCTCTTACCACTCATGCATCGACCCCAAGCCAACCCTGCGTTCCAAATCTCATTCATAGGGAAATTTTGAATAAACTGTCAGCATTAGCATTTGGAACCAATTGCCACCAAGAAGCCATTAGCATTTGGAACCAATTGCCACCAAGAAAAGTAGCAAAAGTTTCAATTTCGAAGACCACATTGAATCTATAGTATAAATTGCAGAATAGAAGACGTGGTAGAAATTGCAGAGGTTGGATGGATGACCCGCGGATGCTTTAGATCCCTCTCGGCTTTGCATTGCAACCAGACATTCATCCGCAAGGAACAACAATAGAATGATGGCAAGCCTAAATGATACCTGGCCTGGAATGATACAATGAAATTAATAATAATAAATACACGCCACAAGCATGGCAGGGGAATGGCGGGTTTCTTAGTTTAAATTTTAAATTTAAGTCCGCCCAAATCCATCGGTAATGGGCAATGGATTATGGCACGATTCGCACCGGCACCTGCCCATTTGCCAAATGCCAGCAGCAAGTAACCAGTAACCCCGCCGCCCGGTATGTACTCTGTGCAGTGTGGAACTGGAGTGACTCGAGAGTGTAGAATGTGGTAGGTTGTAACATTAATTGCTTTCACCCAGAATTCATTACTTCACCGAGTCCACCATAACTCCTTCTGACAGTACTCAGCGAGCTCGCAAACTCCCAATTTTCCAATTCCAGCTGGGACGGAGTCACGGCCCACGGGGGACCAACGTGGCACTGGCAACGTCCAAAATTCCAAATGTAATGACTCCAGAGGCCAAATCACTAAAACCCGGTGACAGGCAGATTTTGGGGTTGCCCTTCTGTTGCAGATTTTCAGAACTGAACCCAATTTCATTAATGACAGGCTCTGCATGGAATTAAGTTTCATTTGCAAGGTAAAATTTAATATGGCCTTCTATGACGAGTAAAAGTGCCTTTGACGGGCACTGAAGCCTTCAAATTTGAAGCCTGTTCACTGGTCAATACGCCATAAGAAAATCTATCTAAATCCGGCAAGTTGATGGAGACTAAACTCCACGGTTCACTTGATGGAGACTAACCCACGCGGACCAGGTTCCACTGTTCACTGGTCAATATAACACGAGATGGGTAAGTGAGGTTTCAGTGTTCACTGGTCAATTCACACGAGGTGGGTAGTACGAGAGGGTACAGTGAACTTTAACTGGTCAATATTCCATGAGAGAATCTTTGGAAAATCTATAAGAAAGCCTATGAGAATCGAACTCAATCTATTTAATAATCTAGGCAGGGATCAAATTTGAAGGGCATGGTCACATTTCACTTTGAAGGGCTATTAGAAATTCAACCCTTCAATACTGCCATGTAAAAATAAATCCTTTTTTTCATTTCAAAATGTAATAGTACATCAAATTTTCATTATCGTTTGCAAACTAACTCTCAAAAAAGACACGTCTTTAAACAATTCCACATTTGTCCTTGGCATTTGCAAACTAGACACATTTAGAAATATTTGATGAATTAAAGTTCCCTTTTCCCCTCCCTTTTCCCCTGAACAAATTGTGATATGGCCAGTTGCACAGATACTTTGCTTCCTTCACTCGGAAATGACAGGACTGTAACAAGTCTCCTTGGTAATGCCATCATCTTACTTTGAGTAAGAGGAACTACATTGAATTAAACAAATACTCAACAGGGTCACTTGCTATAGTGGTTCGTTTCTCTGCAATGTTGAAAATATTATTTGCAATTAACAGTTGGGGAATTCAATAAGAGTGTCAATATCGAAGATTCAGACCCTATACCAAGAATCATGGATATCATTCAATCATTCTTACATACAAAAAGGTTTGATCTTCCTCTCTTGGCTTGCAAAGTAGGGCTAGAAAGGAACCTCCACCATTAGCTCTTAGACCATCTTTAGAAGTGTTGTGCATTCAGTCCTATAGTAATTTATAGTGTTTTGCATGCAAATTTGTTATCAATAGGCTTGGATTATCTTGCTCTTATGGTACTCTGTGTGAAGTATAGTCCTTATTGAGATCTCCAGCAAGGACCATGCTTAGGGCATTCATAAAGAGTACAAATGTGTCCCTTTTCTTGGAAGATTTGAAAGTCAAGATTGCTCAAAATTCTTCATGAGCTATCCACAGATATTGGCTGTTGTGAACATTATATAACCCATACCTGTAGGATACACCGCTAAAACCTTTGTTTTGCCATTGACACCGTTCATTATTTCCCATATTGTGTCATTCTTAATTTATGGCAGATTTAGATAAGAAAACAATACACCAAACGATGACCACTTGCTATTTACATAATCTACTTTGCTAAGAGAAATCCATCCATAAGCATGAGTGATCTACAAGAATTTATGAATATGTCTTTAATCCGGAGTATTAGGATGTTGTCATAGAGGAGTTCCCAAACACGACCAAGTCATGCAACCAAGCCAAGTGCTCCATCATAAAAGGAAACTCAAGCTTTCACAAAACAAGGCTGCGAGGGCGCTTCACTAATGATGAAGTGGCATAGAGATGAAATGCACCATTTTCATCAATAAGGAACCACAAGAGAGCATATCAAGATCAACCATATCCCATAGCTCCTATACCAAAATTCAAATACACCATGAACATGTATATGCTAACATCACCATCACTAGGGTACCATCAACATGAAGAAAAATTCTAACATCAAGAATCCAGGCCATCAAATTTCCATCATCATGTATACCCCCTACCCCTACTCAAAGCGAGTTGTTACTTCTAACAATCGGTGTCCAATCTAGGATTCAAGGAATTCTAGAATCTAAGGTGAACTAAAGAACTCAAAAGAGTCTGGAATCTACGTGACAAGCTCCATTGAGCAACGAGCTGCAACTTGCGAGTCTAGACTCTGCGAATAATTCCAAAATGGCATAAATTCACATAATCCAATATGAAATTTTCCATAATCCACATTAAACATTTACCATTTCATTAATGCGGTAGCTGGCCGTAATCCGTGGTCACATGGCCATGGCAATGTGGCACAAAGTTCACTAATCACAAACCCCCCTTAGCCATTGATTTAATGTATAGGCGGTGCAACGTTGGATGAGGATTGGAATTGAGGATCAAGATTCAACAGGTCATAGGAGTTGATGTTCCTTGATAATGATAACATTAATGTTGATTAATAGATTATGCTCACTTAAAACTCACCGACTCATGAGTCACCTACTAGCAATCTGGCTACCACAGTGCCACACCACCATGTCACATAGAGCCCTCCAATTCACTATTCACACTGTTTAATTGTGATATTTTACATTCAAATACATATATCCAATCATCAACCATAACGAACTTCTTACTAATTCACACCTTTATCATCTACCTTAAACTTCTAGTGGAGATTATGAAATACATTTCGTATTTTAAAATGCCTTTCTAAAACTTCATTTAAGCATTCGATGCCCATTTCTTAGCGGTAAGAAAGTCTCCAATTATAAAATATGAAATGTATCTCATCTTTTGTAGCTAGACATCTTAGCCATGCATGATATTCAAATTTATTTTACGTAAAAGCATGCACTTTATCCAACGTGTAGACTTTCCTTGGCGTAAGAATAGTTGTGTCTATGCACATCGGGCAGAGTGTCGCGGCATTTATGAGCCACCTTCGTGGTGTTTATTTTTTCCAGCAGAAAAAAATCGTACTATTGTTATTTAGCAGAATCAAATAGTACAATGATAGTCTGATTATCTGATACCCTGATAATCAAAACATATACTGTTTACATGATATCATTCTGATGTTCAGTCATAATTTATCGAAAATCCAAAAATAGATACATACAAAAAGGGTCATCCCGATATGATATCTAATTACAATAACTTAAAAAAAGTCTAATTGACCCTTGTCAATCAAACAGTCGTCCAACCATTCCTCCCATGAGAGGATCCCCACAGGACCCGCAAAAGCTTCTTTTGATAATAGATCCGCCTTTTTGTTGTGTTCCCTGTATATATGCTCAAACGTGATCTGACCCATTCTTGAGATTTCCTGTCTTGTGCGTAGACACCAATAGTTGAGGTCACTGACATTAATTCTGTATTCTTGCTTATCCCATTTAATGGTCACCCTAGAGTCTCCAAAGACTCTGAGATTCATCAGTCCAAATAAATTTGCTGTTTTTATCCCCATCCAGAGCGCCATTACCTCAGCTTTCATATTAGAGCCCCTTCCACCATTCAGACGAAGGGAGAAGAAATGATTTTCATTTATATAGATAACCCCTCCCACTGCACACAATCCATCCCTCGCTGCCCCATCGAAGAATAAAATAGGTTGAGAAACCACAAATGAAAAAGATGAGTCTCTGGTAGAAGTATTACCTCCAACTTCTTCAGGAAAATTATGTATCAGCATGCAAACTGTACTAACACAGTGAAAAGGATCAGCTTTCTTATCCTGAAAAATAACTTCATTTCTTTCATACCATACAATCCAAGCAATAAAAATAGGGAGATATAACGGCTTTTTTTTCCCTCTTATCCAGTTGTGCAATCCAACACTAAAATCATTATCATCCCACACCACCTGCAAATTTTGCTCCTTACAACATAATTTCCATACAGATTGATAAAATGAGCATTCCATCAATAGATGTTCAGCAGATTCAGGTCCAGATCGACATAAACAGCACCATCCAGGTCCCGTCCATCCTCGCTTGATCAAGTTATCCTATATTTTAAGGCTTCCATTTAAAACATGCCAGAGAAAACACTTTATTTTCAATGGAATAGACCACTTCCAGATCATGGAATACCACCATAGATTTGGATAAATACATTGAGCATGTATAATCCTTTTATAAGCCGATTTTGCAGTAACACACCCTTCTTTTGTATTGCCAGACCAATATAATTTATCATCTGCACCTGTAATCATAATCCCTGCGGCTTTGATAGCATGGATATAGTTTCTCCACTCTATTACCTGTTCCTCATTCATCCATGTAAGAGATTCCAGCCATCCACTACCAGAAATACAGGTTAGACGATGATCATAAATATCATTTAAATAAACCAAACCCCGATTATTTAAACATGTAATTAGATTCTCAGATAATCTGTAGTTTTCTTCTATTCCGAGCACAGGATCAATACCAATGAGACATCTGACTCCATTACCTATTCGCCAACAGATATCATTAGCGATCCAGTCATATACTTTAAGAAATCCACGCCAAATCGGGGACATCAATCCAGTAAAGACCTTAGGTTTCCTCATCCAACTGATGAAATCAGGTTTTATATATTTGAAGTGAAGCACATGTGACCATAGAGAATTTCCACAGAGGCCACGCCACATACTCTTGAGTCTTAGTGCTTTGCTGAATGCATGGATATCAATTATACCCCAGCCACCATTTTTCACCGGCTTTGCCAAAACATTCCATTTCACCATCACCAATTTGGAGCCAATTCTAGAGCCAGACCACATAAAATTAAACATCATCCTCCTAATCTTGTTGATAACAGAAACCGGAACAACAAGTAGAGATAACCAGTAAACTGGTATGCTCGATAAGACAACTTTGATCAAAACCAGTCTACCACCTGTAGAAAGGAATCGATAAGCCCAATGATCAATTTTCCTTTCAAATTTCGTGATTAACCAACGCCAGTCCTCCACTTTATACGAATTAGGCTTTAAGATAAAACCTAAGTACTTCATACCATCAGTCATATCCTTACAGGAAAAAGGTAAAAAGGCTTCAATTTCATTCCTCCTTCCAGGATCCACCAAATGCTGATAAAAGCAAGATTTAGATATGCTAATTTTCATACCTGATACTTTACAAAAAAAGTTGATGATATTGGAGAATACCTTCCATTCTTTAACCGTATCTATACCAGCCAGCAGAACATCATCCACAAAGATGAGATGGGACAAGAAGCAATCCATCCCCACCTTAATACCTTTAATCAGACCAAATTCTTTTGCTTGCTTGATCAGTCGGCTGAAACCATCAATAATAAGAATAAATAGTAACGGAGACAGCGGGCATCCTTGCCGAATACCCCGACTACACTGAAAAAAAGAGGTGGGGTTCCCATTGACCAACACAGCAATACTGGGTGTTGTTACACACGCCATAATCCATTTAATCACTAAAGGAGGTGTCCCAATTTGGATCAAAATCAACCGAAGAAAAGACCAATTGATTCGATCATAGGCCTTTTCTAAATCCATCTTCAAGATCAATGCCTTCATCTTCTTTGACTTGATTGAATGCAATAATTCCTGTGTAATCCCAATGGAGTCGTGAATTTGCCTTCCCTTGATAAAAGCAAACTGTTCAGGAGTGATAATATCCACTAATATACCCTTTAACCGTTGTGCAATGATTTTGGATACAAGCTTATAGATGAGATTACACAGTGCAATCGGTCTGTATTCCCCAAATGACACAGGCTTGTTACTCTTGGGTATCAAGGTGAGGAATGTTGCATTTAGAGCCCCAGAAATGAAGCCATTAATCCTAGTAAATTCCACCAGCTTTAGAATATCCTTCCCCAGAAGATCAAAGAAGTGCACATAAAATTCCACTGGCCACCCATCAGGACCCGGACTTTTGTCCTTGGCAAAAAGCTTTAAAGTGTTTTCAATCTCATCAAGCGTTACTTCCATGCCCAACCCAATAGCTCCATCACCATCGATGCATCTCGGATAAAGCTGGGCCAGTCTTATCTGATCCATTAAGTCACCATCACCTTCTTCTTTAAAATTATTACAAAAAAACCTGTGAGCCTCCATACTCAATGCCTCCATACCATACACAGTGTTACCATTAACATCATTTATATCCCAGATATATTTTGAGTTCCTCCTGGCAGAGGCGAAAGCATGAAAAAATTTAGTGTTCTTGTCACCCTGTTCAATCCATACCGCTCTGCTTTTAAGCCTCCACTCCTTTTCCTCTCTTAGAAGAATCTCCTCTTTTTTTTTTCTCATATTCTTTTAAAATAACAAAGTCTTCTCTATTCAACGAACCATCAAAATTATTAAGGCAAGCATACTGTATTGATGTTTCCAGCTTATACAGCTCAGCATCATCAGCCCTCTTCCTTTCTTTAATCCAGTTGATTACTGCCATCTTAAGTTTCTTCATTTTCAAACAGAAATAATCAACCGGGTTCAAATTCTCCACATCAGAATTTGTCCAAAAATCTTTAACCATTCCACAGAATTCCTTATCCGAGAGCCATGTGCTGTTAAATTTAAACGGATAAATAAAATTTTGACCATAATTCTCAAATTGGAACACAATCGGCCAATGATCAGAGAATTTAACTTCATGAACCCAGGATCTTGTATTTTTAAAATTATCCAAAAAAGAAGACTTTACCAAAAACCGATCCAATCTTTTATGCACTCCAGCATCTCCCAATCGCCCATTAGTCCATGTAGGAATAAGTTTTGCAGGAACTACATCAACCAAGTCATGACGATTAAGATAATCCAGAAAGTAATCAGCCATCGGATCAAGTCTAGTCCCCCGGCCCCAAATCTCAGATGCAGAAGAAGAAAAATTCAAATCACCACCTATCACTAAATTTTGCAACCCAAGAATCCCAGAAGCCGCCAGGCCATCCCAAAAGGTCCTTCTCTCATCATAAGGTGCATAACAATTGAGGATATTAATCTGCACATTCAACCCAATGCAACTTCCTTTCAACAATAAACCCCATGGTGTAGCAAAGGCCTTGAAGTAATATAATGCCGGGTTCCATGCTACTGCTAGACCACCAGAGAGCCCATTTGAACAAATAGCTGCAACCTCCCAGCTAGGTAATCTGTCACTTAACCATTTGATAGCCACCGAACCAACACAAATAGTTTCTTGCAATAAAACAATACCAGGACAAATAGCAGATGATAATTTGGAAAAGGCCTTTGTCCTAGCAGCCTTCCCCAAACCACGAATGTTCAATGATAGAACAGACATTAGGAACCAGCTTCACAGGGCATCTTCGCTCTAAGGCCCAATTCATCCGGAAAAATCACATCAGAACCCTTCAATCCCAATACCTCCGACGACTGGTTTACAAAATCCCCAGAAAGACCAGTCCTCCCTTTCTTCTTCTTACCCTTACGGATAGTTACATTCTGAAATTTAACATCCTGTACCGGCCGAGCGTCCGAACCATCAATAGGGTTTTTTGAAAATGAGGTTAACGGAGTTAGGTTTTTAAGAATCCCACTAACCATGAGACCACAGTCCTCAGGATCCCCACTCTCAACAGGTAGACACGAGATAGGGTCCCTGTCCCCAGACTGTTCAGCATTAAAACCCCTATCATCAGCCATCTGCCCAAAATCCCGACAAACCTCACTACAGACTGGCCCATCAACAGAAACTAAACCTTCATCAACCTTATCCCTAACAAGAGATAAATCAAATGATAAATTACGAGCAACCGATGGCTTAAACAAATCAGCAGACCGTTGAAATTCCCCAGCAGAAGGAGTATGAATACCATGTCTTAAGATAACTTCCCTGGTGTTTAGCATAGGGATTCAATGTTTATTATTAATAATTAAAATATTTGCGTTAAACGCAATGAAAATTCAAAAAAATAAATTTAAAAAATAGGTTAGCCCTTCTGGCCTGAGGATAAACAACTCATAACTCCGAAGTAACATGGGTTCTGGGGAGTTTATTCCTTCCACCTTCGTGGTGTTTAGCATAGGGATTCAATGTTTATTATTAATAATTAAAATATTTGCGTTAAACGCAATGAAAATTCAAAAAAATAAATTTAAAAAATAGGTTAGCCCTTCTGGCCTGAGGATAAACAACTCATAACTCCGAAGTAACATGGGTTCTGGGGAGTTTAAGTAACATGGGTTCTGGGGAGTTTATTCCTTCCACCTTCGTGGTGTTTAGCATAGGGATTCAATGTTTATTATTAATAATTAAAATATTTGCGTTAAACGCAATAAAAATTCAAAAAAATAAATTAAAAAAATAGGTTAGCCCTTCTGGCCTGAGGATAAACAACTCATAACTCCGAAGTAACATGGGTTCTGGGGAGTTTAAGTAACATGGGTTCTGGGGAGTTTATTCCTTCCACAAATCTTATCCATCCCATCCAGCGATCCATCGTCCATCTGTAGCATGGTCCCATGCACCCATGGTTCACTGCGCATAGTGCCGTCCCGGGTATGGGGTACTTCCCTCTTATCTACTGATTAGTCTGCCAAGTTGGCTGGCCCGTAAGGAAAGCAGCGGCCAAAAGGGAATCATTCATATAATTTATGTCACTGAGGGAATCGTAAAATAGAGAGGGCCCTGTATCCTCCTAGACCGGAGCAAGTGGTTGCTGAAATGCTCGATTGGATGCCGCCACACATTTATTTTAATCAGTTGTCTTATATGAGACAGAGTAAGCATCAAACATACCCACGGGCACTGCCACAACCCACTCCCCTGGGCCACAGTCCATTGATAAAACCCGAACAGGCAAAATTTGGACTTGCCCTTCAGTTGCAAATTTATATAATTTTATTTAATTTCATAATTGACGTGCTCTCCGTAAAAGTAAATTTTTTTTGCAGGCTAAAATTTAATATGGCCTTCTATGACGCTTAAAAGGGCCTTTGAAGGGCACTGAAGGCTTCAAATTTGAAGCCTGAATCCAGGGAATGGTTATTCGGTGGTTTCAAACAAAGCCAACGCCTTAGGACGATCAAGCACTTAAAACATAAATTCAAGTCATTTTCGTCTTCTGCAACTGAGCGGCCATCTGCCTAACTACTATTTCAACTTTTCAGAATTCCGTGTAGTGTCAGAGCATGGACAACCTTGGTTATGGAAAATGGGCCGGCTGGATCGCCCTTAGTTTGCTTTCATTGGTTGTTCATGTTATTTCTCAACCAGGTGAATCAATTTCTAAAGTTTAATAAATGGCTTTCGAATATGCTCTTGTAATTGTTGTTGCCTTTTTAAGCACTACTCTTTCATTTATTTTTCTTATCGGTTCACAGTATTTTGTTTTATTTCATTATTTTGTGATCTTAACGCAGGATTTTTGAGTCTCAATTGCGGGGGCAAAATGAATACTACCGCCGAAAATGGGATAACATGGATGAGCGATGCAAATTACATAGACGTGGGTAATACAACAGACATATATCCGGATGCCTCTGTACAACACAATGAAAGTTTATATGGTTTTTCCTTGTATAGTCTACGGTTTTTCCCAAAGCCTCTCTCTAAGTCCTGCTATCAGTTTCCTGTGGTTCCAGATGTGCCATACCTGTTAAGACTAACGTTTGCCCTTGGAAATTATAGTGGAGACCAGCAATCGCAAATTAGCTTCGGTTTCTCTATTGAGACACTTGGTTTGTTGTTTTTTAGTATCTTAGAATTCACAAATGGTAAACCACAAAGTTATGAATATGTGACGGTTAGTTCCGGTAGTGTGCTCTATATTTGCTTGATCAGAACATCCACTGATAATCCCTTTATCAACGCTATCGAGTTTAGGACCTTACGAAAGGGTATGTATAAAGCGGTTAAACCAGGAACAATTTTGAGATCAATGCATAGATACAATGTCGGTGGAAATTCGCAGCTGATTAGGTGAACATCTTGAACTTCAAATGTTTTACATTTTGATGTCTGAAGGCTAATTATGATATTTTTTCTTAATTAATGATCTGAATATCTTTGGTTTTCACAGGTATCCTCAGGACAAATTCGATCGCCTTTGGTCACTTCCTCCTAAAATCCCCTCCGCAGTGGCTGTAAGTACGAGACATCTCATTTCAGTAAACAATACCGAGGACTTTCCTCCGACTGCTATGATGCAAACGGCGTGGGTTGTAAACAGCTCGCAAACGGACAGATTTAGTTTTTCTTGGGCAGCGTACACCGGGAAAACCTTAGTGGTGTTGTATTTTGCAGAGATCGAGACGCCAAATACATCTGAATCTAGATCTTTTGAGGTTGAAATAAATGGCATAAAGCGGTCTGACAACATTACCCTGGTGCGAAACTATTCAGCCCTGGATCTAACATTCGCATCCAGTAATTCTTATTCCATTGACATCGTGAAGGCTAGTAACAGCACCCTTGGACCTATAATCAACGCTTATGAGTATAACCGGCTACAGGATACGCAACAGGCAACATCTTCGCAAGATGGTTAGTGCTCTCACTAAACCTCCCATACACAAATTACTGAAACTATAGTTCGAATATGTCTAACCAAGTACTTTTCAAGCTGCAGTTGAAGCTCTTAACGCCATCAAAAGTAAGTTTCACATAAAAGATTGGATATCCGATCCTTGTTTTCTGATCGGGTGGGAAGGAATTGGTTGTGATAACAGCTCTTATATGTTCACTAGAATTTGGGAAATGTAAGTTTATTTGTTTTATCGCTTTGTTTTCACTTCGCTACTTTGAACTCCCTGTACCTGTACCTGAGTCTCTGATAATTCTGTTGTTGTCAGGAATTTGTCCGGATGGAATCTTACAGGATCTATACCTGAGCATATTGGACAGTTGACAGCATTAGTTAACCTGTAAGCAGTATTCTACTTGAAGTAACCCTTCCAAGAAATCCTGAAGTATAAAGTTGTAGAATGCAACAAATATATATAGTGCTTATAAAATTAAAAATACTCTGTTTAGTATCGCCTTCCATTTGTATTGAAAGTAGTTAATTGTGTGCTAACGCCGTTTGTCTATAATATGAATCTTATGGTAAGAGCAGCATTCATTAATTCCTCCATGTGAAATTAGCAGGTCACTTGATAATAATCATCTAGTGGGATCATTGCCGAATTTTTCCAATTTGACAATGTTGCAGAGACTGTAAGTTAATTCTCAACTTGAGAGTCATTTATTTTCACATAACTCTGATTTATCATTATTTTGCACAAAGAAATTGCAGTGCATTCACTATACTTATTATTTAGGTATCTACACAACAACAACCTTAGCGGTAGCGTTCCGGAGTGGTTATCTGAACTCAAAAACCTTAAAGAGTTGTAAGTTTAACTATCTTCCATTATTACTATTAACAATAAAGAGTTGTAAGTTTTACTTACAAGTTTTATACAATGTTATTGTTTCTCAGTCATCGTTCAAATTAGAAGAATTAATCTTTCAGCATTCTTATTTGTCCTTCTTACAGGTTTATAGAAAACAACAATTTCAGTGGTGTAATTCCTGCGCAACTTTTCAATGAATTTATGAATAATTCATTGAAATTAATGTAATCATATTCTATCTCATATCTCATATTCATAGATTTTTCTTTCATATTTTCTCTACTAGCATTGTCCCCAACACATGACATCTAAAATAGATTGAGTTGAAATCATAATTGATATCACTGCCCCACGTTCATGAGAAATCTCTTTTGTTAATGTGCTGCAGCTACTCTGGGAACACTCACCTATTTAAGCCTTTGCCGAGCTCTAAGAAGAGCAAAGTGGGAGTTATCTTAGGAATAACTCTGAGCGGAATTCTGATCATAGCAATAGCGCTGATAGTGGGTACTGCTTTTTATCGTAAGAAATTCAGCAGAAAGGAGGGTGTCCCAATCAGCGTCCTGGACCCAGGTCAATTTTAGAGATACCATATAATATGAATTACTGCTAGAACCTTATTTTGATTTTAGAATTATCCTTACTTAGATGAATGGATGCAGAGTTTTCTACAGTTATGGATGCAGAGTATTCTACGGTTATGATGCCCAATCCAACAAAGACCCGTGCCTTTACTCGAAAAGAGATTTCGGTTGCCACACAAAACTTCAGTAAGAAGATTGGACGAGGCGGTTTTGGATGGGTTTTCCTTGGTCAATTGGCTGAAGGAAAAGAGATAGCTGTGAAAGTCTTATCATTGTTCTCTACACAAGGAGTTCACGAATTTTTAAATGAGGTAAATTTGAGATTCTTAAACTTACAATGTAATATAGTTGAATTTGTATTTAAAAAATGTTTTAAGTCAATTTGTTTGCATGATTAAAAAGATAAATAATCTTTAAAAAATAACTCAATAACATAACATTTATGTATGTGGATTGAGTTGATAATAGATTGATCTTATGTCAAAATCACACGTTGGAAACTTGGTGTAGGTTGATCTTCTTTCAAGGATTCATCATCGAAACTTGGTTTCTCTACTTGGATATTGCAATGAATATAAGGAACATATGCTCATCTACGAGTACATGTGTGAAGGGTGTTTTAGAGATCATCTTTATGGTAAATATATTGATTTAAAATTTATTTGTTTAATTTTAAAACTTAGTTGAATAGAGAAGATAACTAACATGTATTTGCATTTTATTTTCTTGTTTAGGTGATAAAGAACAATTTTTTCAACTAAATTGGACAAAGAGAATCAAAATAGCTTTAGATGCAGCCCAAGGTAAGTATTTTCTTAATCACTTTGATGTAGAGTAGATATTTTATGATTTAAACTATAGATATTTCATTTATGTGAAATAACACATGATGTAAGTAGATTTCTACCTTGTGTTATAGTGAACAAATTCATTGGTAAACATATGGATGATGTTATTATGTTCTTTATTTTTGTATGAAGGATTAGAATACCTCCATGTGGGTTGCACACCAAAGATAATTCATAGGGATGTCAAAACAGCCAACATTCTCTTGGACAACAATTTGAATGGAAAACTTGCTGATTTTGGTCTTTCAAGAATGACATTCGATGGGGACGCTAGTCATGTTACCACTGTTGTTAAGGGAACATTTGGATACATCGATCCAGAGTATATCACATATTTAACTCTCACTCAATTTCCATTTTCTTTATGCCCATGGAATTCAATAACTCAATTTTCTTTTATGTTTTCATTATGCTTGTTTACCTAATTCTTTTTAAGGGTATGCTTTCAGGTATTTCCACACTCAAAATTTGACAGAAAAGAGTGATGTGTATAGTTTTGGAGTGGTATTGTTTGAGATCATATGTGGTAGACAACCCATAGATATAAACCTACCTGAAGAGGAAGTAAACCTCATTCGATGGGTAAGGAACTTAATCATCCCAAACTCAAAAGCCCCACATTTGGGGAATATTTTGTCAATATCTTGTTCTACATACTAACGATAATTATTTGATAGGTGACGCCGTATGTGGAGATGGATGAAAATCATGACAAAATAAAAAATATCATCGACAAAACATTGGGAGACAATTATGACATAAAATCTATCGCTCGTGTTGCCAAACTAGCTATTAAATGTGTGCAGGTTCAACCATCCTCCAGGCCCAGTGTAACTGAGGTAGTGGCGGAGCTCAAAGAAGCTGCCAAACATGACAATGATGCTTTAAAGGATATTGGTGCAGATTGCATCTCTTTAAGGATGCACTCGAGCGAACCTGAAGAAATGATATGGAGTGACAGCGATAACATTTTTGGAGGATAAGGGAATCGAATAAAAAGTTGTATAAAGACTATAATTTTTATTTGTAATGGAAAAAGTGTTTATGATAAAACTCATATAATTATGCATTTTTAAATTCAATAAATATATTGAATATTCAAATTTCCAAAATTTAATTTAATGTACTTTTCATTTAGAAGAAATATATAGCCTGAAATTAAAACTTTAATTAAAAATATTAAATTTAGAAGTGTGAAATATAATTTTCTCATAGATTACTCTCGAGACATCATCACCAAATGTTTTGACCATATTTTTAATATATTTGTATTGACGTGTTAGTTATTTTAATGAATTTATTTATTTTTATGGAAGTGTGACATTTTACATCATCAAATGTTTCGACAATTTTTTCAAATGTATTTGTAATTTTTTAAACATTTTTATTTTTATGGAAGCACGCCATTTTATTTATGAGACTTGTACTAAGGAATTCAATATTATAACCAAGGAAAAAAATATGAAACATAGAACAAGTACTGTAACTTAAAGTAATAGACAATTTTTTTCAATAAAGTGTCCATGTTTTCTTTAATTCCTTATTCATTTTATGATTTTGTTTATTTCTTTCATTTAAGTTTAAAAATATTTAAGGCATGTTATTAATTGGTATTTGTTATTAGTCAAGCTCTGCTCTCCTAAATCATAAGAGTTGTTCATCACAATAATACATTTCATTGCATGCCTCCACTTTCCCATGTTCTCTCTATTAGTTAAATGAAGAAAAAATTAGGAGACCTCCTTCACCCAAAAAAAGACCTCCTAATTCCAGCACAACCTTCCAGTTTGACTCAAAATTTGACCTAGCGTAGTTCTTGGGCCACAAGGGCACTCCTAGTGCAGAAAATAGCCCAACAAGTGTTCTACACCTTTTGGTGATGATTTACAAAAAAAATTTCTTTTCCTCCAAAAATCATGGCTTTTGACAGTCAACACAAAGCATTGGAAAGAAAAAAACATCAGTTTTGAAGTGAAAAGTTAAGGATAAGGAAAAACCCATGGAAAATCCATCTATTCTCCCAAATTGAACTCAAGATACAATATGTTTTTCTAAGTTTCAAACTTCACAAGTCCATAAGACGCCACATGAGGGAACATTATTTACTAGCTTTACACATTGGCTATTGACTAGTTCATCGTCCATTCCATATTCCCTTTGAAAAATGGAGAAGACCATCTCTTCCTACTTCTCGATCAATTCTAAAGGTACACCATCTCTTCCTAAGGTAAACCATCTCTTCCTACTGCTCGCATCAATTCTAAAGGTATCGAGGTGAACATCCCATAGCATTCAAAGGAGCAAAGGACCCGACCGATAGATGAGTTTGGAGGTCTTCTTGTCAACTTCAAGCTACTACTACAACGAAAAATTTGTAAGACATTATTCATTGGAATGTAATAAAGATATACTTATTCTTGATATGTTGAGATGTCTCTTTTGTGCATGATATGAGAAGATTAATTTATTTCGGTGCTTCAATCTTTATTATATATTGTCATATTGATTTGATAGCACTGACATTATCTTTTGTCTAATTTTGTATCCCTTGGATCAAGATTTTTCTCACCCTTGTTGCATAAATCCACTAATAGATTGGCGACAATGTTGAGGAGATTGATACTCCATGATCTTCTTGGTTGAACAAGTGCTCTCTTTCTCCTATTTTTTACTGTCATTTCTCCTACTTTTCATTTGTAGGTACCCTCCAGGTTTGTTCCTAAGGTATTAGGCCCTCCTAGCATGTTCGAGGTCCATAAAACACCCAACCCCCCCTTTCCATGTTTTCTAACTGTAGTGCAATGATTTTCCTATGTTATGCACTACAACATAAATGTTCTACTGAACAAGTTGTTTGTACCTTTCAGCGAATAAAGCCATTGTTCTACTCAAAATCTGCTTTGATTTGATTGCTTTTGTTGTCCTTCAGGATTTGTGCTATCTTCAGTTTGATTGCTCTCCCTTCGTCATTTCTTTTTGTTTGGTTTTATGTTATGTGAAGCTTTTAGTTTCGAAGGAGCAGGTCATTTGGAGCATTGGAGCGAAGACTTAAAATTGAGAGGTAACAAGGAGAAATTCATTTCTATTCTTAGATTGTATTTCTTGCTTCATATCTTGTAGAAGAATTTTCTCTAACCCCCAGGATTTGAGTGAAATATCATGTTAGTAGTTTGTCATTAAGTGTTAAAAATGTCACTTTCAAGTTTCATTTACTTTCAACATTTTACCTTATGTAGTTAGTTTTTAGTGGATCACTATCACACAAATCACACCTAAAACTATATGCTTGGTGGCATGCTGCCAAACATCAAACTTAAAAGTTTTCTCAACTTAAACCAACATTAAATCCATTTGGAGGTTAAAAAAGAATTTATAGTTAGTATAAGGCTATGAGAATAGGAATACAAACAACTTGCCACAACCACTTTACATTTGAGACATAGTTGTTCAATTAGGGAGCTAAAATCCTTTAGTATTATATATGGTTAGGGTCAATTTGATGATAGTCCCATCCTTTCAGGGTGGTATGTTCCAAGAACCAGATTGAAGATCTATTGGGGTCACTTTCCCACTCAATATCGAATATGCCCTCCTTCATGTATTTCGACCGAAGGAGCGGGAAACTTGTCATACATATATGAGAATAAGGTATCTTAGTATCCAATTTATTAGCGCTCTTTCCTTGGGTGGATTTCGCAAGTGAGGGGGAATCTTAGACAACATTTTTTAGGTCATTATGGACTGCCACTACCTAGTGCTTTACAATTATAATTGTTTCTTGAAAATTCACTCACTCACCAAAGAAAAATGCTATTAGTGCGAGTTTGGAAGTACCATACAACTTTTCTTCTTGATTATTGCGGTGCAGATAGGGACCATTTAGCTAAGAAACACTTGGAAGATTTTTTGGGCTGGTGCAAGCTAATGCTGGCCACTCATGACGCGTTAGTCGCAATGGACTTCTGGAAAAACAAAAATCTGAACGTCAAAAAGCAATATTAGAGCTACCTACACAACTTTTTGGAATATGGTGCAAGAAGATTGAACATAGACAATCGGATTACCTTCCGGAATATATAAATATTATTTATGGAAATTAAGTATAAATCCCAAAAAATGGGGTTTTCCTAAGGTTGGTATGTTATTTTTTTAAGAAACATAATGAATATGTTTGCGTTAGCCCCCTGGTTCGATATTCAAATGGTGGATTTTTGTTAAAAAAAATTATATATAGTCGTAGATAATAGGCCGTTCTAGTGCAATGCTATTTTTCCATATTTATTTATGTTAATTTTATTTATTTTTAATTAAGGAAGTCAGCCCATCCCTAAAATGACTAGGCTGAGCGTTAGCCCCTAATATCATGGTCTTAACATAATCAATCAACATTGTTTTTTTTTTTAGGATGTAGGTTTTTGTGTGTACTTGTGCGGGTTTTTTTCCATTTTCAAAATAGGTGAGCCAATAAAAAGTTATAGATGAAAGAAATAACCTACTTTTTGTGTAAGATTGACGTTAGTGCAATTGAAATTAACTAAAAAATAGGAACAAATAATATATTTAATAAAAAATTACATATTCGGAATTTGCACACATAGTTCTACAAGTGTGTGCAATTTCATTAGCAGTGGACTAGTGTAGCATACACAGAATCATGCTCGAAACAAAAGAAGTTATAGAATAAAATGTATTTTGTTATAAGATGTATTTTTTTATAGTATTATATGTATTTTGAAAACCCGAACCTAAAACCATAGTAGCCAAGTCATCCACCACGTTGGTGGGAAACGAATTACCCGGAAAATCTTAAAAATTAAAATGGCGCGTGCGCATTGATTTAAATAGCGCGTACGCACACAATAGCGCGTGCACACACCATGGCGCGTGCACGTTGATTTTAATTAAGTTTGAAATTTGTCAATGTGATTGTATAATTTTATAAATTATATATTTTTTAATAATTAGTAATGTTTTAAATTGAATTAAATTAAATTTATATATACTTTTTTATTATTAAGAAGTTAATATAATTTTATAAATTATAAAAAATTAAAAATATTTAAGTGAATTAAGTTTAGTTTAACTGGTTTGAAGGAATGATTATTATTCTCTTCATCTATTTAGTAAAATCGGACCAAACCATAGCTCAAGCACATATGCATCCATACATAAATCCTATTGAATGGATGAAGATGACGATGATGATGATGATGATGATGATGATGATGATGATGATGACCAAGATGATGATGCTGATGATGAGGAAGAGGGTGATGACGATGATAATGATGATGATGATGACGATGTTGATGATGAAGATGATGTCCAAGATGATGATGATGAGGAAGTGGGTGATAACGATGATCATCATCATCATCATCATATTCGTCAACATCAACATCATCATCTTCATCTTTGTACTCATCTTCATCATCATCCATCATCGTTATCATCATCATCATATTCATCATCATCTTCGTCATCATCATCATTATCAATGATGATGATGATGATGAAGATCATTATCAATGATGATTATGAAGAAGATGATGATGATGATGAAGATGATGATGATGATGTTGATGATGATGCTGATGATGATGATGATGTTGATGGTGAATATGATGGCCAAGATTGTTAACACCCAAAAAGTGCTTACTAGCTCATTTCCTTATTCACATGACCCATTTGTCCACTTTTCCACCATTTGAGCCTCTAAAGCCATCGAAAGGTCACCAAAAGACCATAATACACCCTTTTTCCCCTCAAAAGATATATTTTTCCTCAAAAAACATAAAAAAAAACCCTCAAAAAGGGTCCAGAATTCCCAAAAAACATTAAAAGGGAATAAAATATTCAAAATATTCAAAAAAGGAAAAAAAGAGGAAAATATGTACTTAAACCATGTTGGTCAATACCATTGGTTTCCTCAAAACCATAATGGTATTCCCCACCACCAAAAACTATAAAAAGGTGGTAGGGGCTCCTCACTTTCTATCCATCCATCATCCTATCCTCACGCTGTCAAAATCTCTCCTGACACTTTTGGCCATTTTTCAGCATCTTGGAGAAGAGACCATTGGAGCTTGGAGCTACTCACCCTTGGAGTTGCTCAACATCATATCCTCACCATTTGAGGTATCGTAATACAAAACATTCTTTTATTTCTCGTTCTTTCTATGAATCGTTTTTAGATTTACTTGTTATATGCACATGTTAGTTTAGATTTAGATTTAATTCATAATCATTTTTGCTTTCTATATTGAAACTGCTATCACATTGTTGATAGGTGCCCATTGCACAAGCTTGGTTGCAAAACCAAGTAAACAGTTTTTGGCGACTCCGCTGGCTTCGAATTCTTAGATTTTGGTTTTTTGCTTTAGATCTTAGTTTTTGTTAGTTTTAATCATTTTAATTCACAGATCTGCCATCCTAGACAGCAGATCCATTGTTGTTCTAGATCTTGGCTCTTTCTGTTGCCATCAACAGCCTGAAATTTCCATTTTCGGGTTCGTTTTTTGGCGTCCGTTTTTCGGCTTTCGCCTTACGGCTTTTTGCCCGACAGTCGCGCGGCTCATCATGACCTCGCGGCCTTTTTCTGCGCGGCACGCCGTGGCTTCGCGGCCATTTTATGTGCTGCACATCGCGGCTTCACGACCATTTTTCGTGCTACACATCGCGACTGTGCGACCGAAACCCGCACTGCACATTGCGGCTTCACGGTCATTTGCCGTGCTGCACATCACCAAACTGCAGATTCACCCAATCGAACATGTCATGAACGGGGTATCCTAGTTGCCACTCTTTAGGATTGTCTACTCGGTGTCCCTCCCGGTAGGGGGATATCTAGCCGTTGATTCAACACTCTATATTGTTTGACTTGGATTTCATCACCTTGCAGAGAATATCGTTTGTTGACTCACAATACTTCTAGTTAGGTGTTTGCATGATACAATACCCACCTTTTGTCTAGTGAGCACCACTTTTTTCTAGGAACTGTTTGAATTTTGGTATTCTGACCACTTTGTTGGATCCCTCCACTTATTATAGCACAGCTGTTATAATAAGTGCTTTTGAGGTTGGTTGTTGGCCTGAGAGGCATTATTTTTTCACTCCCTCTTGCACTCATTATTGCACTAGGGTTTCAAGTTTTTTACATCACCACCTCCCACTGAAATTTTTATACATTTCTCACCATTGAGAATTTAAGACGATCCCGCCATTTTCAGGGTGAACCCCCTCAGTTCGGTACACTTGACTCTACACACCATAGACGTAGAGCCTTATCTCTTGACTTGACATGTCATCGGCATAGAACACAGTCATCCAATTCTGGAGCACCTCACTTCACATCTGATTCTGAGGCTGAATCTGAACACCCTACTGAAACATCACCAACCAACCCCATGGTTGGATCACAATACGACCCCCTTTTCACTAGTGCTATTGGAGATACATCGACAAACCCTACTACTACTGTGCCACCCATGGTAACAACAACCCCTTTAGGCATGCCTAATATAGGGGCCACTCCATCTTTAGGTATGCCCAACACAGGACCACCACCTATTATGGGTATGCCTAACATAGGGATCACACCCCCTCTCATTACCACAACCCAGATCCCAGGAATTCTTGGCACTATTCCTAACCCCTCTACAACCCATGTTGCACTTGGGAGCACTGGTCCTTCCCACACCACATCAGGTGGAGGACACATACCTTCAATACCTAACATACCCTTAGGGGCCACTGGACAACTACATAATGCCACCATTAATAGTTATGTCCTAGTCACTACGCCACACCCATTTGCTAGTTTACCAAACATGGCTAGTTTGAACTTACCAGACCTAGCCAAGTTAACCAATGATCTTATCAGGCACAACCCTACATGGCCACCCATGCCTACAAAGCTTCCCTCAGACATCCCCAAGTTTGAAGGAAAACTTGGGGAAGATCCCCAAAACCACATAATGTCATTTCACGTATGGTGTTCATCTAACTCCATAGTGGATGACTCCATTAGACTAAGACTGTTGCAACGAACATTCACTGGCTCTGCAGCCAAGTGGTACATTGAGCAACCACATGGGACCCACCATACATTTACGTCCCTCGCCTCCACTTTCCTTTAGTTTTTTCAGCTACCTGTACGCTATGATGCAGGAGTTGAAATGCTGTTGTCTTGTAGACAAAACACAGCTACCCACATCATAAACCATATCCATGAGTGGCGCAAATGTCGTAGCCTCTGCAAGATAAAACTGGATGACCATATATTTTTGGACTGGTTTCTCAAATCACTCCTACCCCTCATAGCCAAAGATGTAGCTTTCGAACGACCCCAGTCAGAAGAAGAAGCTATCTTAAAATCCCAGGAGTTCGACCTCATATATGCCCAGTCTGGATATCTATACACCATTTTACCGAATGCCCCGCATGGCGATCCATCCCGCCATGACGAGCCGCGGGCATCCCATGCCGCCGACGGTATTATCGGCCAGGTTATGGTGCAAAACAAACCTTTTACCATGATGAGTACAAACAATGCCCCAAACCTTTATAGGGCTTCATCTCACTTTGGAGCTACAACTTCGTATGCTCCCATGGCCCACCTCCACCACACTCATGGACCCTCATGTCCACCACAGTGTTATGGTCACGCACCTTCATCCTATCCACCTCTGGTTGCACCCCCTACGTATTACCATCAGCAGGCCACACATGCTCCTATTCACTCACAAGCCCCAGCGGCTTATTACCCACCACAGGCAGTGCTTGCTGCACCACAACCTCCAGTCACTCAGACTTATCCTCCAAACAACAACAATGCTTCCCCCACCAACCAAAACCTTAATCGATCACCGAAACAGGGTAAGAACTCCAATTTACGAACAAACCATCCATGTTCCATATGCGGGATATATGGCCATCACACACACACTTGCCCCCATTTGGAGCGAGCGTGCCAACTGTGGTCTGATGACGCCCAACGCCAAGGGCACGCGGCACAACCAGTGCCACCTCCTCAACCACAACCCATGGTGCTGTAGAATCCTTTTCCCACACAAGAAGTGGCGAACACTCGTACGTTGGATCCTCCTCAAGGAACCACAGCACCACAACAGCAAATCACATACGCTGCACACACAAACCAACCAATCGATTCAGGTACTCATCATCTCCTTATGATGTCATCGTCCGACATGAATCTCCAAACACATCGAAACTAATACACCCCCGCTGCACCTAAAAATGTTCTCCCTATGATTGAACAACCAGTTTAGAATGCACCTACATCATTTGTCTCCATAGTCAGACCCAGATTATACTCGGAATCACCTATGAATTCCACATTCCAATCCATCCCACCTCCTTTGAATATAACCGAGATATCTGATTTGTGCACCCTCTCGCATAACACACATGTACCAAACCAACAACCCCCTTTACTCCTGCAACCACCCTCAGTGCCAACTCACGTAGGAGCCACACCAATTCATACTATCCCATTTTTATTTCCCCCTTCAGGCGCCATCAGCACGCCAGTAATGGCTACACTCAACCTCCCAGGTTTAACATTAGGACTACCGGTATGGTACTTACCTGCCCCAACTCCCCCACCAACTCCAACTGTTGCCCTACAACCGGTACAACCCATGAATATGTCAAACCATCCACCACCTGGCATACCAAAATCGCCCACCACCTGGTGGTTCGAACCCCCAAAACCGATCAATTCCAACGGGGGACACTACATCGACATCTAGTTATGTCCCCCCTCAATCTCGCAACACTGGGGGCAGAGGTCCACCAACCTACAACACTTCACCCACAACTCACACCCCCCTAGTGATGCCCAAATTAGCTAAGAATCCCCCAACCCATGTAATCCCTAAGTGCTCCTTGTGTGACGATATTGGCCACACCACCCATCAGTGTCCACAGCTACCAGCACTTCAAGAACACATGAATATGTTGGATGACGACACTAACATCCCAGTTGTCAAACTAGAACTGTCCCCTCATCCTCGCGATAAATCGTTGCGCACCAACCACCCTTGTGTGATATGCGGCATCTATGGCCATTACTCACATCACTGCCCTGATCTCCAAGATTATAGAGCACCTCTATATGAACTGAATAATGTCGATCTAGAAACATCCGCTCCTACCATTGAGGAAATTTAGCCCCCACCATCTTCTTCCTTGGAATAAATTAACACCATTTACACAGTTTCCACTGGATACCCCTGTATCCGGTCGGCCCCTTCCATTGATCCCTTTGACACACATGTTCAACCCTTTAAAATTGATGAGGAAACCACATGTCCACAACATGGGGGCAAGCCCAAAACCTTGCCTACTCATCATCATCGTGATTCTCGTCGGAGATACTGGGGGCATCCACCCCACAAGGGGAATCCCCCATCATCATATCATCACTTCAGTATGCCACCACAACCTACAACCTCATGGTATATCCCCCCACCAGCGGTTGCTCAATGCCCTATTAATCCCTCTCTAAGACAACATCTACACAACATTGACACCTCTGAGTTAGGGGTCATAATAGATTACCTCGACCCTGGGATAGGGGGCATGATCAATCATTTTGAACCTTCCCCATCACATCTATCTCAATATTCCAATGATCCCATTGTTCAAACCAACACATATGTGATCCACAATCACAAACCCCATGCACATAGCATGGGGGCAGGTCATTAACCCTGCTAACTTTTTCGCATGCGTGATCTTAACCATTTTTTTAGGTCACATATCACTTGTATATTCGATTTGATTTGATACACCTAGTATTATCCCCCCGCGGGTCATCATTTCTCCCCACCACTGCATCCTTGGCTTGGTGGGATCACCTTTATTTGTAGCAATTTTTTAACCTAGTTATTTGCTTTGACCATTCCGGAGTCCTTATGACTTCCGTTTTTCGCACCATTTGCACCGCCGGATTCATATTTTCGTGCCCGTGATGATGCTTGAGATCATTTCTCGCTCTCACCAAAAACTTTCGGGAATTCTTTCCATGCCCCATGCCACCTCGATTTGCATGCCACATCGGCTATTGTTAGTTTATTGGCGATTTTTATACCATCGGATTCAGTTTTCCGAACTTGTGCTGATGCTTGAGATCATTTCTCGCTCTCACCTCCAGATTTTTCGGGCATCTTTTACATGCCCCCTTGTCGCCTCGGTTTGCTTGCCACATCAGCCTTCATGCGTTTTTGACAAGTCTTATATCGCTGGATTTAGTTTTCTGCACTCGTGATGATGCTTGAGATCATTTCTCGCTCTCACGCCCAGATTTTTTGGGCATGTTTTACATGCCCCCTCGTCGCCTCATTTTGCGTGCCACATCGACCGTCATCCATTTTTGACGAGTCTTATAATGCCTGGATTCAGTTTTCCATGCTCGTGATGATTCTTGAGATCATTTCTCGCTATCACGCCCATATTTTTTGGGCATGTTTTACATGCCCCCTCGTCACCTCGTTTTGCGTGCCACATCGGTCGTCATCCATTTTTGACGAGTCTTATATCGCCGGATTTAGTTTTTCATGCTCGTGATGATGCTTGAGATCATTTCTCGCTCTCACCTCTAGATTTTTCGGGAATTTTTTTCCATGCCCCTCGTCACCTCGGTTTGCATGCCACATTAGCCGTTGCCCGTTTTTGACAATCTTTATGTCACCGGATTCAGTTTTCTGCACTCATGACGATGTGTGAGACCATTTCTCGCTATCATCAAAACCTTTTTGTTCGGTATAATTTTATCCCTTTTTTGGGCCAAGCAATTCTCTTATGAAAAAGGCACTTAGGGAGTTTCTGTTAAGCCCTTTTCTGACTCCTAAAACAATGAAAAGATCGCTGAGCAACCTTGCTTCCTTTCATGCTCGCTAAACATATCTGAAAGGGCATCTACCTGGTATAAGTTTACCCCTTTTCCTGACCTTGTAGACTAATTACGAAAAAGGAATACTCTAGTCACATCGGCTAGAAGAGTTCTCCATTTGCATCATTTTATGCTTTTTTCCGGGCCTTGGAGACTAACTTACGAAAAAGAACACCAATGGAGTCCACTTACCTCTTTCAGACTCTCTAAACATGAAAGTGACCACGAGCAATCACCATCCTGGGCTCGTATAAATCCACAAGACGGTACTCCACTAGTACTGCAGAGTCTTCCTATCGTTTTTAGACTCCTTAAAAACGAAAGCACTCATGAGCATGAACAGTCCTGGGCTCACAAAATCCACAGGACAGTACAATTTCAGAGCACACTTTTATTCCTTCTTGGAGCTCATTAAAACTATGAAGAAGGACCCAATGGTGCTTCTCGGTGCCACAACATATCATGTCTACTCATATGATAGCTTCCCCATTTTTGTCGCCTTTGTTCAGAGTATTCTGCAGTATGTCACCTTGAGAATCCCTCGACAGCACCGATCAGCTTGTCCCCCCAGATTCAATACATACCCTTCAGTCCTTAAAAGCTATGATCCCCGTACCTACAAGTCAATTCCCTACACTGCCAGGTCAACCATGTCATCATGCTCTGAACAAAGGAAGATTGAGTCCACCCACTCTATGACCCCAGTTACCTCTGTAATGTCCCCATTCAAATAAGTGCATAGTAAGACAATCCCATCAATCCTACTAGTTTCCTAGGTTGGATGGGCACATGTGGGATGGTAACAAAGAAACTAATAAATGATATTTAGACATTAGAAGGGTTCAATAATTTAATAAATATGATGAATAAATAAATTCAAGAGAAATTCTAGGTGGCAAGTGGTTTTGGAGACATATGGAGGTGGTGGGACCCACACTAGCTTGATTTTTCAATGACACATGGTAGCTCTCTCTTGCCAATTCGAATTCATGGGAAGGTGAACACTCTTGGGTGAGTTGGTAAGTCATAACACATGGCATTGAGCATCTTAGGTCGAAATGGGATGGAATAGTAACCTCCATGGGAGAGGAAGAGTCAAATTGGAGACTAGTGGACACTTGGGCTAGATTCCCTAGTTTTATGACAACAATAATGAAGCATCTATGACATTTATGACAAAATTCAGACCTGACTTCTTACACCTGACCATTATGACATGTCAGCCCCAAAAATAGGCTCAAGAAGGCGCTCATGGAGTTGGAGGAATCTAAAGAGACTCAAATTCGAATTTGGGAGAAGATGGAAGGTTGGAACTAGGAGACAAGTGACAAATGAGGAATATTTTCTAAATGGAAAATTATTGAATCTATTGAGAGGATTTATACCCCTTGAAGGCTAATGTTGGTTATAAAATGTAGAAATCAAGTATGAGAATGGCTTTTGATGATTTGAGAAAAATTGCATTTGTGAAGAGAGAGCTAGTGGATGACTAGTTTCTTGCCTTAGCCAATTTCAAGGGTGAAAGATTCCCATCCAAGTTGGTGTTTGGAGAGGCCACTCAGGTCTTTCATGGTGCTTTAATGGAGTTTTTATTTGCAGGTAGCATCTACAGGAAGTTTCATGGTTTGGTTTAGTGCAGCACTTTCTCTCCACCGTTTCCAATTTTGAAGGCATATTCGTGCTCCTTGAGGGAGGGCGTTTTTGGTGAGCACTTGTGCTTCTTGAGAGAGCTTCTGATTATATATTTCTGATTGTAATAGCTTCATATAATCTATTATTGATATTCAGAAAGTCTCAGGTCGAAATACCCACTGGTTGTATGCAAAACTATTGATTAATGAGCAAACAATGTCCATTTCCCCAATGCATTGATGTATGACACTATAATGTTGATTATTTCGAATGGATGGATGATTCTCTAATATATTTGTGATAAATATACTTCCATGGATGTCTTCTACAAGTTTCATGTACTGTACTTGAGCATTTGAAGCATTTTTACTCAATTTAGTTGTATTGGGAGGTGAAATAGTGCCATTTCCCCAAGGGTCGAATTGGGGGTTTTTGCTGTTGAATGTGAGAGAGTTAGAACAATAGTAAAAATAAATTAATGGTGCATATGAGACCTTAATCACATACTTAACACATTATATACCTATTTTCATAAATTTGTGGGAGTTTGGAGGCATTTGGAAGGCCATTTGCAGTGTTACCCGGAGGGGATTTGATGCATAAATTACTAGTCAAAATTACATATATTGATCAGAATACAAATCAAGTTTGCAGCAGTATTTGGAGGGCCATAAAACATCCCTGAACCTTATATTCAAGTCTAAATACCATTCATACACTCCTACAGAAGATTTGGGAGCATTTGGGTTGATTTGGAGGTCAAAACAGTAAAACTAGTCAAAGGTCGAAATTGGGAAAAAAAGTGAAAAATTGGGCATTTTAATAAAATTTGAAAAATAGATATTACAACCTCCCACCCCCACAAGTATGTCAGTCCTACCATCAGTACTACCACACTTCAGTTCTACACCTCGTGCTCCTATCAAGGAAACATCATTGCCTTGTTAGTTGTTGGTCTCCCTCTGTCGACGACAACCAAATTTATTCCAGAGGATAGACCTAGAGGTCCTTATGTCTAGGACTTATCACCATTTATGATGAGTGCCTACGAATCATTTCGAGAAGAGTCCTCAGTGCCTCTCCAAATGGTTGTTTCTCACATGCTCGACTTCAACACCTTGATCGCATCATTGAGACTTGCACAGGGTATTGGTCCTTTCAGTTCTTTGTTGAAGACCTCGGATACCACCTGACTCTTTCACATTTGAGATTCTACTTATGGACACAACCAGTTCCATTTTCCTATAGATATCTGGGTGGCGCATGGCGACAGTATTCAAGTGTACCCCAGTTTTATACTCCCTCGAGTATACAGTTACATGTACTTCTCAGAGACGACTCACAGTCATTGAGTCCCTATAGATGTTGGACACCTTCATTTTCAGCAGTTCATCAACCTTTATGAGACCTTATTCAAAACGGTTGTCACTTTATTCCAGTGTATCAGTTATTGAGATCAGTCATGTTATGATCATGAGTACATCCCGGAATAGTGTCCCCTTTGGACCATTATGATGTACCAGTAGATTTTTTATGTCTTATTCAGGTCCCCTTTCTTGGGACTAATTGTTATGTATATGTCTTGATACGAGCATGGGTATGCCTGCCTTGTCCATTATCAAAGATTATTCCTCATTCATATTGAGGCCATGTAATATTTTTTGTTTTTGCAGCTTCCAAGGGCCGTTGATCCAGTCTCCAACCGGTCTCTTCTCTTCCCCAAACCCCAGGAAAAAGACAAAAGAACTATGATGTCTATCGGCCATATGATGAGCTCCTACCCTCACACATCAGGGGGCAATCTGTTAACACCCAAAAAGTGCTCACTAGCTCATTTCCTTATTCACATGACCCATTTGTCCATTTTTCCACCATTTGAGCCTATAAAGCCATCAAAAAGTCACCAAAAGACCATAATACACTCTTTTTCCCCTCAAAAGATATATTTTTCCTCAAAAAACATAAAAAACCCTCAAAAAGGGTCCAGAATTCCCAAAATACATTAAAAGGGAATAAAATATTCAAAATATTCAAAAAAAAAAAGAGGGAAAAAGGTACCTAAACCATGTTGGTCAATACCATTGATTTCTTCAAAACCATAATGGTATTCCCCACCACCAAAAACTATAAAAGGTGGTAGGGCCTCCTCACTTTCCATCCATCCATCATCCTATCCTCACGCTGTCAAAATTTCTCCTGAGACTTTTGGTCATTTTTCAGCATCTTGGAGAAGAGACCATTGGAGCTTGGAGCTACTCACCCTTGGAGTTGCTCAACATCATATTCTCACCATTTGAGGTATTTTAATACAAAACATTCTTTTATTTCTTGTTCTTTCTATGATTCGTTTTTAGATTTACTTGTTATATGCACATGTTAGTTTAGATTTAGATATAATTCATAATCATTTTTGCTTTCTATATTGAAACTGCTATCACATTGTTGATAGGTGCCCATTGCACAAGCTTGGTTGCAAAACCAAGCAAACAAAAATGATGATGAGGAGGAGGAGGAGGATGGGGATGATGACGAGGATGATGACGATGATGTTGATGATGAGAATGAGATGATGATGATGATGTTGATGATGACAAAGATGATTATGATGATGATGAGGAGGAGGAGGAGGATGAACATGATGATGATGATCATATTCATCATCGTCAGCATCATCATCTTCATCTTGGTACTAATCTTCATCATCATCCATATCTTCATCATCATCATCATCATCATCTTCGTTATCATCATCATTATCAATGATGATTATGAAGAAGATGATGATGACGAAGATGATGATGATGATGATGATGACGATGATGATGATGTTGATGATGAAGATGATGACCAAGATGATGATGAAGATGATGATGATGATGGTGATGATGATGATGAGAAAGTGGGTGATAACGATGATGATGATGATGGAGATGATGATGATGATGAGGATGATGACGATGATGAGGATGATGATGATGAGGATGATGATGATGATGTCGATGATGATGAAGATGATGATGATGAGGAGGAGGATCATATTCGTCATCATCAACATCATCATTTTGATCTTCGTACTCATATTCATCATCATCATCAACGATGATGATGATGATGATGATTGATGAAAATGACGAAGATGATGATGATGATGATGATGATGATGATGAAGATGAAGATGATGGATGATGATGATGTCGATGATGACGATGTTGATGATGAAGATGATGATGAAGATGATGACCAAGATGATGATGATGGGGAGGAGGAGGATGATGATGATGATCATATTCGTCATCATCAACATCATCATTTTCATCTTTGTACTCATCTTCATCATCATTTTCATCTTCGTACTCATATTCATCATCATCTTTGTCATCATCATCATTGATAATGATGATGATGACGAAGATGATGATGATGATGATGATGATGAAGATGATGGATGATGATGATGCCGATGATGATGATGTTGATGATGAAGATGATGATGAAGATGATGATGAGGAGGAGGAGGAGGAGGAGGAGGATGAGGATGAGGAAGTGGGTGATAATGATGATGATGATGATGGAGATGATGATGATGATGAGGATGATGACAATGATGAGGATGATGAGGATGAGGATGATTATGATGATGTCGACGATAACAAAGATGATTATGATGATGATGACGAGGAGGAGGAGGAGGAGGAGGAGGAGGCTCCTTATAGAGGGATAGTGTCATGGATTCTATGTGTTATTGATGACGCGTGAGGTCTAGAATTTTCAATTAAGGCCCAGGTGGAATTCAATTGAGCTCAATATGCTTCAATAAGATCTCAAGGAACTTGTTTTCATTCTTCGATGATGTTCAATGCTTTTCAACATATCCACGGTCTTGCATGGTAGGATGAGGATGCATTCATGGCATTTGATCTTTACAAAATATGTTTTTTGTCAAAATGAAAATCAAATTGCCTCTTTGATGAGTCTTCCTCTACAAGACTTCATTTATTGCATGAATGTCACAAACTCATGAAAACTCTAAACAACACTCAATGGCATGCAACTACAAATAATGGCATGCAACTATAACCACAAACCAAGCAGAGGTTGATTTTATGCATTGATATAGAGAGGTGGCAGTAGGCACACAATATGGAGAAACAATGAGTTAGAAAAAACATTTGGACCAAAGTACCACAATGGTTATTAATAAAATTTAAAAAAACAATTTTTGGCTCAGGAATTGTCTTCAATTTGATGGGTGGCATGATCATGATCATGTAAAATCCCTCCATCCTTCCAAATATATGTGGTTTCTCACCACGTTTCTCTTTGACACTCGCCATCAAAATACGTATAAAAATAACATGTCTTTACATCCTCTTCCATTTAAATCCTCATTGCATAGTCATAAATAAGGATTATTATGCATGCACGTCCTCACCTTACAATATCAATTGGGTCAAGGTACATAGACAACCATAAAATATCAAATGTGTCAAGATGCAAAGAGTAAGCCCTTCAAACAAAAATTAAGACCCACCCTTCAAACTTCATCACGGAGTCCAATTTATGCAAATATTTTTGAAGTGGGGGAAGGTTTGGCATTAAATGGTGTAAACGTTGGGGAATAAATGGTGTAAACGTTATACAGGGGCGCGTGCAAGCCCCTGACGTGTATGCGCGAAAAACACGCATGCGTGCGTTTAAGCACGCGTGCGCATCCCTGTTACTAGTTAAAAAGAAACAGAGTTCTCTGTTTCTCAAGAATTCTACCAAAAACACGGGTTTCATTTCTTCTGTGGGTTTCAAGCTCTTATAGGTTTCTTATTGGCTCACACTCATTGATATTTTGGACACTCTTTGATCTATTGGACACAAATCATGCTTGGAATCTAACAAAAATCTTAAGTGGTCTTGGAATCTAGTGGGTTCATTCAAGCTACCAGTTTCCAGTGCAAGTTGAGATCATTTCTATAGAGGTATGGTGAATTGTAAATAAGTCTTTTCATTCACAAGATTTGAGATGAGCCCATGCCTTTTTGTTTTTATCATATTCCCACAACAATATCCATGCATAGACAACAATTAATTTGACAAGAAGATTTCCCAAGTTCATATCTAAAAAAACTCATATGAACACTAGACAAGATGAAGTATGCAACCTCCTCATTGTGTAATTAGTTCCCAAGTTAATTTTGTTCTTTTCACCTCATATCATGCTAGCAAAAAATACTACACACTCACTAAACATGACTAAAAATATCACTTCAACTCATCCACAAAACCTCAACTCTCTCATTTCTTATTCAATACCATTGCATAGAATGAGGATATCTGTAAGTATATGCACCTTTCCTTTCTCTATGAATCCAAATATGATAATATTCATCCATATTTACCATCCTGACAATATCCCCTCACCTTTAATAATGATTTTGTTTTCAAAAACCAAGACTTTCCCATTTCATGCTCTATTCAACATGATCATTGTTGGTATAGTCCCTAGTTCCCCACTCTCCAGCACCTCCCCACTACTGATGTATTTGTAACTTCGGAATGTATTTCATATATGTATATTGTATTCCTATAGAGATGTTATTATTCCTCTATACGGAAGTGTTTATATTCCTATAGAGATGTTATTATTCCTCTATACGGAAGTGTTGTCATTTATATTGTAAGTGTCGTAACTTATACTTGATGGGTTATTAAACCACCTTGTTGGGGTCAGCCCTGTATAAGTCATGTGGGTTAAAGGGTTATTAGACCACCCTATTGGGGGTCGGCCCTGTCAGCATTATGTTATGTGGTTAAGTTAATGCTGACCTAGTAAAAGTTATTAGGCAAGTCAAGTCAAGTATAAATAGAGTGCAGGAGGCACTCTATTTGATCATTCACTTCTCACTCATACACTCATTGGAGAGTGGCGCACTAGTGGAGGAGGAGAAGCTGCTGCTAGGAGTATATCTCTTATGCTTGGGTTTTGTATCATGGCTCTATCTATCTCTAAGGAAGTTGCGGGGTTTTTCACCTTCTTGGTTTTCCTCGGTGAAATTATGTGTCTCTTGTGTGATTGCATTATTGTGTCCATGATTGATATGCTGTAGATATGCTGTACATGTTGTTCTCTCAGTTAAGATCCTAGATCAGATTGAAGTAAATTCTGAAAAACTAACACCCGCCCTAGATATTGCACATTGAAAGGTCAAATTATATTCCCCCTAATCACCCTTCCCAAGACCATGATCCTTGTTAGGAACCTTTGCATCCTCCTTAAGTTTTTGCACAATACAAGGTATACATTCATTCTATTGTGATGCATTGTTGAATTCAACCATGGGTATTTTAAACTTAAAATCACATTCTATCATCTCAAGGTTTATAGATAAGGAAATAGTTTGTTGTTTCTTCAACTCCTTAAGGTGTTATATAACCTAGTAATTTATGATGGTAAAGGACATTGCCTGAAATGGAAGGATATACCATTCCACTATGAAGACAAAGCAATCAAACTAGGTGCAAAATTTAGAATTGATAACATTAAGGGAGAAAGCAAAAAATGCAACTAATTAAGGTTACCTTATTTGATGTAGAAAAACTATCAAACTATTCCCAAGGCATCTCTATCCATCTCTGTTGTAGGGTGTTACTACCATAATTTTTATGAATTCATGGCTAGGCAAGAGACTAGTTTCTGCTCTCTACACTTGACCAACCATCATCTGTATTGATTGGAATTGTAAGGGATAATGATGTTTATTCGAACACAAATAAACCAACATAGTCTACAGTTGTATATGTTAATTTGTAAAGTGTTAAGTTATGTTGGAATGTGTCAGGTTCATTGTATAATGGCACTAATATCTTATTTGTTGTTTCTTTTGAAGGGGTAGGCCTGATAGTTGTGTTAAAGAGACTTTTGGAGATGGGAAACCCACGAAACGCAAAAAAAAAATAGAAGGAATTTGCCCATTGAAAAGGTCAATGACTTAAGAGAAAAGGCCAGGTTGGGAATGGAAAGATTGAGACATGGTCCTATCATTGCCTCGGATCCTTCAACTGATCCTAACACAGTTGTTGACACGACAACCTCTTGTTCAAAACCACGAGTAAAGTGGTCGCGTCCAATAGACCCAACTCAAATTCCAACATCAACACAATCTCCAACCAACAATCCATCAACGAGTCATGCTAAAGTGCCTCACGACATAAGAAATTTGGGAGATGTTGCATGTGTGGAGATGGACATACAAGCCTTGCTTAATTTTCAATCTCCCCAAGAAGATCACAACCATGTCGACCAAACTCCCATTATGGCCCAATCTATGAACGAAGCACCACAACAAACAAGCTCTGGTATTCATGTCTCATGTCCACCCTCCCTACCTCGACTGTCCAGTGCAAGAAGAAGAACTCCTAGACGTATTCATGTGGATGAGAGTGCTATGTCGGGGCTTGAAGGTAAGTTGCCAAAATGCACTATTGAATGGCAATGCAACAAAATTGTCAAAGAATATTTTGAATCCAAAGGTGATGCAGGTAAATGTCAATTATTGCTATGTTTGTTAAAGTCACGTTCTTTACCTGTTGTTAGGAGAATTTTGGGCATAAAGATGGTTAAAATTTCAGAGGCCAACAGTCATATTGTTAGAAATCTCCAATCTGCATTTAATGCGATTGGGAAGATGTCTCGTACAAAATATCTTTGTGCGGCTCGTCGTGTTTTAGCGGAAGTAGTTGTAAGCAAGTCCACAAGGCAACATCGCCTGCTATCACACACTTCTCACATACTCAAATTAAATAGAAAAAATATTAAAAAGTACTATGTTATAAGAGAAAATATTGACATTCCGGGTGGAAACGATTGTTGGTCTTTTGTTGGTAGGTTGTCTCATGCAGAAAGGAAGCTAATTGATGTTGTTAAGGATTTAGTACAAAATTTTTGGCATGATCATACTAGACCTTCATCAAATCAAAGAGACGTGCTAAAACTGAGAAAAGGTTCTACTGAACGTGCACCCCATGTTAAACACTTCCTTGACACCACACAGATTGAACTCTATGAGAGATTTAGGAACAAGCACACGTAATTGAACCTGAACCAAAGGTCTTTTAAGAAATGCAAACCATGGTACGTTCGTATATGCATTGATCAGAACACTTGTTGTTGTAGGTACCATGTAGAATATGAATATTATTATGACACATATCAACATATATTTTGTGATTTGCATACTAACATTGTGCAGGGCTGCAATGAATCCATACTACCACCGAATGCATCAAGAGACTTTATCCACAACATCATGTGTCCAAGGCCGAAAGGACAAAAGTATTATGACAAATCGTGTCTATATGGGACATGTTCTAGGTGCAGTGGGTTTTCTCTTTTGAACCGCTGCATTCATGAAAGCAAGGAGCACGAATTTGGCATGATGGGCATGGAGATGCAGAGCTTCAAGTACGTGACCTATCAATTAGACAGTGTCATAGAAAGTAAAAAGATTGCATTGGTGAAGTCATAGGGACAAATGAATATTGCATATTTTTCATATTACGTGTTTAATTTATGACATATACATTTTTCCAAAGGCCACATTGTAATATTTCCCTTGTTTCCATGGTAATAGGTACCAATATGTGACTTCTTGACGGATTTCTATGAGAAAACGGAGTAGTATGTTCAACATGTGCATGTAGCATGATGGCAAGATGAGAAATACAGAAAATGCAGGGACACATTTCCCATTGGAACCATAGTGTCAATTGTGGATTTTGTAGAAAATTACACCCTTCAGCCACAAAATGAAATCCAGAGTCAATACTACCATTCAGACCAAGTCAGCATCATGGTACATATTATGTATAGGCATGGCTCAGAGAGCAGCAATGACAAGAGCATAATACTGAAGGAGACAAACTTTTACATAAGTGATGATAGAACCCATGATCTGCATTATGTGCAACATTGTTTTCGAATTTTCTATGATCAATTGAAGGAGAGAGATATACAAATGGATCAACATTGGATTGGTCGGATGGTTGTGTGGGCCAGTTCAAAAATGCCCGAGTATTCCAATGGATGAGTACTTTGCATAATACTTATAATGTGCTGCATATCTATAACTATTTTGAGACCGAACATGGAAAAGGCGAGCATGATGGGGCCGGTGCATGCATTAAGACCGCACTATGAAGGGAAGAAAAGAGGTTTGATAGGGAACCTCATATCCTAGATGCAAAATCCACAGTTCAATGGTGCTCTGCAACAATGTCAGACCGAGCAAGAGATCAACAAACATCATCAGTGGCAAGACGTGTGGTGAGAAATATTTGGCTAGTGGTTGACATAGACCGATCACGTTCCTATAGTTGCGGCACAGTACAAGGAACACATGGGTTTCATTCAGTTCAAAGCTCAAACAACCCCTTATTTGAAATATGGACGTGAAAGCTTGCATGCTTTTGCAGCCCTTGCAGCAGTGGTGAATGGGATGAATGTGAATGCATGGACTAGGTTGATGAATTTGATCATGTGTCACTTGTAGTAGACCAACGTGCAGTTGTTGAAACAACCTAGTTAGAGGAGGGTCAGTCAGCGATTTCGATAGACTATGACCATATCTCAGATCTTGTACAACCAGGACACATATACACAATTGTTTCCCTGAAAGGAAATGAATGGGGCGCAGATTATTGGTTGGCACGGTGCATCCAAGGTAAGCAAACCCTCTACGCATCATTAATCGATGATGAAGGCATTGAATTTCCTACTGGCTCGATGGTGGTTAAGGGGGAATATCTTACACTAGATGGGAAGTCAAGAAAGACTAGTGGGCATGTATTCATGGATTACAAACTAGGTTTAGTGGTGTATCACTTCACAAACTTGATCGTTGGCACAAACATCCATCTTCAGATAATTTCAAGCAAGAGCTCAACCAAGGTATGCTACTACCTACCTCATTCAGAGCATGAGAGATTGATGGAGACAATTAGCAACAGAGAGGATACAGATGGATTTATTGAATGAGGCCAGTCAAATTTACATAAGAGAAATAATTGCATCAAAGAATGTTATGTTCTACATCAAGGTATATGTAGTTTTATGTTATTTTGTTCGTACATGCAATTTTTGTTGATACATACATACATACATGTATTTGCCTATGTTTTTTATTTTTCCTATATGTATTAAACTGTTCCATGCTTCTCTTTTATGTTGAATAAAATGGTGATGTGATTTGGATCAAAGTGGAGTAATTTGAGTTAGTATTTTATTAAATATCTATTTAAGTTTGTAGCATTTGAAGATAGCGGTTTTGATAGGTTCTCAAGATTAGAATTACCTAGGTTTTAGGAAATTTTTTGAAGTACATAATCTATTACAATGGTCTTGAAACCTTCTAGGAATCCATGTATGGATAGAAGGGTCTTCCACTTGGGGTAGGGAGTTATCATAAAGTTTCAAGGGTGGTATTTTTGATTTTGAGATCTATACTTGAGAAAAGCATTATGGAACTGTGAAATTCCTTATCAATCAAATATCTCTTTAGTTTTTTTCCCACCCAAACCTTTTTCATGCTTTGGGTACCTTGAGGTATATCCCCAACCCAAAAAAATCTTATATTATGATGATTATGTTGGTTATTGGCTTCACCCAACAAAATTATATTTAACAATACACATATTCATAGATTTGGTTCCCCATGCTCAATGCTCACCCAAATCTAGCTAGATTTTGGGTTTTTTCCCTTATCCAAGCATCGTGTCATCAACCTAGGGTTTCCACTAATATATTCTAACTAGATACTAGAATATCCTTGACAAAATTTGATGGAAAAATGCATAGAGATCTTCTAGACTCTTAGATATGTATCCTAGCAATTTATTTTAAAACATGCTCATTTATGGTTGGAGATTGATGCTTGATTCCTATAGCCACTTAGAGGGACTTGTCATCATCATCATCAACATCGTCATCACCATCACCATCATCATCAACGTCTTCACCATCATCACCATCTTCATCATCAATGGAATCTCTAGGATCCTCATCAACATCTCCATCATCATCATCTTCTTCTTCATCATCATCTTCATCACCATCACCATCACCATCATCATCACATCTTCTTTGTCATCATCATCATCATATTCATCGCCATCATCATCATCATAAAACGTCTTCATCATCATCACCATCTTCATCATCATCATTAACTCTAACTCCAACCCTAATTCAATTTCCTTCTATAACTCTAGACCTAACCCTCACCCAAACCCTGGCACTAAAACATATTCTTCATCATCACCATCACCATCACCATCACCATCACCATCACCATCATCATCAACGTTTTCATCATCATCACCATCATCATAATCATCAACATCTTCATCAACATTGTCATCTCTACGTTCCTCATCAACATCTCCATTTATCATATTCATATTCATCATGGCTTATGATAACCATTCATGCTAGGGTTTTTGGTTTTGCAATGTCATTTGTTCATTAAAGCTTCTTGCCACTTGACAAGCTTCAATCATATTCAATTCAATAGTGTCATTTTTAATTGGTTCTAGAGAATATGTATGTGGTTCATGTGATGCAACAACTTCCATATTGTCTTGAGCTACTTCATCATCTGATTGAGTAGCACTAACATGTTCATCATTGTCACCTAATGGTTGGAAATGTCCTTGAGGGAGGCTTTAGACCTACCTCACCCATGTCAATGCTTGAGTTTTTGGAGGTCGACCTCCCACCCCACATGTCCATCATCATCATAATCTTCATCACCATCACCATCATCATCAACGTCTTCATCATCATCACCATCTTCATCATCATTGTCATCTCTAGGTTCCTCATCAACATCTCCATCATCATCATCTTCTTCATCGTCATCATCATCATCTTCGTCACCATCACCATCATCATCAATGTCTTCATCATCATCACCATCTTCATCATTATTGTCATCTCTAGGTTCCTCATCAAAAACTCCATCATTTCAAAGTTGACCCCCGGGTGTGCAAAAATTGCACACTCCCTCACTAAACAAAACCCTAGTTTCCAAGATGGACCTGCAAGGTGACACTTGGTCCATTGGCCTGGAGGAGAGGGGCACCCCTAGCACTATCCCGACATCCTAAATCCAACGGAGTTGATGGTTTGTCGATCGGAGCCACGATCGTCATTCTATGGCTCATTCTATCTCGCATCCAAAAGGCCTTCAGGGACACCTGTTGGATACCTGCCGGGGGCATAGAAGTCCAACAGTGCAACAAAAACAGGTTTCGAAGAGTCCTGCAAGTGTGTTTAGGGAGGTTCTGGCTGGGAACGCTAGTCGTAAGTTCTCGGTGGACGATTTTGCAAAGTTGACTGCCGTGTGCAAAAATTGCACACTCCCTCACTAAGAAAAACCCTAGTTTCTAAGATGGACCTGCAAGGTGACACCTGGGCCATTGGACTAGAGGAGAGGGACATCCCTAGCACTATCTCGACGTCCAAAATACAACGGAGTCAACGGTTATACAATCGGAGCCACGACTGTCATTCTATGGCTCATTCCGTCTTGCATCCAAAAGGCCTTCAAGGACACTTGTTGGATACTTGAGGGGGGCATAGAAGTCCAACCATGCAACAAAACTGGGTTTCGGGGGGGTCCTGCAAGTGTGTCTAGGGAGGTCCCGACTGGGAAAGCTAGCCGTAAGTGCCCGACGAATGATTTTGCAAAGTTGACCCTCATGTTCAAAAATCGCACACTCCCTCACTGAGCAAAACCCTAGTTTCAAAGATGGACCTCCAAGGTGACACTTGGGCCATTGAACCAGAGGACAGGGGAAGCCCTAGCACTATCCCGATGTCCTGAATCCAATGGATTCGACGGTTCATCGATCAGAGCCACGGCCATCATTCTATGGCTCATTCCATCTCGCATCTAAAAGGCCTTCAGGGACACCTACTGGATACCTGCCGGGGGCATAGAAGTCCAACTGTGCAGCAAAACTGAGTTTCCGGGAGTCCTTCAAGTGTGTCTAGGGAGGTTCCGACTGGGAACGCTAACTGTAAGTTCCCAATGGACGATTTTGCAAAGTTGACCCCCATGTGCAAAAATTGCACACTCCCTCATTGAGCAAAACCATAGTTTCTAAGATGGACCTGCAAGGTGACACTCGAGCCATTGGACCGGAGGAGAGGGGCACCCCAAGCACTATCCCGATGTCCTGAATCCAATGGATTCGACGGTTCGTCGATCGGAGCCATGACCGTCATTCTATGGCTCGTTCCGTCTCGCATCCAAAAGGCCTTCAAGGACACTTGTTGGATACCTACCGGGGGCATAGAAGTCCAACCGTGCAGCAAAATTGAGTTCCGAGGAGTCCTACAAGTGTGTCTAGGGAGGTTCTGGCTGGGAATGCTAGCCGTAAGTGCCTGACGGACAATTTTGCAAAGTTGACCCCCGTGTGCAAAAATTGCACACTCCCTCAAAGAGGAAAACCCTAGTTTCCAAGATGGACCTGCAAGGTGACACCTGGGCCATTGGATTGGAGGAGAGGGGAAACCCTAGCACAATCACGACATATTGAATCCAACGGATTCGATGGTTCATCGATCGGAGCCACGGTCGTCATTCTATGGCTCGTTCCGTCTCGCATCCAAAAGGCCTTCAGCGACACCTGCTAGGGGCATAGAAGTCCAACCGTGCAACAAAACCAGGTTCCGTGGAGTCCTGCAAGTTTGTCTAGGGAGGTTACAACTGGGAACTCTAGCTATAAGTGCCCGGCGGATGAATTTGCAAAGTTGACCCCCGTGTGCAAAAATTGCACACTCCCTCACTGAGCAAAACCCTAGTTTCCAAGATGGACCTGCAAGGTGACACCTGGGCCATTAGACCGGAGGAGAGGGACACCACTAGTACTATCTCGATGTCTTGAATCTAACAGAGTTGACGGTTTGTCAATCAGAGCCATGGTCGTCATTCTATGGCTCGTTCCGTCTCGCATCCAAAAGGCCTTCAGGGACACTTGCTGGATACCTGTCGGGGGCATAAAAGTCCAGCTGTGCAGCAAACCTGGGTTCCAGGGAGTCTTGCAAGTTTGTCTAGGGATGTTCTGGCTAGGAACGCTAGCCGTAAGTGCCCAACGAACGATTTTGCAAAGTTGACCGCCATGTGCAAAAATTGCACACTCCCTCACTGAGCAAAAACCTAGTTTCCAAGATGGACCTGCAAATTGACACCGGGCCCATTGGACCGGAGTGGAGGGGCACCCCTAGCACTATCTGGATGTCCTGAATCCAATGGAGTCGACGGTTCGTCGATCGGAGCCAGGGTTCGCATTCTATGGCTCGTTTTATACCCCTACGTCCTGAGAAGGTTGAAGTTGTAAAGCAACAACTTTCTAGTATTCATCTTGAAGCTCTTTTGTTTATGTCTAAGATAAAGAAGCTCTCAATTTGTGAGCTGGAACATATAGATCTTAACAGGATTTATACAATCTCTATTTTACGAGAACCTGACCTTAGAACTTCTCATAGCAATGACAATGAATCCTTCATTTTTCATTTGTTAGTAGAAGAAGATCAATTTTCGACAAAACAATGTAGTTATTACATGTGGAGGCAGCAGTTTCCCTCGGAAAACGAGTGTAGGGTTGAGCAGAGGAAAAATGTTGGGAAATGGTCTATTACATTAGCTTTTCTGATGGGTGAGCGACTTAGAGAAGGAAATATGGCGGCTGTAGGTATCTATGCTTTTCTTCCGACGAAAAATTGTAATAGGATTTCCATTTATAATACAGGCATATTTTTTACTGGTTTCGTCAAGAGAAAGTATCATTTTCAATAACAAGTGGAACCACGAAATCCTTTGTTTTGTTCCATTAGCCTTTTGTTCAACATTTCGTGCTCTGATAAGTGGTAATTCACCTTTATCATCGAAAACTTGGGTCTATAGGTACCTTCCCTTTCATATTCCTTGTTATCCATAGCTAACACAAGTTAGAGATGCCATTCAGACCCAATTGAAAGCTGAGGAAGTGGTTTTATGTGACGTCGGCTTTGGGAATAAATGTTTATGTAAACCAACAGAAGCTCGGACAATACTCCCTACTTTTAAACGCATTCTGGAGAAAGTAAGAGTACAAGTTCATCAAAGCGACTTCATTCATCTATATTCTCGTACACATATGAGTGGTTGAATCAGTATCCTAAAATTACAGAGCTTTCTATCTCAAAGTTTGCTGAGCGGATCCTGGATGTAGTATCAGACTCAACAGTTAGTAAACTTGTTATCACCACCACACATTTGTTGCACTATTCATTTGCAAATAACTACGTCTGGCCCGAAGAGCTTACCAGTCTTTGCAAGAATATTCCCCTAGTAGATGAAGGTGGCAAAATCATTAGGGTATGAGGCTCTCTGAAGTTTCTCCAGCCTGCATCCACGAGTAATTGGGCCAAGGTGTCCCTGAATGGCCCTGGGGTGCTCGACTAGAATGCCCGTAGTAGCCAAAACGTAGGTTGTTTCATGAATCCATCGATTCCGGTGGGTCCGGGACGCCGGGTTTCAGCTAGGTGACCCCCCATAGCATGCCTCGAAGACTCGGAAGCGGTGCCAATGGGCCATCTACAAAGCTAGGGTTTTGCTCAGTGAGAGCCATTCCAAAATCGCTCAAAGGGGCCATTTCTCGCCTAGAAGCACTCGGGAGTACGTGGATACCGTGGAAAGGTCCACAATGGCCACGTGGACCTGTGGGAGATGATGGAATCCAAGTCCGCTCGCCGGTTTAGGTTTCGTGGCCCTGGAGCAAATCCCCAAAGTGTCCCTGAATGGCCCCAGGGTGCCTGACTAGAATGCCTATAGCACCCGAACCATGGCTCTGTTCGTGAATTCGTCAATTCTGGTGGGTCCAAGACACTGGGTTTCAGCTAGGGGACCCCCCACAACATTCCTCAAAGACCCTGAAGCGATGCCAATGGGCCATCTCCGAAGCTAGGGTTTTGCTCAGTGAGGGCCATTCCAAATTTGATCAATGAAGCCATTTCTCATCTGGAGGCACCCGGGCATCTGTGGCCACTGTGGACAAGTCCACAAGGGCCACGTGGACCTGTGGGAGCCGACAGAATCCAAGTCTGCTCGCCAGTTTGGGTTCCGTGGCCCCGGGGAAAATCCTCAAGGTGTCCCTGAATAGTCTCGGGGTGCCCAACTAGAATGCTCGTAGCACCGAAACTGTGGTTCGGTTCGCGAGTCCGTTGATTCTGGTGGGTCTGGGATGCCTTTTTTTAGTTAGCGGCCCCCCACAGCATCCCTCAAAGACCCAGAAGCAGCGCCAATGGGACATCTCCGGAGCTAGGGTTTTGCTCAATGAGGGCCATTCCAAATTTGCTCAAGGGGGTTGTTTCTCGTCCGGAGGCCCCCAAGTGTGCGTGGCCACCATGGAAAGGTCCACAAGGGCCATGTGGACCTGTGGGAGCTGACGGAATCCAATTACGTTCGTTGGTTTGGGTTCCGTGGCCTCGGGGAAAATCCTCAAGGTTTCCCTGAATGGCCCCGGGGTGCTCGACTAGAATGCCCATAGCACCCAAACTGTGGCTCGGTTCGCGAATCCATCGATTTCGGTGGGTCTGGGACACCAGGTTTCAGCTAGAGGGCCCCCCATAACGTCCCACGAAGACACAAAAGTGGTGCCAATGGGCCATCTCCAGAGCTAGCGTTTTTGCACCCCTTTGGGGAAACTTGGGGGATTTGCTTCGGGGCCACGGAACCCAAACCAACGAGAGGAATTGGATTCCATCACCTCCCACAGGTCCACGTAGCCATTGTGGACCTGTCCACGGTGGACACGCACTCCCAGGGGCCTCCGGGCGAGAAATAGCCTACTTAAGCGATTTTTGAATGGCCCTCACTGAGCAAAACCCTAGCTCTGGAGATGGCCCATTGGCACTACTTCTGGGTCTTCGAGGCGTGCTGTGGGCAGTCCCCAAGATGAAACACGGTGTCTCAGACCCATCAGAATTGATGTATTCGCGAACCGAGCCACGGTTTGGCTGCTACAATCATTCTAGTCGAGCACCCCAGGGCCATTTAGGGATGCTTTCGGGATTTGCTCTGGGGCCACGGAACCCAAACTGGCGAGTAGACTTGGATTTCGTCTGCTCCCACAGGTCCACGTGGCCATTGTGGACCTATTCGCGGTGGCTGCACACACCTGGGGGCGTCCGAACAAGAAATGGCCCCCTTGAGCGAATTTGGAATGGCCCTCATTAAGCAAAAACCTAGCTCCAGAGATGTACCATTGACACCGCTTTCGGGTCTTTGAGGGATGCTGTGGGGGGTCCCCTAGCCGAAACCTGGTGTCCTCGACCCACTGGAATCGATAGATTCGCTAACCGATCTACGGTTTGGTTTCTATAGGCATTCTAGTCGAGCACACCGGGGCCAGGGAACCCAAACCGACCAGTGGACTTGGATTATGTCGGCTCCCATAGGTCCACGTGGCCATTGTGGACCTGTCCACGCATGTCTAGGGGCCTCCAGGCGAGAAATGGTTCCCTTGAGCGATTTTGGAATGGCCCTCACTGAGCAAAACCCTAGCTCCGGAGATGTTCCATTGGCACCGCTTTTGGGTCTTCGAGGCACGCTATAGGGGGGCCCCTAGTTGAAACCTGGTGTCCCAGACCCACCAGAATCGATGGATTCGCGAACCGTTCCACGGTTTGGGTGCTAAGGGAATTCTAGTCGGGCACACCGGGGCCATTTAGGGACACTTTGGGGATTTGCTCCAAGGCCACGGAACCCAAACCAGCAAGCGGACTTGGATTCCATCAGATCCCACAGGTCCACATGGCCATTGTGGACCTTTCCACGGTGGCCACGCACGCTAGGGGGCCTCCGGGCGAGAAATGCCCCCCTTGAGCGATTTTGGAATGGCCCTCACCGAGCAAAACCCTAGCTCCAAAGATGGCCCATTGGCACCACTTCCGGGTCTTCGAGGCACATTGTGGGGGGTCCCATAGCTGAAACCCGACATCTCGGACCCACCGGAATTGACGGGTTCGCCAATGGAGCCACGCTTCGGGTGCTACGGGCATTCTAGTCGGGCACCCCAGGGCCATTCAGGGACACTTTGGGGATTTTCTTCGGGGCTACTGAACCCAAACCGAGCAGACTTGGATTTCGTCGGCTCCCACAGGTTCACGTGGCCATTGTGGACCTGTCCACAGTGGCCACACATGGTCGGGGGCCTCCGGGCGAGAAATGCCCCCCTTGAGCAAATTTGCATGGCCTTCACATTGGGGTCAAATTTGCAACCTAGAGATGACAATGATGATGGAGATGTTCATGATGATGATGATCGTGATGATGATGAAGACATTGATGATGATGGTGATGGTGATGGTGATGGTGATGGTGATGGTGATGATGAAAAAGATGGTTTAGTGATATGGTTTGGGTGAGAGTTAGGGCTAGAGTTATAGAAGGAAATTGAATTAGGTTTAGAGTTAGAGTTAATGATGATGATGAAGATGGCGGTGATGATGGTGATGGTGATGGTGATGGTGATGGTGGTGATGAAGAATATGGTTTAGTGTTGGGGTTTGAGTGAGGGTTAGGGCTAGAGTTATAGAAGGAAATTGAATTAGGGTTAGAGTTAGAGTTAATGATGATGATGAAGATGGTGATGATGATGAAGATGGTGATGATGGTGATGGTGATGGTGATGGTGATGGTGGTGATGAAGAATATGGTTTAGTGCTAGGGTTTGGGTGAGGGTTAGGCTAGAGTTATAGAAGGAAATTGAATTAGGGCTAGAGTTAGAGTTAATGATGACGATGAAGATAGTGATGATGATGAAGACGTTGATGATGATGGTGATGATGATGATGAAGAAGATGGTGTAGTGCTAGGTTTGGGTGAGGGTTAGGGCTAGAGTAATAGAAGGAAATTGAATTAGGGTTAGAGTTAGAGTTAATGATGATGATGAACATGGTGATGATGATGATGAAGACGTTGATGGTGATGGTGATGGTGAGATTGGAGAAATAGACATTATGTTATAAATAATGTAGAAATGAGTTGGTATTTGGTTTTTATTGGAAACATAAAGGTTTATTGTTGAATTTCAGTTTCAATTTGTGCTAGGTTGTATTATAAACTTTTAGAGATCTAGATCCATGATTCTAGGATATAGAGAGTTCATCATTCTCCTATATATGTAACTTGTTTTCAAGGAATAGATGAATCAAGTGTGGTGTGGTTGAGACAATCTTGTCTCAACATTGTGTGAGCAATGATGTGTTTGATTTTTATTTTTGTATTAGAGTTGGTATAGGGATAACTCCCTCATGAGAGGGCCCACGATTGTGAGAGATAACTATGAGGGCTTATCTATGTAGGATTAGAATAATATGAGAGTAGATTATGTTTTTTCAGTGTTTGTATTTTGTGGAATGTGTTTTTGTGGATTATTACTGTGTGCATGTGGAAATTTGATATGGTATGTTCGTTATAGTGTGTTTGTGCCATTGTTGGTAGTTGCATGAGAGGAAGGGTGATCTTGTGCATATGAGTATTCAAAATACAAAATCATATTTTCTCTCATCATTGAACCCTTCAAGTTTTTCCATGTATATCCCTGATTCTAAGTCTTCATGCACAAAGGTATTCTTCATATACATCTAATAAATCTAAAGAATGATAATAGAAACCTAATAAAATCAATTTTTGAAATAGGGTAATTTTGACGACTTAGATGCCCCTGGTTCGTGGTAACTTAGACAAAGGAAAAATTGCTAGTCAAGGAGGTTCCACCTATTTTCCAACAAAAAAAAAAAAGGTTCCCTCATTAGAAATTCCCTACACCTTAGTGTAGGATTTGGATATGATCCCATGCTTATAATTTTTGGCAACTTGTTGATTCCCCAAAAATCGCAGCATCAATTAGAAAGGGATTCTCCCTAGTAAGCAAACCCAATTAGATTGCTCACTGTTTGGTGTGGGGAATCTGTCCGGTTAATGGTTCCGGCTACCGTAAGATTTAAAGATTCTTGTTCTTTACACTGGTTGCGGCTCGATCCACCGTTTATATGTTTTAATTTTAAATATGATATGCAAGTGCCCTAAGCTAAATGCAAGTAACTAATCTAAATTAACCTAAAACAGTATAAACAAATCTAATCTATCCTTGCAAGGAGAAAACTGTAAATATGAGCAATATGCTGAAAGAAACATCTAAAGATCATACATATAGTCATTAAATCATAAAGATGCAATCTCAACAGAAGATAACAGATATTAAAGATAGCTTTAATTCACTGAATACATTCCATTACTCATTTAAGAGAAACATCATTGTACAAAAAAGAGAAAGATCATCCATTACACAGAAATAATTCATAACAGCAAAGAAAGATCTCACTGTAGTATGTGAATGACACAAGAGTAGTCCAGCAAGCATTCGATACACATTTCCAGACAAAAATGTCCTCTCTAGGCTTTCATTAGGTAAAATTCCCTTTCTTGAAGCAAGTAGCAAAGTAATTCATACAAGCTAGAAAATTTCTTTCACCTACAAAAAGTCTTGTTTCTTCTTCTTTTATTCTCCTATTTATAAATTTACAAATTGCTCCTTGAGCTGACAGGTGTACCCTAAAATATAGAACCTTCTAATTTGTCCTTTAGTGCACAATTACAAAACCCATAGATTCATGGAGAGCCTTCCATATAAGACAAAAACAGAGCCAGTTGTCCTTTTAAATCAGTTATACAATCAAGGAATTTCAACCTTTTCTCACATTGAGACAAATAAGAATTCTGATGGTTTATTTATTTTATTTGGCTTCCTTTTGCTGACTCGCTGACTCATCCCCACCAACTGGCTCGCTTGTGGATGCTTGGCCATCTACACTTTGGATATGTGTGGCCCATTGACTGAGCTCTTTCAAGATAATTTTGCTTTGAACAGATATTGTTGCCTTTGCTGCAATCTCATGCTTGCGCAGATCTGATTTGACTTGTGTTGCTCCTGCTACTGCTTCTTGGGAAATTTCTTCCAGAAAGTAGATATGCACAGTGGGCTGACCAATGAACTGTTGAATTTCATCTTGGGTTATCACCTCTACCTTTTTAACATAGTCCAATCCTTGGTCCAACTCGCCTTGCAACTCAGCCAACCAATGTTCTCGTTCTAGGAATTCATTGATAGTTTCAAGCAGAAACAAGTGGCACTTGCCATGGGATTCTCTAATTTTGGAATAGAAAGAATGACATTTGCGGACAGTCTTTCTGATCTCCAAAATTAGCCCGGCACTACAATCTTTACTGAATTCAAGGACTCCTGCATCTAAGTCAAATTCTTCTTCGGTGGTGGCACGCAAATTTGAGGGGAATCTAGATTTTCCTCATCTCCACTCAAATTGTTGTTTTAACTCTTCCACATGTTTTGCAAATTTGTCTCTATTCTTTAAGGCTCCAAATTCGATGGCTATCATTTTCATGATCATTTCTTTCACATTGAAAATTTCTCCTAAGATCAGCACTAGTAGTTGATGGCCTGTTATTAGCATGTCACATGCTTGCTTGTGAAACGTGAACAGGTCTTGCTTGTTTTCCACTGCTTCTTTGAGTTGTTTCAACAACTGCTCCTTTTCTTGGATTAACCCCTCATACTGATCCTTGGGGAGATAAATTTGTTGGGCCCTGCTGGCTTCGAGCTCCTCTAATTTTGATATCCGAGCCTTTAAGTTCTTTTGCTCATCTTCGGAGATGGCCAGCTGCATCTCTAGTGAATTCTTCTCATTTTCAAGTTGTAGAGCTCCCGAGGTTATCCTTAACTTCTCTTCTGTCAATTCCCTGTATTTCTTCTTTAATTCATTTGCTTCTAGAACCTCCCTCTTCCTGTCATCTCTTATTTTGAAGCATTGATCTCTGTAATGTTTTACCTCATTCATTAACCGATTAGTATTGGCTCTACTCGCTTCAGCTAATGCCACAGTGCATTGGGTCTGGAATGAAGGGTCAACATCAGTTCCTTGGACCAGTGTAGTTTCTGATACCACGAATTCATATACATCTTCTGTACTCTCCATTTTCCTAACTCTCCTGTCAATGATAGCCCTTTTCCGCTCATGAAAATATACGGAATCTAGGTTGGCCACCTGGTGCTACTTTATGGGGTTGTACGGGGTCAATCCTAATCCTTCAGTAGAAGAAACCCCTTCTAGAGCTATCCTTGGTTGGTCTATCAGTGGCGGATCTAACTCTATGTTTTGTGGAGTAGAAGGTTCTGGCTCATGAGTTTTCTCAGTCTGCTCCCTTTGCTGCCTTTCAGCTAGCTCTATTAATTCTGCTTGTAATGTGTCTGCCTCCTGTAACAAAATCCTCTCTTCTTCTTTCTCCTCTTGCAGTTTAGCAGCCTATTCCTGGATGATTCTGTCTTCTTCTTCTCTTTGGACCCTTACTTCCTCCTCCTTCTTGCTTCTAGTAGCTTCATCTTCCAAATCCCTTTTCTCTTGCTCCCTCTCGACTCTAGCAGCTTCTTCTTATTGCTGCAATTGAACAGCCTACTCTCTCTGGATTCTTGCTGCCTCTTCTTGTTGGAACTTGGCAGCTTGTTCTTTTTGAATCCTAGCTGCTTCTTGATCTTGTTGATGTAATGTCCTGTCATCTTCCTCTTGTTCTATTCCTGTCGGATCTCCTGATTGGGACACTGATGGTTCCTGTTCCTTTTGGATTAGGCCGACAGGCCTGGGAGAAAATCTCTTTGCACCTTTCTTCTTGTAGCGCTTGCCTAATTCCATCAAGTTCCGAGCACTACGGAAAAAATCTTCCTCATTGTCCTTAAGATGGGCGTACTCAAAGCTGGTTTTGACATCAATAATATGTTTGGCAACTTCACCACAAGGGTCATGCCTTCAGAAAAACTTTGTACCGAAATGGAAGATGTCTAAATCTTGAACATAGTTTTCTCCTTCCTTAGCCTTTGGGAGGCTGTATGCGCCAATAGTGAAAGGCATTGGTGGATACATTCGTTTCTTCCTTTCAGTGAGGACTTTGCTGATCCCGCCAATGCTAAAGATTTGCCTTATGGCTTCCCTGTGAATCACAAAATCTGTAGCATATCTGGGAAGCAAAAAGGGAGCTATGGATCCTCCATTCATTCGGATATAGGTACCTTCTATATTATGATAATAATCGCCAAACACTTCGATAATGGGCATGGCATTCTCTGACATGCAATCTAGTTCCTTTACAAAAATAAGCTGGTATAGAGGCATGATGAATTTCTCGCAAACTTGCTTGTAATAGTTTGCATATTTACTTGCCCATGTGAGTTGATAAGCCATGAATAGAGACGTTTCCTTTGGCTTCCATGAGCAGCCCAAGTTTGGGAAGGTATGTTTGCTCAATAAGCAGTCTATCAAATACGAAGACATGAAGGAATCTGCCTTCTTCTAAGTCATTCCTCCCTAAGCCGCAGTTAACTATGAGGCCAGACTGTCTGAAATTATGTCAGCCCAATTAAAAATGGTGCCATTCATGGCTATATGAAAAATTACTGGCACCCATCCGATCTTAAAAATATTGCCATTAGGCATGCCGAAGAGCTGACTCAACATCATAACGATGAGTCTATAAGGAGTCTTCAGGAGGTTGCTTTCATATTCATTGTTATTCCTCCTTCTTATCTGTTGGTCAGTTATCATCATTTTCCTGGCGGTGTCCAGCAAGTCCATAGGATGTTCTACTATCAATTTATCATCTAACCAAGCTTTGGGTTGAGGTAATTTGTAGGTGGATGTAATATGCCCAGGAGCAAAAGATGCTAGGTTCATCCCATTTTTATCATTTATGAACCTAGTGTCAGTCCTAACGTGAGTGATCAACCAGCCAATGACTTCAGAACATGGGAACAATTCAGGACGAGTCGTTGCCTTATGGAGGTAAGACCTTCAGATGTTTGCATACACCAGAGAATCTTCTATGGGGGCTTGAGAATTGTTTTGGTCCATGATAAACCTATATAGCTCACCCCACTGGAATTCTGGGGCAGAGCTCCCAGGGGGAAAATTGGTGGTAGCTTGTGTATCAGTAAACATTGTCTCGAGTGAAGTGTCCAACAGGATTTCTACGTCTGAATGTGAGTCTATATTTTGCGTGGATTTCTTCCTTGCAAGCCTCCTATGCATGATAATCCTGCGATTAGCAGGGTAGTACAAATAAGGCGCATGTAGACATTCAACCATTATTAAAATGCAAAGCCTCTTATAGATTTGTAAAAGAAAATATGACAGAGTTGGCTTTAACTAGATAACTTTCAAGCATTAGCAAAACAGTTATGAAAAATCCAGAAGATGCTACTTTCATAATATGGAGGCTGTTTTAATAAAAAGATCAACTAATTCACAATTGCAGCTACCGTTTCACAGTTGAAAATCATGAGAAATACTAGACGCAAATTCCAACAAGCTATAAAAGCCATTGTGGTTTCATGTATAAGATAAATGGCACTATGGTTTAATTATTCTTGGAATGATAGTTCTGGAACCTATGTGACATCTTAGGATCATGGCTGTCTTGATTTCATGTTTAATTAGCTTATCACGACAAAGCTAGTTGGTTGTTAATGTAATACCAAGAGTAAAGACAAGAGTTTAGGAAGTTTACAAACCAGGAAACCGACATGGTGGCAAGATATCGAGAAAGATTCTCATTTGCGCTATTACTTTGTTTAATATGTAGGTGCCTTCCAAATCAAAATACCTAGCCAAGACAGACTAATGGAGGAAAAAGGGACCAGAGCGATTAATATCGTCATGACATTCACATAAATGCGCAAGTACCTATAATGTTTTGTACACTTGGTGAAACCACTGCATTCGGGCAAGTGAAGCAGGTAAATAACACATGGGTGGTTTCATTGGGTTCTTCTTTCATGGTTGTTGGCCTCTATAAGTAAAATGCAGAGTTATTCATAATATTCCTACCGCTAACCCATTAGGTCTTTCTCAACATATTCTAAGGTGGTTTTGGCCGAGCGCTGTGGGTTTTATGTGGCCTCGGCGTGAATGGTATCGTCGCTTGGCAATGAATTTTCCATGGGGTTTATGTGGCGTTTTAACCTGAAAAACAAAGAATTAACTACATATTTGAGCATGGAACGCAAGATATGTGGCCATTAAGGTATAACTGGGCAAACTCAGAGATGGCAAGATGTGTGGAAAAAATTACTTAGGACACCAAGTACCGGTAGTGGGAAAGATTTGAAGCGCGCATGGGAGGATAGGGCCTTCCAGGCTCTGGTTTGCATACGGTGGTTCTGTGTCTTCATGGCTTGGACTCACAACTAACCGCTTAGTGCACATAAGTTTGTTTTACATATATATATAGTCGATAAAAGGGCATGAAATGGGTGCAAGTCCAAACGAGAACCTCGAAAAACGAAGAGAGGAGGGGCTGAGCACCTACCTATCAGCTTGGCAATGTTCCCCCGTGGCTAGCGATCATTCCGAGATGGGCAGCAGTGCATTCATAGTTCGATATTGAACAACGAGCTCCGTTCTCCTATGGCAGTGGTCGAGTGATTTTTTTTGAAATCCCGTTCTACGCATTCATATAGGGGAGGCAATTGAATTCACGTAAGTTGGTGGGTTGGCGGATTTAATGAGCACGGGGCTCGAGGCCTTGTGCATTTAAAACGACACATGGACGCATTCATGACCCTACCGACTCCGTGGTTGTACATGCACCAAAGTAAAACTTCGCGTCAAAGCGGAGATCGCAACATTAAATCCTGCGCCAAAGCAACGATCATAACGTTAAGTCCTGTGCCCAAGCAACGATTGCAAGATTAAGCTCTGTAATGATAGTGCTGCACCAAAATTAGAATTCGAGGCAAGATGAGGTGTGGATATGGAAGCGGGAGCTATATGGATAAGCCTTGTGCCTTTGGCGCCACTTTTAGTCACAAAATGTGCGCTAACGGGAACTGTGCCAACGAGCCCTAAAGAAAAGACTTAAGAGATTTTTGTGTCGGCGTTCTTAAGGACAAATCCTGCGCCAAAGCGCTCGTCCTATTATTAGGAATTTCGCCAATGGCAGCTGAGCTAGACTTAGACTGTACGAAAGAATCATGTGTTAATACGGTGCATATTTTAAAACTTTACTTTGTGGGGGGAAACTTCGCTGAAAAACCAATTCTTGGCAACAAGACGAAAGCATAAGTCTTAGAAAGTACGCCTTTCACGCAAGACATAAGCCTAAAGTTTGCGCTTTAAAAAATGTGCAATTAAACCTTTAATGTTGCGCCTTTAGCGTAGAAATATACGCTTCCAATCTACGCTTTGAGCTCGTGCACAGTTAACTTTTAAAACAACGCACTGCTAAATGGAAGGAAAAAATTCCTTAGTAAAAAAATCAAAAGAACTAGAAGGGTCAGCACTTTTAGGAAAAGTTGAAGATGAAGTGAGAAATATTTGATCAAAACAAGTGCTTAAACCAAAAAGAATAGGAGGGACCCAATATTTACAAAAATTTTGGGGGGATGTTGCAGCAACAACACAACTACATATATTATTTGTTTCTTCTTAAATAATTATAGCCCATATGACCCTTACCCCTATCTTGTAGCACCATAACCCTTATAACCCCTTAATTTAGGTAAAGATAAAATAAATATTAAACTGAGAATGAGAAAACTTCAAATTAGGATCCCAACTCAATGCACTTATCACGTAGAGTGACTTTCCAAATCAACCACAATTATCTACCATTCAAGATTGCGTTGTCTAGGGATTAAAATATGCTCCTTTTTCTATTTGATGATAACTTCAACGATAATTAGTGTTGAATTTAGGTTAAAAAAAAACAATGTGCATGGTCATCTACAAGTAAGTAAAACCAAGAAAAAAGATAAAAATATCACATTTCAACCATTGCCAATCCCAGAAGAACCTTTCTCGGTGAGTCCCAACCATTTTTACCTTTGATTCATTGCTTTCAAGCTAGGAATTCCACTAACTAATTCACCTTCAAATCTTGTAAAGTTCCCCTTATCCCCTAACTAAAAAATACAAATTGAAGAGGGTTTACTATTAAGAATTGTTGGAAACGATTTATATTGAGGATGGTGATGGTGATGGTGATGGTGGTGATGATGAAGATGGTTTAGTGCTAGTGTTTGGGTGAGGGTTAGGGCTAGAGTTATAGAAGGAAATTGAATTAGGGTTAGAGTTAGAGTTAATGATGATGATGAAGATGGTGATAATGATGATGAAGATGGTGATGATGGTGATGGTGATGGTGATGGGGATGGTGATGGTGATGGTGGTGATGGAGAAGATGGTTTAGTGCTAGGGTTTGGGTGAGGGTTAGGGCTAGAGTTATAGAAGGAAATTGAATTAGGGTTATAGTTAGAGTTAATGATAATGATGAAGATGGTGGTGATGATGAAGAGGTTGATGATGATGGTGATGGTGATGGTGGTGATGGAGATGTTTATCAGCCTAGATCCAAATCCTAGGCTCTATCAAGCGCCGAGAGGGATCAAATCTCCCGAGGTGCAAACCTCGGCTTAGGTATTGCACTCAAGGAGCTATTCAAGGAGAGCTAGTAAAAATAAATTACTATAGCCGACATAAGAAATAGAAATTACATGATCTCCCTCATATTTACTTTTTACTTTGTATTATTCTTTTTTGTTTATGGCCGACATAATATTTATTACTTTTTACTTTGTATTATTTTTTTTGTTTACTTTGTATTATTTTGTTACTTGACAAACACTCGAGAAACGTTACAAGATCTCTCTCATATTTACTTTTTACTTTGTATTATTCTTTTTTGTTTATGGCTGACATAATATTTATTACTTTTTACTTTGTATTATTCTTTTTTGTTTACTGTGTATTATTTTGTTACTCGACAAACTCGACAAACACTCGACTAACAAGATCTCTCATACTAGGCTGTAGAGCGCCTCTCGGCGCAATGAGGAACCTAGAGATGACAACATGGTGATGGCGGTGATGACGGTGATGGTGATGGTGATGGTGATGGTGGTGGTGGTGGTGGTGATGGTGGTGATGAAGAAGATGGTTTAGTGCTAGGGTTTGGGTGAGGGTTAGGGATAGAGTTATAGAAGGAAATTGAATTAGGGTTAGAGTTAGAGTACATGATGATGATGAAGATGGTGGCGATGATGAAGATGTTGATGATGATGGTGATGGTGATGGTGATGATGGAGATGTTGATGAGGAACCTAGAGGTGACAATGATGATGAAGATGTTGATGATGATGATGATGGTGATGATGATGAAGATGTTGATGGTGATGGCGATGGTGATGGTGATGATGAAGAAGATGGTTTAGTGCTAGGGTTTGGGTGAGGGTTAGGCCTAGAGTTATAGAAGGAAGTTGAATCAGGGTTAGAGTTAGAGTTGATGATGATGATGAAGATGATGGTGATGATAAAGATGTTGATTATGATGGTGATGGTGATGGTTATGGTGATGGTGACGGTGATGACGAAGAAGATGTGATGATGGAGATGTTGATGAGGAACCTATAGATGACAATGTGATGAAGATGTTCATGATGATGATGATGGCGATGGCAATGGTGATGGTGATGGTGGTGATGGAGAAGATGGTTTAGTGCTAGGGTTTGGGTGAGGGTTAGAGATAGAGTTATAGAAGGAAATTGAATTAGGGTTAGAGTTAGAGTTAATGATGATGATGAAGATGGTGGTGATGATGATGAAGATGGTGATGATGGTGATGGTGATGGTGATGGTGATGGTGATGGTGATGGTGATGGTGGTGATGAAGAAGATGGTTTTGACTACTAAGGATGGATGTTGGCGTCTTGACCATGGTTGAGGTGATGACAATGAGACTCATATGAATCCAATGAATCTTCCATGGATCATGGGGTAAAATGATGTCTTGAACCATTGGGTTGACTATGTTCATTATGTGTCTTAACATCAAACAATCCAAGATACTTAAATTACAAAGAGTGATTATCAATATTACCAAAACATTGAAGACATTATTAACACTAAGTGTCTATGCCAACTTGTACAAGTAGTAGTTCAACACATTAACCATGCTTTCATTAAAGGCACATACTAACACACAAAGATCGATCCATATGTAACTACTTTAACAATTCTATTTTATTGCTCAATCCAATTGCACCTATGCACACCCCTCATGTTTGAACTAATTCAAGTGAAATGGTTAACCCTTCCATCCAAGCACACATATGAACTTCTCATATATCTAGGTTAATTTGATATAATATGTGATGCAATGCTTGTTAGAATTGACTATTATAACCATTACAAGGTTAAGTATGGAAGAACTCATCATCTCCTATTTATTTTTTTGTATCCCTAAAGTCACAACACTTTGTAATGTAAATATCACTCCTTAGTTTGCTTGGATAGGTATGTTGTTGTTGAAAGGAAGAGATGAAAGACCCATTCAAATACAAGGGACTCATGTTGAGGTCACTTGGTGTCTAGAAATAACATCTATATGTATGTGAGAACTTTTCCATAACATTCTTATCGAAGACAAAAGCATGTATGCAAAAATGTAATCAAAGACAAACTCATATACACAAGTGCATATCCATCTATTAATATGCAACAATGATCCAATCATGTACACTTTTTGGAAAAGTGGAACATCGTTCCCAGTGTCTATATAATGGCAACTCGTGCCCCGTACAAAAAAAGGCAACTCGTGCCCTATACAAAATATGGCCCATGGTGCCCTATACAAAATATGGCAACTCATGCTGAAAATTCCACATCGTGGCTAGTGTAAATAGAAGGGTCTCTCAATCCTCCTTCCCATCCTCAGAGCTCCCAGGTGCATCTCCAAAACCGATCTTCCTCTTCTTCGTGCTAGAGGAAGCTAGGTCCTTCCAGCGTCTTTGAGCATGTCTCCCTGAGCCCTGAAACAACAACCCTAATATGTCAACTTTTCTTGGCAATTATACAAGTATAAAACATAATTTCAAAATAAAAATAGTTTTCAAATCTTGGATAACTCACCGCATGCAAGACTGTAAGTCGTGAGGGGGTCTCCCTCCTCCGTGATCCTAGTCTATCGACAATGCCACCCTGCAACATTTAGAACAATTAGATAAATACTGAAACTAGATGCACATAGTAATTTTCGTTAAAATTGAACAAAATTTTCATAAACTAGTCAATCTGACCATGAACACAATTGGCTGGTCTTCAGGGCTGGTGGATGGAGCAGTCGGGTGGACAGCCTGCTCCAATGCTAGGGTGGATGGTAAAGGGGAGGATGTAGCCACATCGACAGTGGCTACACCACTGGGGGGAAAAGTGGAGAAGGGGGGGTGGTAGAAGGAGGCATGGCCTGGGGTGGGCAAAGTGGAGATGCATGTCTAGGGATATAAAGCCCAGCTGGCTGTAGTATGGATCGGGGCATCCTATAAGGGGAAGTGAGTGTGGTGAGGGAATGTTGGGGGGGGGGGGGCGAGGTCTGTGTTACAGTAGAGGGATGGGTGACTATGGATGGGTGGTGTGTCGTGGTATGATGGGGGAGGGTGGGAACATGGGAAACTGATATGAAGGTGAAGCTGGATATGAAACATAAGGGGGATATGGATGGAACTGTGGTGCTATATAGGATGGGGGTCTAGATGGAAGGGGGTGGGGAATGGGGCATGTATACCAAGGGATACAACTGGCATATAAGATGGCCGAAAGGTCGAGGAGGGAGGAATAACGGCACTACCAGGCTGAGGTGCTCGCACCTGCATACACATTTATAAACTCATAGTTTAATATAGAAAAATATAAATATACACAGACAAGTCATCATATTTGAAATTAAATTTATGCTTGAATACATACGATACCTATGCATGTGGAGAACTGCTGGTCCCCGGTGGTGGTGGCTGGTCGTTGGAGCCTGCGGACACTACAATTTTTAGACTGAATTTATAAAAACAATATGAACAATATCAAACACAACACCAATGAGAATGACAATGATAGTACTTAAGAAACACAACTACAATTAATTTATATTCAAGTTAGATGATAATGGCTTGATGGGCTTTGGATATTATATAATGTTTTTATTGTATTGGTGCAGTCCAGTTGTTCAAGACTTGGTAAAGAACATGGTTGTGGGGATCGAGTCCTTTGACACACAATGGATTGGGCCCATGATAGGAACAAATGACCTATTATTTGGTAATTCATTGAAGATAATGTGGCAAGGAAGGTTGACAATTTATGCTTGAAGTGTTTGATGGGAAAAGTTGTCATTGATATTCAATATTCTTGAAGGATAGAAGGTTGCATGGCATGAAATTAAAATTAAATAAGGTGACAGGGAATAGAAGGTGACATAGTGAGCTTTTCCTTTTCTAGAGTCATCCCCATGAGTAGGTGAGATTTTCCTTTGGCCCTAGAGAGATGTGCAGTGCCTCATAAGCGAATGGAATTCATGTCCATTTACAAATTTGAATTGGAAACCTATGTAATGTGTTTGGGTTCTTGATGAAGAGTTCCTAGGTTTTGATGTCTTCTTATAGATTTGTAGTTTCCTACAAGTTTGATTCACCCAATGGAAAAGTATTTGCATCCCTAGAGTGAGGATCTTGAGTCCCTTTATTTCCATAATATTTACATCATCAAATAAAATGGCATCTCATTGTTTCAATTTGCAAAGAGGCGCTAAATAGCAATTAAGTTAGTGTGCATGTTATTTAATACACTTTAAAGTGTTGATCGTTATAAAAAGGAAGAAAGATAAAATATTTTTCATGATTAACTTACTTACAAGCTTGAATGTGCCATGTTCTTTTGCATTGAATGAGTAATTATGTGTTCTTGATTGAATAGCTATGTTGTCAGAATGATATCACTTGATTGAAATCATAGAAATCTTGAGTGAAATGAGTTAAATGAGTATTCTTGATGCCAAATCTTTTACCAAGTTGTATTTGAATAAAGATAATAGCAAGGCCCCATAGACCATATTTGTAAGATTATCTCTCTTCCTTATGGGCCTTACATCATTTTCAAAAACTTTAGTGACAATACATGTGATAAGTTGTTTTGCATTGTTTATATGTCTTTCCTAATAGCATGTTCTAGGAGTAGTAGTATGATTACTTTCAGTCTCAAATATTAGAATAAATTGGAAATCCCGTGATAATAAACTAGGGTAATAAGGACATGAAAAACATCAGGTTCTTGAATTTCTAGAAGCTTGGCCACTATGATTCTCTTTTTCCCGAGATTTTTGCACAATGTAGTGAAAATTCATAGAAATAATTAGTTTTCCTATTGGTCTCAGTGGATGCAAAAGTGACAAGTACAACATCTCAGTGAACTCAATTGATGCAACAAAGTTAGCAGAAGCATAGAAGTGATTTGACCACCTTTACCATTAAAAGAACCTATTAGTAGAATACGGGGGAAAGTGATAATTACCATGGTAATATATTCTCAAAGTTTAATCTTGAAGAACACATGGCATAAGGGCATGGAAGCAAAGGATGACTTCATGGAAAAAGTGATGGGCATTGGAGCCATTGGCACACCTATTGAGCCAATAGTCAAATGACCCATACTGTGGTCATTTGAAGATGATTTGGACAAGGAGAGTACACGGAAAAGATAACTTGGATGACATGGTGACAAATGAAAAAGCAACAATAACACACATGGCATTGGTAAAACACAAGAAGAGAAAGCAAGCATTGGATGGTAGTTTGAGGATGAAGGACACTGTGGGAATCACCAAAACCCCTGCTGTGGGCTCATCATTGGTCAAGTAAGAATGACATATTTTGGAAATTTCTCGACCATTTGTATAATCATTAGAGGTCTAGGATGCCTAAAGTGAACATGGACAAATGTTTCTAGTTTTCTTAGGTTTTCATGTTTTATAAGGTTTCATTTTTGTTTGGTTGGATTATATGAATTTATAGCTCTCAAATAATTTAGACAATATGATAAACACTACTGTAAAATACAATGATAATATGGTAATTACTCAATGCTAATTAATTTGTAATTATTGAACACAAATTACTGGTAACAGGATCTAATTATTCAAAGTAAAGAAGTTACCTGTGTGTATGGTGCCGCAATCTCCTCTACTGCTGCCATGGCTCCATCGAGGTCAAAGGAATTGACGTCTTGCCACCTGGGGGATGGAGACCTGGCCCCGAATAACTGTACATTAAAACAAATAAAGTCAACAATGTGTAATTCAAAGTTAAATATATTAAATAATACGATATCAAATAAAATACAACAAATACTTGAACATTAAATAAAAATATAGCAAACCTGATCCATTAAGCTCCCTGTGGCATGCTGTTGCGTATCACCATGGAAAGAATGACCACAGTGAGAACAACAATGTGCCGCTGTTCCAGTAGAACTAGAAGGCCCCTCCTTGGTTCCACCTATACCCAACATGTCCCGGCCACCACCCATAGGCTGTGCAACTGTTTGTGTCTCATCAATGTCCTCCCGACTCTGTGAAGACATGGCCACAAATTTGGTATGTCTAAGCAAGTAATGTGTGGCACGTCTAATGGAGTCATGAATCTCATCTAGGCCGCTACCAAACCCGGGTGGCTAAGGAGGGGGGTTTGGCTCTCTCCTGGGTGCAGGAGGTCCTCTAAGTGGGTTGCGGTGCGCCTGAGGTCGATCTTGGGTAGAGCCAAGAACGAAATCCTGAAACTTAGTGATATCAAAATAGTTGACATGGTACCCTATCTCAAACTCAGCCCACAATTTTCGAAGGAAATATTGTGGGACCTCCAAATTGTTGCACGGGGGCCTGTCAAACACCATGAACCACCTCTTTCTTCAGTTATCTCTCCATGGCTGGTAAATGCACTAGTCCATGCAAACCCGAGGCCTTGTCATAGCTGGAGGTTGTCCTGTCTAGGGAACTATGAACTTGCTAGACAAGTGGGCTTTGGTGATGTTGAGGTTTTTTATCTGCTCTTTGGACAACCCAGTGGAATAGTGTTCCCTCATTTGAGCCCTGTATTGGCTCAAGTTTTTTATCTCACTGTGTGCAATATTGACACGAGGGGTTCAATCAGTGAACTTGTTACATAGCATGATCGTTCACATGATATTAAATAATACCCCTAGTTTCACTAAATATTGAAAAATACATTCTAAAATTGTATTGTTGAACCCTCGTCCCAATATTCCTTTCCAATTAAGAAAACCCCTAGTTTCACCAAATATTGTAGGTATCCATTTTTATCAACCCATTTTTAACACCCCCTTTATATCATATTATCAAGTTGTAACAAACATGAGCCCTAACAAATCTTACTATAATAAAAAAAGATGCTAAATAAAATAATAGTATAATTCTAATAATGATCTCACTAGGATTGTAAGGGCGACTGATCAATTTGTAGCATTGGATAGTGGAACACCCAAAGAAATAGTATTGCGGAAGGAAAAATGCGTAAAACACAACCTAGTCAAGAGATCAACATAACAAAGAATGTAAATGATCGATAGTCCAATTGTTAGAGCAATGCTTAGCAAAGATGAGAATTGCAGATGTTTCACACCACAACCTGCCAATATACCAATTTTATATCATGTAAATACGAATATAGCCATAGAAAACTCATGTCTTCTACAAGCTTAATAAATTAAACTCCATAAAAATGCAAAATTGAAACCCTTTTGTGGATGGATTCCCCTACCTTCCTATCAAAACAAACATCATTGATGTTTGAACCCAAATGAACATAGAAAAATTCCTTTTACTTTTCAATAACACCATATGATCATGTGCATAGCTTGTATTTGGGTCATTCATAAGATCAAATGAATTTCTTCCATTTCCTAGCTACAGTTTTTCTTGCAATCAAACGAATTAACAACATTTATTTACCTTTTCTTGGGTTATATCTAGTTTTTTTAATCTTTAAAGGATAGGGAAAAATCTCCGTTGTTAGGCTTCAAGCATGCAATAGTTATAAAGATACAAATATGGTGAAACTTATATGATACCATTTAATGGTAACGATAACACATAGGGTATGTAAATAAGGATTTAGATTTTCACCTATGTTCATATTAATTCCAATACAATATTAAGACAAATGTCTTACATATAAGAATTGAAATTACAATTATGAATGTGCCAAATATAACTCAATCTAACAAATATTCCTAACTGGCAATGTGAAAATATTAAAGAAGAATACAAAAAGTTGAAAGAAATATTTAGTCAAGAAACATTAATCTAACTTTTCTTGGTTCCACTGAGCTAAGAAAGATTGATCTCACTTTTCTTGGTTTTCATAGAGAAAGGTTTAATTGAATCTCAATGCCCACCTAAACCCCAACCTCACAAATGAAGAGTTAAATCTTTTACTTGAATGCCTACAAAAAATACAATACAATTATTCAAGTCTCGAACTCCCAATTAACTACATCTCTTAAATTAAAGATGAAAAACAATATATCATCAATTCACACCAAGCCTAAATAAGCTATTAAATGAGGATTTCTCATGGCCAATAATCCAAAGAGACTTCCATCGATATTATCATTAGTACACTATTATCAGATTTATGCAAAACTTAGATCATAAGAAATATCAAATAAAAATGGAAGGTTCTTAAGTTTTAGGTGGGTATGAATTGAGCCCGTGATCTGGAGGTATGAATCCATCCCACGATTTGGAGGTTATTCCTCAACACACCCAAATAAAATAACCCCCAATATTTATATTACTATGTCAAATTAAAAACCCCCCTTGACCCCTTAATACAGGGAAATATATTTTTGAGGTTTTTAAGAGTATTCAACCCCCCAATATGAATGGACGTGATATGATATTTCCTCACTAGTGAACCCCCCGTGAATATTGATTGATTCAATAATGTTTTGCAGTGATGAAGCCAAGGGAACCCGAGAGGGTTCCTTGGTGTTGTTCAATTCATTACTTAGTGCCCTCAATTGATTTAAATCTTAGTGTAATTGATCTTCGGGGTTTTCATTCGATTCATTGTCGGTTCCCATGTTGTCTTCTGAAGGTCGGGCTTCATTGGTTTCATCGGATGGTTCAGGTGTGTTTGACATCTTGTTAGGTGTAGATGGTTTGCAATGAAATTTTATTGGTTTTTTAATGGATTGTAATTTTTTTTTTAAATTAAAATTGAATTGGAAAACAAAAAAAACAAAAAAAACAAAAAATTTGTGCTTTGAGGAGCACCCACTTGGAGAAATTGATGGCAAGGAGGTGTAAGGCGATTTGTTGGAGTTGGTGTGCTCCAGGACATGCTCCTGGGGTGCCATTGTGTGCTCGCGGGATGCTCTGTGCGCTCACAGGTTTGTCGAAAATGACAAACCCATGAGCTCTGTTTTTCTTTTTCCATTTTGCGCGTACGCGTCAATGACGCATGCGCGCCCCTTTTGTCCATGTGGGCTCAACCACGTGAACGTTCGGCATTTACCGAAGCAACGACGTGTGCACGCATTTGGATGCGCGTGCGCGTCGCTTTGTTTTTTCCGCTCACTCGCTGCTGTTGCGGCCATTTTGGGTACCAGCTTCATGCAGGTACCCACTATGCTTTTAATTCAAATATTTCTACCCAAAAGACATCTGACACCTGGAATCAAAAGTATAAATGGATTGTACAACCAACCACATTTAAAATATTTATGCACAAATTTAATTATATGTCTTCAATAAGCTTTGTAAAGGCCTAACAATAGTTTTTCCCTTTCTTCCATTCTTTTCTTTGCATATTCTCTATCTACAATAGTAGCGGCACCTTCACTTGATACATGGCCAGTCTTCTCTTCCCTCTTCCTCTCAGAAACATGTAATGAATATGCAGCTCCCTTAGAAGAGATCCTTGGTAACTTAGAAGCTGGAAGTATTGGACCTAGAGGTGGACCACTTTCACTCTTTATTGTAACCCTATTTTGAGTCTTATTAATACTAACTTTGGAAGTAGCAGTCCAAGGAGCTGAGTTATTAACAGATGCTTCCTGTTTAGTACCAACTCCATTTTGATTGGCTAAATGTAATTTTTTGGAACCAAATTCATTAGATATAAGATTGGGTGCTCTTTGTGCCATTCCTTGAAAGAAATAAAACAATGAAAAGACACTGTAGAAATGATCGGGGACTTTAAGAGCCTTATATGACCTATGAATACAACACCACTCAAAGGTTGATATTATTACGACTAATGAGTTAACTTGGGGGAAAAGGCAGACCCGTGTAGCTTAGTAAATATTTTCCAGATCTAGCTGAAAACTTAGAAAACGTCCCCTGTTCATTATCAACGTACAATTTTCATTAGAGATAATTTCTAGTACCATATTCTCTTCAAGCCATCTACGATTTGAAGGTTCGTTGTCATGATTGGACTGCAAAATCTTGAACTTCTCATTGATAGAGTTTTTGTCCCAATTAAAAGACAAAGGAACAATATTTCCATGTACATAACAATATTTCATAACAATTTCCTACTCACTAATTTTATGGTGCACATGTGCTTCCATTGTGCTTACCCCAGATGTGGTGTCACAATGACCTTTTCGTGCTGCACTAATTTGTTGTCTTCTGGAGGTTCTTTTATAAATACAACAAGTTCTTCCTAATTTTTTTAATTAAAAACACTACAAGGTTTTGTAAGTACCCATAAGGACTTAGGACACTTAGCATTTCAACAACACGTCAAACAATTCTTATAGTTTACTTTACCATTTCAACAACACGTCAAACAATTCTTATAGTTTACTTTATTTCCTTTCTAAGAAAGATGGGTGAATCTATGGTCACCCCACAATTTATTTGGGATATATTTTGTTCTATTAATGCCTCCAGGTATGTTTTCATGCTCATGTTGCATATTGGAAATATATTTAGTTCTATAATAACAGATTCAAATCTTGAACAATAACACATTAAGATACAATATTGAAATATTGTGTGACTATAAAGCTTTTAAGTAATTCACTAATCAAATATATGTTATTATATGTTAGAAAACACAAGAATTAAGTAATAATTGAGCAATTTTATTCTTAAAAACACCAAAACTTGTTTTTTTGGTAAACTTTTGTTATTGTTTTTTTTTCATCCACTTGTCCAAATTAGCCCAAAATTCAATCAAACTCTCCTAGCTGCCATAAGGGCCACTTCTTCCACATTTTTTCAAGATTTACCTTAACACAACAGAAAGAGGCCCATTGGATTCGTTTTCACCAAATGTATGGGATTTGCTATAAAAAAAAATGTCTCCTGTGGATCATAGAAGTAAACCTTTCTTCTATAAAAGTTATTTTAATTTTACCCAGATTGGTGCCTTCAAGCACAACACGAAGAGGCCCATTGGATTCGTTTTCACCCAATGTATAGGATTTGCTCTAAAGAAAAGTCACCGGTGGATCATAAAAGTAAACCTTTCTTCTGTAAAAGTTATTTGAATTTTACCCAGATTGATGACTTCAACTGTGAATGAGGTTGCATTGAATCCAATTGCATGCCAACATGATCCTATTGGAAACCATGGTCTTAATAGATACCTAAAATAACTAGAACAAAATTTCTTTTATAATCCATGCAAAACACACAAATGTTGAAAATTTTACAAACTACAATTGATATTATGAAGTTTAACCTAATAATATGTTTGATAATATAAGAGGGTTTTAAAGCTCAAAATAACCTTGGGTAGGACCGTGTCCCATATGTCAAAGTATTAGGTGCTTTCAACAAACCAAACAAGGCTGGATTGAATCCAATTGCATGTCGACAAGATCCTATTGGGCACTATGGCCTTAATGGATTCCATGAACAATATGAAATATTATACCCAACACTAAATGGTTCATTCAATGGATTTTTTTTGAAAAGTTAATAAGAATTTATTTATAATTTATGCAAGACACGTCTCACATGGACCTCGATTAGCTACCACTGAAAGGTAGTCAATGTTGATTTTTTTCAAAATGTTCTTGAATCTCACGGAATATAACATGATCATCTTCGAAATTTAAGTTTCTGATATGAAAGGCTTTTATAGCTATCAATCTCAATTTTATGTCCACCCTACTCTCAATTAAACTGAGTCTCTACCCTTAGCTTGGTTGATCTAAACTTTTGTTTGTATATACTTTCAAAATACCTGAACCGAATTCATGCAAAATTCAGTATTGATTAGGGTAAATTCTTCATCGATGGATACAATTAACCACTGTTTTCAACTAGAAAACGATAATTTTTTATTTTTATTTTTATAAAAACAGCGTTTGATTGGATGAATCCCTAAAAAATTAGCCATACAGAGATATTTTGGTTTAATAAATATAATTTTTTTGAACTCTTACATAGAGCAAAAATTCAGTCAGAAAAATTCGCTAACCTACCTGGCAACCTTGGAACAAAGGGAATTGGGCTTGTCATCGGAGATAACCTTCTCAAAGAATCATTCCTGAGCCTGCGTAAGCATTAGCCTCTCCATCGTACCTGCGCATTCCACAGAGACGTCCAGGGTAGACTACCCTACAGAACCCTGCATGGAGATATTATCCTTGAGTAAAGAAAACGCCCCAGCCATGATCTGGAATGCACTCTAGTGAATGACGAACCATCAGAATATTAAACCATAACGCGATTCCAATTATAGAAATCTGTCGAACAGTTGTTTCAATGACAACTATAGATTATTTCTATTTTTTAAATCCCATGAAATACTATGAAGATGCAATTTATGATCACATGTCTCTGGATTGTAACATTAAATACCTGGATTTCGTGACTGAACGTCGGTTAAAATTGCTGAGAATGCTATTGATTCTCCCATGTATAGAGAAGAACCCAAGCGACTGCGTACTGCACGTCTCAAGCATGATGTTATATTGTGATACCATCCTCCACCCTGCACTAAATTTGTTGTAGAGAGAGAGATGAGATAAATTAAATCTCTCCATCCATTACACAATCTAATTACTAAGAATTGACTGTGATAGGTAGACTATGGAGTCTGAACACACCTGAGAAAGTTGACCAAAAGCAACCAAACAGGAAAAACAAAGTAGTTGTGTATGATAGTTAAAACATACTTAGAAAAGACATTAATGTAGATGTTGTTGTTTCTATCAGTCGTCGTCTTCTATTTGGGGATGGTGTTATCTTATTTGCTACATGTTTTGTTAGAGAGGAAGAGTACAATAGATATTTGAACATATTAGGTGTTGCAACGAGCCTGGAATTAAATCTTTAGAAGTCTACAATATCCTTCACTAGACTAAATGAGAGGTTAGAAAGAGCAATCAATCTGTTTCTCCCATTTTAGTTATAGCCCTTGGAATGAAATGCTTTGGTTTTCTGTTGGAGGTGAATGACTATGGGTATAAAGATTGGCTTTAACTAGACCAAATGTGGAAAAATATAATCACAAGTGTATTAGATGGTTATCTTCAAGTGGTATATTAGCCTCCGTGAGATATGTGTTAGAGGCAATACTAGTACACCAACATTCCTTATCTTTTGTTATAGTTGGTATCTTGGAAAATATATGAAAAAATATGTTTTCATTTTATTTGGAAGAGAAAGAAAGACAAAGGAATCCCCCACTAGTCAAATGGAACTAGCTTGCCAAGCCTAAATCCGTGAGCATTCGGGGACTAAAGAATATACATCGGTTAGGAAAGCATGGATTGCAAAGAACCTTTGGAGTCTTATCGAATATCCAAGTTTGTGGCAAGAGGTAATCAAAGCAAGGTAAATTTATCCCCATTTGTTTGAAGAAAGGATAAGATCCAATATAAAGCATGTTGTGGGGCATTGATTACATGGAAAGCTCTCACTTCCTCTCATAGGGAAGGGGCTTTCTTGAAAAGTAGGAAATAACCAAAATGTTAAAATACGGGAGGACCCTTGGATATATAGGAATGTGGAACATGTAGTGTTTGATGATCTAGTTGATTTAAAGGTATATTGACAATGACATATATATTGGTAGTCGAATACAACACTTTCTATCATCAAGGATGAGAGAATGCAAGAGATTTAGAATCAGAAGGACATTTGGTAAAGCAATGGAATCCATTGGTTAACAAGCTGTTAGTTTGTTCAATTAAGCTCAGGTATCAAGGGGATGAACTTGTGTGGTCTCACAATCTAGAGGTACTCGTAGCAAGTTTCATATACAAGGCAATGTTTTTAGTAAAGAATCAAGATTCAACTTCAAAAATGCTACCAACAAGATCTATGATTTACTTGCTCAAGAAAACCAGTTTATCCCTATTGCAAAGATAATGCCCAATCTAGGTTGTGATTTCCCCCATGGTTGAATTGGTGGTAAAAATAAAGCACAAAAACTGTGCCCACAATGTTAAGATTTAATATGCTAAGACAGAAAATAGTAGCATTACATTCCATTTCACAATAATAGCATATATAGGATCACTGAAGAAACAACAAGCACAGCATAAACACAAGAGACAGAGATTTATCCTGGGAAACCCTCATGGGGTAGAAAACCCAGCAAAGCTTCCTCAATATAGATGACCAGCAATATACAAAGATGAAACCCTGAGACATGATCTCCTCCTCCACAATAGCAGACCTCTCCTCCATAAGTGCGCTATCCTCAAGTGAGTGAATGTATCAAATGAGGAACACACCTCCTCTATTTATACACTACTCTGATATGTATTTTACACAAGTACATGTAGGCTCGTATTTAACCATTAGGTTAAATACCCCATTATAACTGACTGGGCCGACCCCCACATGGTGGGTCTAATAACCCTAGTTACCACACCCAACTCGGAGGAATAAACATCTCCGGATTTATAGTATAATCACATCGGAGGTATGGAACATCTCCGGAATAAATAATATACAAATATAATATTCTTTGAAGTTACAATATTTCAACACTCCCCCTTAACGAGAAGGATATTATAACAGTATCTGCACGAGCAAGGAGTCATCAACATCATACATGATACATCTATAAATCATTGGAAGCTTTCTCAACATCATCAATAACTCAAGCAGTTACTGGAACATCTTCAATACTGGAACATCAACATCTTCAGTACTGAGTCTTTATCTTCTGCAGCACTCGAACAGCTACAACAACATCAACATCTGGATCCTCACGATCATCAGCATCGTCATCACACGATCATCAACATTGTCATCACACGATCATCAACATCGTCATCACACGATCATCAGCATCGTCATCTCACGATCATCAGCATCGTCATCACACGATCATCAGCATCATCATCTCACGATCATCAGCATCGTCATCACACGATCATCAGCATCATCATCACACGATCATCAGTATCGTCATCACACGATCGTCAGCATCGTCATCAACACAGGTATCCATAACAATACAAGTATCCACATCATTAGTACAAGTATTCATGCCAATACAAGTATACATATCATCAATACAAGTATCCATACTGATACAAGTAATCATGTCATCAATACATGTATCCTACCGATACAAGTAACCACATCATCAATACAAGTATCCATACCGATACAAGTAACCACGTCATCAATACTAGTATCCTACCGATACAAGTAACCACATCATCAATACAAGTATCATACCGATACAAGTAACCACGTCATCAATACTAGTATCCTACCGATACAAGTAACCACATCATCAATACAAGTATCCTACCGATACAAGTAACCACATCATCAATACAAGTATCCTACCGATACAAGTAACCACAAAAAAAAAAAAAACTTTCTCGGAGACCATTCGTCTACGGATCAATTCAGGGACCAAAGTTTGGGGATGATACAATCCCCACTTCTCGGAGACCACACGTCTACGGATCAATTCAGGGACCGAAGTCCGGGGATGATACAATCCCCACTTCTCGGAGACCACACGTCTACGGATCAATTCAGGGACCGAAGTCCGGGGATGATACAATCCCCACTTCTCGGAGACCACACGTCTACGGATCAATTCAGGGACCGAAGTCCGGGGATGATACAATCCCCACTTCTCGGAGACCACACGTCTACGGATCAATTCAGGGACCGAAGTCCGGGGATGATACAATCCCCACTTCTCGGAGACCACACGTCTATGGATCAATTCAGGGACCGAAGTCCGGGGATGATACAATCCCCACTTCTCGGAGACCACACGTCTACGGATCAATTCAGGGACCGAAGTCCGGGGATGATACAATCCCCACTTCTCGGAGACCACACGTCTACGGATCAATTCAGGGACCGAAGTCCGGGGATGATACAATCCCCACTTCTCGGAGACCATACGTCTACGACTCTCTTTAGGACTGAAAGTCCAGGGATTATCCAATCCCCTCAACTGTCCACTAAGGACTTCATTCTCGGAGACCTCACGTCTACGGCTCTCTTTAGGACTGAAAGTCCAGGGATGATCCAATCCCCTCAACTATCCGCTAAGGACTTCATTCTCGGAGACCTCACGTCTACGGCTCTCTTTAGGACTGAAAGTCCAGGGATGATCCAATCCCCTCAACTGTCCACTAAGGACTTCATTCTCGGAGACCTCACGTCTACAGCTCTCTTTAGGACTGAAAGTCCAGGGATGATCCAATCCCCTCAACTGTCCACTAAGGACTTCATTCTCGGAGACCTCACATCTACGGCTCTCTTTAGGACTGAAAGTCCAGGGATGATCCAATCCCCTCAACTGTCCACTAAGGACTTCATTCTCGGAGACCTCATGTCTACGGCTCTCTTTAGGACTGAAAGTCCAGGGATGATCCAATCCCCTCAACTGTCCACTACGGACTTCATTCTCGGAGACCTCACGTCTACGGCTCTCTTTAGGACTGAAAGTCCAGGGATGATCCAATCCCCTCAACTGTCCGCTAAGGACTTCATTCTCGGAGACCTCACGTCTACGGCTCTCTTTAGGACTGAAAGTCCAGGGATGATCCAATCCCCTCAACTGTCCACTAAGGACTTCATTCTCGGAGACCTCACGTCTACGGCTCTCTTTAGGACTGAAAGTCCAGGGATGATCCAATCCCTCTTCTTTCTTGGAGACACATGTCTACGGCTCACTTTAGAACAAGTGTTCAAGGATGATACAATCCTCACATGTATTCTCATCAATACAAGTACAAGTATCTTCAACCATACAAGTACATTAATCAATACATGTATCATCAAAAGTATGTATTCTTACCAATACATCTTATCATCAAAAGCATGTATTCTCACCAATACATCTATCATCAAAAGAATGTATTCTTACTAATACATATAACATAAAAAGCATGTATAAGTAAAACTAAGTATTCTAAGTATATGAGTCCTAAATCTAAATATTTCTAAGTATCTAGGTGTAGAGAACAGGTTACCTCATCATCGACCTTGTTGTTCGATGAGACAATCTTCATCATCAGTGACTATACTACTCCCCCTTTCGAGGAGGGTCCTTTTGAGCTACACCAAGCTTGTCTCGAAAGTATTCAAATTTCACTCGAGACAGAGGCTTGGTTAGTATGTTGGTAACTTCTTCACTTGAGGTAGAGGTTTGGTTAGTACATCGGTAACCTGTTACAAATTCAAACTTTATAGTTCCTTTCTGTGTCATATCTTGTTAGATCCCTATGATCTTTGACTTATCATGGAACACTAGATTCTATGTCATCTTGATACAACTCTATTTGTCACATAGGATCACAGTTGGTTCTATCTCTAAGTCAAGCAATCCTGAAGCCAAAATTCTTCACAACTAGCAGAGCAAGCAGCCATATATTCTGCTTGTGCTGAGAGCCACACTAGACTGCTTCCAATTAAACCACGAGATCATGGCTAATCCCAGACAATAACATCCTCTCGATGTGTTCTTCCTGTCTGATACACTTCCTGCCCAATCAGAATCTGAATAACCATCTGAAGTCATGATCTTCAAGATAGCATAGATCAAATTCTATCGTGTCCTTTATGTGCCTCATTGCTTTGCAACTATTAGGTGAACACATCTAGTTTCCACTAGATACTGACTCAAGGTGTTCACAACAAAGCATATATCTAATCTAGTATATGTTAGATACATCAATGACCCAATAATTTGACTGTACAGAGTTATATCCACTAACTCTAATGAGTTATCCCCTAACAACTTCAAGTTGGAATCCACAAGAGTGGCCATTCCAACACCTCAAGTCATATTTCTCATCATACTTTCCCTGGTTGAGAAATATTTCTTTTGAGCCTTGCCATACTTCCAGACCTAGGAAGTAAAGCATCAATTTGAGATCTTTCATTTTCATTTCTGCATTGAATGATCTTCTGCATATCTATCTGTGCCATCTCTCGTTAGATGGGTCTACTGATATGAACCTCAATATCATTCGAACTCTGTGGTGAGTTCCTTCTTGCATCCATGTCATATGTGTATAGAAATCATATTCAACCTTGTATCAAAGGTTGAGATCCACATCACCCATGGTGATCATTAAGCTTATCAATTTATTATCGATCCTAGGTACCTATACAGAACCTGATTCACACTTCTTCTTTAATTACACCATACTTGGAGCAAACATCTTGTCATGATTCTCTTCCCCTTTCTAAGAGAATTTTCTAGCCATGAGCCTTCTATATTTTGTTTGATTTGTAAATCTTCTTGTTTGAATATCCACCACTTGTATGGTGTCCATCATTCTTCATGACCTTTCCTACAAATCAAAATTAAGTACATGATTAGTAATACTTCATAATCATCAAATCATATTGACATGATAACCTATTATGCATACAGATATCATTTACATAGTGATGCAACTATTTTGACCAATACTTTGGCACAACACTTTCCCATATCCTGTATGCATACAGTGGCTATCTAGATGCCTTCCATCTCTACCAGAACATACTATCGAGAGTGTGCACAACTCTCAGCATGTCAGCAAAGAGGTTTCATTCTAGACAAGCAACAATGGAATGTTTGTCCAACTTACCAAACATATGCACATTAGTTGTATACTGTTCAATGCTCTATGAATGTTTACACTCAGCATTATATATTCTAGGAATACAAATATGCATACAACCTATTACAGGCAATATCATTACTATTTCAAATAGCAACTCAAATACTTATCTTTTATGTTTGTGTGGCTGCCTCCCGCTTGATCTTCTGTATGTCTTTTGAACTTCTATTCATTCTGTACCACTGTGCATGCTCAAGAGTCATCCTCATGATCTCATACAAAAACATACACTCATTAGTATATTCTAAATGCTATCAAAACATTATAGTACTAAATATTCTTGAAAATGTATAGTCATGATTATAGTTAATAAACATTAGTATTCAAGATTTCAGGGAAGTCTTCTTTTACTCATACATATCATCAATCAAGATAAAAGATATAATATGCATAATCCCTTGATTACTAACTTTATGAATAAGCATAACCAATCATTCCAAGTATACTTATATAAGGGATCCTAACACAAGGTAAGATTCATGGGAAACATACCTGGATTAGTATACCTACTTGGTTATGTACAACATACCTAAACAATCTCTTCAATGATTTAGAGATCCTGAGCTAGAACCTGCATGTCTCATAGGTTTAAGCATAATATAACAAATTCATACATACCTCGTAAGTAGAACAAAGATTATGGATGAGTCTTTGTCTTCATGTTTTCATGGTCATGGAGCCTGATTTGTCTTTTGTGATGTACCTGTATCTTGTTAGCAGACAACATCAACCTCACACAACATCATAATGCATTAGTACAATCATAAGTGTCAACACCCTAACCAATGAATATCTTCTATCATGCATTCATAATTTTGTTAAGGTGATACAACAAATCTAAAATCAAGATTGTACTAACCGTAATAACATCAAGACAAACATACCATAAACTTAATCATGAACAAATCTCAAAACATACCTTGATGAGTCATACCTGTCGAGATCGCTTGTAATCTCCTTATGTAAAGCCTTAGCCTCATCTCCCTCTGAAACAGGAACTCCTTCACTTATGCAGGTGACCAATCCATCTTCTTCTAGGATTAACCCTATCCACTTGATTTGCAAGAACTGGACCTGGAGCTGGATATGGGTTTGTCAGAGAAACCCCAAAAATTCAAACTTTGAATTTCAAACTTCCGAAAGGATAGAAATATGCGCCTTGATGAGCTGATCAAACTGATATATTCAGAATTTGAAAACTGCAAAGTTTCACTTCTCAATTTTTCCTTTGAAACTTCCGGATTCACTGGACGTGACCCTGAACTGGGGTTTGATGAATCCCACTCTTCTGCCCAATCAAAATATTTGATCCAAAGCTCTAAGCTTCTATTTTTCTGAGGAGCTTCCAGCCATGGTCACAGATTTCAAAAATTCCCATTTTTACAGAAGCCCTAATTTTCCACTTTTCTGATCAAAGTCCAGAACTAGGGTTTGATCAAGCCCGGCCTTCTGCCCAACCAAAAAATCTGATCTTGGTCTCTAAATTTCTATTTTGATGAGTAGCATTCAGCCGTGGTCTCCGTTTACAAAAATTCCAACTTTCTTCAAAGCCCTAAATTCCGGAAGCCATGAATGAAGGTACTCAAAAATAATTCTGTTTTGACAGAAATATGTACCTGATTGTTTCTGGTGTAACTCCAAACTTTTCAATCCACAGGGTCTGAAAATGTTTTCTAAGATAGCCTGACCTGTTATCTTTCCATCCTGATAGGTCTGACCTCAATTGGATTCTCTGAGAGAGAGTTATGTCAAATGTCGCAACGTGACCTGTTTTGGGATAAAACAGAAGAGCGAACTTGTACGGTGTGCCACGTGTCACTGTTTGAACTTCGGCCTCTGAAAAACTTTCCTGAGGTAGCTCGTCCTATTATCTTTCCATCCTGACAGGTCTGACCTCAATTGGACTCTCTGAGAGAGAGTTATGTCAAGTGTCGCAACATGACCTGTTTATGGGATAATACAGGAGGGCGAACTTGTACGGAGTGCAACGTGTCACTGGTTCAACTTCGGCCTCTGAAAACGTTTTCTGAGATAGTACATACTGTGTACTATCTGTCACTTTTTACAAAATTTCTTTTGGAGCTTCCTAGCCCAAGATATGACCTTTTTCCCAAGGTCACCTGATTTTGACTCACATTTGGAAGAGGCAGAAACCCTATATTGTACAGATCATAAATCACAAAGTACAACGAATTAAAGGTTTTCCTTTGGACACAAGGTACCTGGAGATTTAATCTTCGTCCTGTAACAATTTCAGATCCGAAAACTTTGCCAAAATGGATTTATAGCGAAAGTGCTACGGTGACTGGTTTTTGCTATGTAAAACCCTAACCTTCAAATTGTCGTAAGTAAAGCAAGTGTCGTTAGTGCCATACCTTGTCTTCCTTCAGGTTAGCTCTGATACCATGTTAAGATTTAATATGCTAAGACAGAAAATAGCAGCATTACATTCCATTTCACAATAATAGCATATATAGGATCACTGAAGAAACAACAAGCACAGCATAAACACAAGAGACAGAGATTTATCCTGGGAAACCCTCATGGGGTAGAAAACCCAGCAAAGCTTCCTCAATATAGATGACCAGAAATATACAAAGATGAAACCCTGAGACATGATCTCCTCCTCCACAATAGAAGACCTCTCCTCCACAAGTGCGCTATCCTCAAGTGAGTGAATGTATCAAATGAGGAACACACCTCCTCTATTTATACACTACTCTGATATGTATTTTACACAAGTACATGTAGGCTCGTATTTAGCCATTAGGTTAAGTACCCCATTATAACTGACTGGGCCGACCCCCACATGGTGGGTCTAATAACCCTAGTTACCACACCCAACTCGGAGGAATAAACATCTCCGGATTTATAGTATAATCACATCGGAGGTATGGAACATCTCCGGAATAAATAATATACAAATATAATATTCTTTGAAGTTACAATATTTCAACACACAAGGAGACTACAATTTGTCCCATAGATATTGATTTGGTAAGATAATCCATTTAATAACCAAACCACAAAAAATGACAACAAATATTGGGTATATAACAACAATATTTCCACCATCCTTTTGGCATCCAAGATAATCATAAGCTGAATACATACTAGTTGATTTTTTACCATGAATTAACTAGAATTGCATCCATACACACCAAATTATATCAACAAATATGTACATTCATAAGAAATTATATGTCTGGGAAAATTTCTATTCCTAATAGTGTCTTATGGAGTCTCACCCAGCACTCAATAATTTAAAATAGGTACAAAGGAGGAGAGACATAGTACATAATTTCTCTCGCTCCATATATAATCAATGAGGTTACCCCAACCACACCATTGTTATGAGAGCATTCTCTTAGGAATCTATAATCCATGATCCCCATGCTTGGTCACTCAAGAATATACCCAAACCATCAATGCACACTCAAAATAATTCTTTCACAAAGCTATAACTCTCAAATGGCTCACACATTCAAAAGAAAATACCCATTGATAATTCAATAAATCCAAATGATATATAGGAGTAAGAAGAGGTTTTCCCAAGAAAGAGATTACCCAAACATAATACAGGAATCCATACAATATGCATTGCATTTATAGGTAAACATAATGCAAGAATCTATACAATATGCATTGTTTTTCTTTATAAAAAAGTGGTTGTTCTTAATACAAAATGTGTTCATAATAATATTTTTGGATTGAATATTATGCAAAGCTAAGTCAAGTCTCATACTTATATTCCAAATCAAGAGATTTTTTTCCCACTTTTCAACAATAGTTTGGTATTGATTAGACTATGCCTTTGGCTATTTATAAGGTCAGTCTTGCACAAAAGAATCGAACAATTTCTTATAGGAAAGGAATTGGTGCCTTATCCTTCCTTGCAAAGTACTCATAACTCTAAATGAAACCAAAGGAAAGAGTGCCACTCTATTGAAAACACGTCCTAAAATGGGTTACTCTGAATTCCCATAACACTACCCCTTTAAGTTTTTTGACACCTAGAAGAAGAAGATGTGAAACTACCCCTATGAAATTCACTTCATGGGATTCTTTTTTAGAATGAAGGGATTGAATGCTTGGATAGGTTTATGATATTTCCATTCTTGTATATATAAAGCAAATGTGCCTCTATGCTTTCCTTTTTTTAACTACCCCTTATAAATCCCATGGTAAACCATATATAAATTTGTTCATTATCATGAACTTAGTATTTAGATTCTTAGCATACTTAAACAATTATAGAACATTTGTTTCATAATCTAACACTATTTGAGATTATTGACTAAATGTATGAAATCCATTTAACGTGTTATCTACATACTTTTCATACATAAAGAAGGATAATTGCATCCTCTCTCACACCTTTCTAATAAACTTAACATCACTACTCAAAGGGGAAGTTTAAGGTGAAAACGGAAGTGGAAAAGACACATTCCAATACTTAATCTGCTCCATATTGTCTCTGAAAGAGACAATTTAATATTAGCTCATTGTTCTCTCAAAACTCAACACCTATTGTCATTTAAATCACAAAGCAAGAATGCAAGCTCAAGTTTAGAGTATTGAAGTATTTCTCTACTACCGCATGTAATCCCCATCTAGCACTAATTCACTAAATAGTCAAGTTATAATACTAAATGAAAAAATAAGACTATTTTTTTTATAAAACAACATTTTGAAACTAAACTTTCTCAACAAAGGAGGATATTCGTATTCAATAACACATTTGATTTGACCAACACTACTAATCTATGTCCATAAGAAAGATTAGTTTTCATATATTCAATGTTTTTTTTATTAGAATAACATTCCCAAGAGCATTGAGTTCTAACTCATAATGTTATTTACTTTAAATAAAAAAGTGTAACCATACAATTATATGACAGTGATATGTTAGGTGTATTACCATTGGTTTCTAAAATAGGGATGCAAAGGTGATGAGTATATAATTTTTATTTATATAGAGAGAGAATGTTTAGAAAGAAATGCCTCTAAAGCTATGTTGGAATGGCCAGAAAGTTGTGTGAAATGGCCCTAATGTTTATCCTAGAGCAACACATTTTGAGGATGAACAAAGAATAGTGGACATTTATCTCATGTTTTGCAATACCAACGAAATTCTATTGCTAAGAAATTACTTTCTACACTTGGAGCAACTTCATTTGGTGGGTCTAGGCAAGAAACCCCTTTCAATGAAAAAAATGAGTGGAAAATTTTGTTTAATAACGTAAAATTACTACTATCATTAAACCATCTTTACAAACAAAAATAACTATTTAGAAACAAAAATAACTAACTATTGAGATGAAATGAGAAAAATAACTATTTAGAAACAAAAATAACTAACTATTGAGATGAAATGAGAAAAATAACTATTTAGAAACAATATTAATGTGATTAAACTCAAAAACATCAAAACTACTATCATTAACCCATCTTTACAAAACATAATTATAAAATGTAAAAAGATACAAAGGAGATCAATCTATAATTTCTATTTATTCACTTTTTATATAGAGATATTTAATTCACTTTTTATATAGAGAGAGAGAATGTCCAAAAATAAATGCCCTTCACACCACAAATACCAGTAAATAGTAAGATGAGCACTTCTATTCTTGAGTGATTCACATTATTTCAAGATGAAAATGGGCCTATGATTGGGCACAAATAATTATGCAGAGTTATTGACCCTTAAAAATCTCATTATTCTTGCCATTGAGAAAGGATGCAAGGACCTCAATATTTTCGGTGACTATGCTTGCGATAAATTGGGAAATGGGAACACAACACTACCACAATTTAAGATTAACATCACTTCTCGAGGAAATAAAACTTATGCATAATTATTTTCACAGTTTCTGTTGACGCCATGTCTACAGGGAGCGTAACGAAGAAGCAAACAGGGGGACGCCGAAAGAGGGGTTCGAGATGGCACTGGGGCAATGGAAAATTACATAATTTAAAGATGGGGAACACACATAATTCTATAATAGGCCATTCATAGAAGGCATGTTCCCATAGCAAATAAACTGAACAACAACCATCAATACTCTACAACATCGTGGAACCTCTTTTTAGTCGACATCACAGATATCTTCAACTATTATTTTTTCTTTTTTCTATGTACTTGAACAACAAAATCTAGTTAATCTTTTTTTTTTTGTAAAATTTCACATGAAGCCAGGAATACATTTTATTTAATGTAACAACCCCTATATGGATAAACAACTCTATGGAGATGCATTTACAAAATGCATCTACAAAATGTAATTTTATTCACCTTTGTTGAAGTTGTAATATCTCTACAATGTAATCTCTCTACAAGGCGAAGTTGTAAAGGTCGCCTTGACCTAGGGTTTTGGCCACATGCATAAGATTCATGAAAAATTGCATAAATTTATCATGCAGTATCTTAATCACACAATTCATAGCTCATTGTAAAGCTTATTGTAAGGGATATGTGATCCCACACTTAAAAGGAGGATATCTTTTGTTCTAAGGTTTCACTATACTATGATAAGGTTTTCTCTCTCTTGTTGAGGTCTTAATCATGACCCAGGGTTTGTACATTATTTTTGGGAAAAGTGCAAATATTTTTGGATGGATGATTGCACTATACCTTGAGAAGAATTTTGGAATCATAATGTTCACGAGGATACCTCTTGGAGCTGAAATTTCATTATTTTTCTTGGATTATGCATGACCTAGGGTTTCATGACTTGGGGTTTGAGTTTTTGGTCTTGAATGAGAGTTTTACCCTAATCTTTCTAGATGAAGAATATGGATGATTGTTTCTGGAATTATTGAAGATAGTATGGAAGTATGCTGATGGTATGAGAATGACAGTGTGACATTGTGATAGTGACTGCGCTATGTGACAATGACAGTGATAGGGAGTGGTAGGGACAATGATAGGTAGTGACAGGGACAGTGACATGCATTGATCATGACATGTTTATATTCTCTCATATATATTTATATTCATGGGGTTGGAACCTCAGCTTCCAGTTGAAGATCTAACATATAGGGAGTTGTATCTCCCTTCAGGTTGGAGCCTAAAATCAGGGGGCAAGACTCTCCTTCAAGCTTAGCTTGTAAACATTGAAACTTTGAAGATATTTTTCTGTGGTTTTTGTCCTCTCTAGGTTTCCACGTAAAATACTTGTGTTCTATGCATTGTTTACTTTCTATTTATGGTATGCCTATACATGAATGATAAGTATTGATGAATGCTTCTAACATAATATAAAGTGAAGGATAACTTGGTTAAAAAGTGTTCAATATTGATTCACCATCATTCTTAGTATTGGTTATATTTCCAATATAAACCATATCAATATATATATATATATATATATATATATATATATATATATATATTAGTGCCCCCTATAACCCCAAACACACGATGTAACTTCCACAACAAAAACTGATATATATAAACCATCTCTAAAACATGGATTTTGGAGATGGTTTTTTATAACATTATCAACTCCAAAAGTTCAATTCTCATTACTTTTGAGGGAATTTTCAAAACAATGCCTTGAAAATAGTTATGGGTAGTCTTTCTAAATCCCCCTAAAAGTCATGATAATTTGACTTATGGTGGTAGTTTTTAGCAAACCACCTCCAAAAGTTAAATTCTCATGACTTGTACTAGGGGGGTTTGTCAAAACACCACCTTGAAAAATATATTTAGAGGCAATTGTTTCAAAATCCCCTTCCCCTCCAAAAAATTCATGAGAATTGAAATTTTTGAGGTGGTTGTGAAATAGCCACGTACACTGCAAGTTCAATTCTCATGACTTTTAGGAGGGGTTTTAAAAAACTACCTCAAAAGTTAAATTTTCATGACTTTTAGGGTGGGTTTGAAAAAAACACCTCCAAAATTCAAATTCTCATGGAATTAAGGGAGGGGGTTTTCAAAAAAATGCCTTCAAAAATATATTTATGGGTGCTCTTGTTAACGTCCCCCCCCCAAAAAAAAAGGCATGAGAATTGAACTTTTCAAGGTGGTTATTAAAAAACTGCCTCGAAAAGTTAAGTTCTCATGGATTTTAGGGGGGTTGTCAAAAGATTGCCTTAAAACCATATTTATGGGTGGTCGTTTTAGACCCCCCCAAAAAAATCATAAAAATCGAACTTTTAGAGGTGGTGGTTAAAAAACCGCCTCCAAAAAATCAATTATCGCAACTTTTAGGGGGGGTTATAAACAAACCACCCTAAAAAACACATTTAGGGGTGGTTGTTTAAAAAACCCCCCTAAAAGTTACAAGAATCAAAATTTTAGAGGCATATGTTCAAAAATTGCTGCCAAAAGTTCAATTTTCATGACTTTTTTTGGGGGGAGGGGGTTTCAAAAAATGCCTTGAAAGTTTAAAAAAAAATTAGAGGCAGTTTTGGAAATATCCACACAAGCCTAAATCCCCACTAAAGGGGTAAATTTGTGTAGTGTTAGGGTGTGCCAGAATCGGAAAATGCTATGACTGCTGAAATTGATTCTTTGAGGAAGAATTAGATGTGGGAACTTGTCCCTCGACTGCAAAGAAAGAATATCATTAAGTGCCGATGGGTCTTTAAGACCAAGTTTACATCTAATGGTGCTTTTGAATTCCACAAGGCTCATCTAGTTTCCAAAGGCTTCTCTCAACAAGAAGGTATTGACTACACTGAAACCTTTGCCCCTATTGCAAAAAATGAACTATGGTTCGACTAATACTTTCCGTTGCAGCTTGTTTTGGATGGTAGATTCATCATATGGACATCGAAAGTTCCTTTCTTCATGGATATTTGTTTGAAGGAATCTATATGGAGAAACCTCCTAGATTTGTGACATATTCTGGTCATGTCTGTTGATTGAGAACATCATTGTATGGCTTGAAATAGGAACCTCATGCTTGGTATGAGAATATTGATCGCTTCTTTGTCAATCTTGGATTCAAATGTTGTGAATCTAATCACAGTATTTATGTATTACATGTTAATGGTGGTACTCTAATTGTGGCATTCTATGTTGATGATTTAGTCATAACTGGAAATAATGTCAATCTGATCTTGGGTTTGAAGAAACAATTTGCAGATACCTTTGAAATAACTGACCTTGGTCTCTTGCATTTCTTTTTTAGCATTGCAATTTTGCAAATGGATGATGGTATTTTTATTTATCAACCTAAATATTCCTCATATATTTTGAAATGATTAAAGAAGTACGAATTTAAGTCATGTGCTACACCTTATCAATCAAGAGTGAAATTTTCAAAAGACTGTGACTCTCCACGAGTCAATGCCACTCTCTACAGATAGTTGGTCGATAGCCTAATTTACTTAACTCACAGTCGACCAGATCTCTCATTTGATGTTAGTGTGGTCTCTCGGTTCATGTAGGATCATTGAGAAATCCACTAGAAGGATGAAAAGATAATTGTTTGTTATCTTAATGGTAATTATTAGTATGATATTAAGTATTGTTGCAATATAGAACCTCTAGTTGGGTTCACTGATTCTGACTGAGGTAGTGACATTGAAAATTGCAATTCCACTTCTAGCTATGTGTTTCGACTAAGTTCTGGACCCTTGGTGTGGTTTTCTAAGAAATAAAAGGTAGTATCTCTTTTGACTATAGAAGTTGAGTATCATGGTGCTGAGTATTGGGATTCATGAAGCTACAATTATGGGGGGTGTTCAGAGCAAGTAATTTCACCTCTTGAATCTCCAGAGCATTATGCTGATAGGGGGGTGTTGGAACCTAATGTCTTGATGGTTCATCACACCTCTGGATCTTTTGGAGATAATCAGTGATTAGACGATATGTGACTAGCATTGTATTCAACTAGAGTCCTGAGTAGGTGAGTCACAATAATGATTGATAGTCGGTTGAACATACAACAAAATGGCCGGTAAGACGGTGGTCGATGCAACTACAATTGTAGATTATACTTTGGGACATTGCAGATTTTGTGGAAACCGTTAGAACCAACACCTCTATTTGTGAACCCGATCTTCCTCATTTCTAGGGATTTTGTTAGATCTAGAAACTATAAAAGGACAACCCTATGGGTTGTGCTAATATGTTGAAAGATACTCAATATGCATTGTGATGTCCTGATCATAATGCTATATGATTAAGTGATACAACGATGTATTTAGATACCACCTTCCTTCTTGAAGTATTGTTCCCTTCTATAATTTTTATTTTTGCTATATAGTTTAAGGTTAAGAGGTTCTCCAACAACGAACTCTTGTCGCTTGGCCTCCTTAAAGATAACCACCCTTGGGAACCCTTATTACCTGACCTCCTTCTAGAGTACCCCCTTTGGGTACCCTTGTTCCCTAGCCTCCTTCTAGATTTCTTTATGTGGAAATCCATCATTCCCTAGCTTCCTTTAGGAGTGCCAACAATCATGATTCATGCGGTACCATTTGTTTAATGACATTTATTTAATGCATATATCCCAGACTAATCCCCTTAGAGAATTCTCTTATTATGTAGGGAGATTTAAATTTCATGTGCAACTTTTATGTCTTGGTATTTGTTTGCATGTGTGTAGGATCTATTCATGGTAAAATTTTCACAACTTATGGTTACATGTCACATCCCCATCCATCAATATGACCAATATAGGGGGACAATAATGAATTATGGGATTTTAAATTCCACCCCATAGCCATATTACAAATTCATAGCATTTAAAATATATGTGTAGATGCATAAATAAAAATACTCATCGGAAATAAAATCATCCACACACACATAACATGCATATGCAAGCATAATTATCGCATGGATCAATTAATAACATTGCATATTCAAATACAAGGGAATAATCATATTTAAAGAAAGAATATCCGGACAATTGGTCATGTAAGAGTTATTTTATACCCAACCTTAGGCACTCTGTCCAACATATACTCTTTCTACTGAGAGGCCATCCCCAGGATGATCTATGAGGCCAATAAGGGAAAAGAAAACACCTACAAGATTCCTTCTCTCATCTTATAACCTGTACTTCTCTCTATACTAATTAAAATGCTGATACATATCTCTATAGGTATCTCACTTAGCCCTCACATCCTTGGTCCCTACAATACGTACCCAATCAATCACATGATTAGGATCATGTACATATTTCTTAAGCAAAGAAACATGAAAAACATTATGATCTTTAGCGTTAGAAGGTAATATTATAATTCTATATGTAATTGGTCGTATCCTCTCAAATAGTTCAAATGTCCCACAATATCTTAGTGATAGCTTTCCAAGCTTCAAGGAACTCTTCCTTGGCCTCACTCTGAGGTAAACATGATCCCCAATACTAAATTACCTATCTTCTCTATTCTTATCTAAATAGCTTTTCTATCTATCTTGGGTTTCCTTTAAATTTTCTGTGATCCTTGCAACCTCTTGTTCCATTTCCTTAAGCAATTCTGGCCCAAGTACAATTTTGTTCATTGGATTATCCCAAGTAATTGGTGTCCCTCACTTTCTGCCATACAAAACCTCAAATGGACTCATGCCCAATGAAGCTTGCTGCCCATTTTTATAGGAAAACTCTACCAAGTGTAGATAATCTTCCCACTTGGATTGTTTGTCCATCACATACATGCAAAGCATGTATTCAAGCACTTAATTTACTCTTTCTATTTTCTCATATGATTTTGGATGGTAGGTAATCCTAAAGTTTAGTTGTGTAGCTAAATATGCAGAAATATTTTTTTCCAGAAATTTGAGGTGACCTTGTTATCCCTATCTGAAATTATTGCCTTAGGAAACCCATGCAATATGAAAATATTTGCAACGACATATGTTTTATATGTGGATTTAACCAGTATAAAATGTGTTACTTTTGTTAATTTTTGCACCACCACCATGATGGACTCATGTTATCTAACGATCGTTAGAAACCCTGTAATAAAATCCATGGAAATCACTTCCCATTTTCATTTTGGAAGTGGAAAATGATGCAATAAACCTATTGGGTGTTGATGTTTAACCTTCCCTTGGTGATATTTCATACACTTGGAAATATACTCAGCAATGTCCTTTTTCATTCCCAACCAAAAAACTTGCTTTCTAACTATAGTAATTGTTTTATTGTATCGTGGATTACTAGAATATGTCATTTTATGGATTTCATCCATAAACATTATCCTAAATTCTACCACATTTGAAATGTACATTCTACTTTTATAAAAAATAAGTGCATCATCTTCCAAATGATAACCGTCATACCTCTCAAAATAATGTTGTTGTAATTTGGCCTTTATTTGCACATATTGTTCATCTTCAACAAGATAATTAAAAATATGCTGCCTCAAATCTTATTGGCAAGTACTAATTGCTAAAGCTACACCTGTGTTTATTTGCAAGTACTAATGGCAAGAAATTGTGACGTGATCCAAGGAACCAGAAATTGAGATTTTATGCTAAAATCCAGAAGCTACAACTGTGTTTCCACGCGTTAGAGAATCTCTACTCTTTGGCGCAAGGTGCAGATACACAAGTGAAGCAGTGTAAAATGGACTAGATAACCAGGTTTCTCTTCCCGGTGAACCCACATATTCAATTTCGGTAAAATTAGTGATTTTTTCTACTGATCAAACCTTTACTGAAACATATGAAAAATGGGAGATTCAGCTGCCACGGATAACCCGGATAACCCTTGATAATTTGTTAGTGAAATATTGATAAAATGGTACATTACCCTTTAAGATAGGGGGCAACCGCCTGCTCCTCTAGCCAGCATTCTAATTTTTTATTATAACATATCTGCGTTGTGCTTCCTTCGACCAGGGAGACAAAGCAATGAGAGAAGACCCCAAAATTGGTACCGCATGGAGATACTTAGTTGGTTAAGTCATGGAATAAAAAGGAGCGAGTGCCCTAGCGAAATCCCAACATAGTCAACTATTCTTTTTAACGGTGATCCATTTAAGGCATCAATCCACAACTTGCTTTTTTATCTAGCCATTAGAAGTAGGGACTACATGAAATACGATGATGAGAAGAACATCTACACCCTAGGATTTATCATTGTCCACAACGAATAGTGGAAGCATTTTTGCTGGTTATTTTATAGGATTTTAGGTTGAAACCCATGTTGGTTGGTTCAGAATTGAGAATCGACTATAGAAAATAAACCTGGGTTCCAGCCTATGGCCAATAAAATAATAGGGAAAATTTGAGGGTTTTGCACAATTTCTAAGCAGTTAGACCTCCTTCCTCCATGAATTCAACCTTGGGCTCAACTGTAGACTGCACAGTGAGATGTTGGGTAGAGGAACTTTTTGGTGAGCTGCAATACTAGCAAATTTCTAAAATGTCGAGAGCAATCCAGAGGCCTGAAATGTTAATAGCAGTCCATAAGCCCTAGGGTTTGAGCCCCTCGCTCTGATACCATAGTCTAAGACCCTCACTCAACAAAATATAAAATATATTGACTTTCAGAGGGTTTATAATTATTCCTGAATAACAATAAATATAAAAATAAAATATATATTGTCCAACATCCAATTATTCTCATCCAAATAAAAGAATTACTTCAAACAAAGAGAGGGACAATGAAGAATACCTATATGAAAGCGCAAGTTAGACTTACAATTGCACAACTGAAGCCATCCATATATTCTCATCCAAATAAAAGAATTACTTCAAACAAAGAGAGGGACAATGAAGAATACTTATATGAAAGTGCAAGTTAGACTTTCATATCCCATGCCTACACTATAACCCTGGCATGGCCCCTAGCACTAATGCAATATGTGACAGAGGGGTGTTACATTAAAATTGTCTTGAATTTATGAAAGAAACATCGACCATGATGACTAACAGACATAGGTTATGATTTAGTAATATAAAGTGGATGAACCTCTAAATATTGAGAATGAATTTTAGGTTCAAGTCAAGATGGATGGTTGTCTAGAGAGTCCAAGATGCCAGAGTATTGAAGAAATTATATCTCATTGGGGTTATCAAACATGCATGTGTGATCTATTGTCCAATAGATCAAGGGATATTAATTATCTAGAAGTTTTTTATCATACCTTTATGGGGGTTATATAAATTTCAACCATTAATTGTGTTCATTTATGCTAGAAAACTTCGATTATATCTAGGAGGTTATACCTTTATAAAGAAACAGACAAGAGTTTGAATACTACGATATTTCAAAATGGTGAACGAGAAAAATGATCAAGATTGAAGGCTTCGAATTGTGTTTTGTTATCATTCAAGTTTTGTACTTTCAGATAAAGAGGAGATGTTGGATAATAGTTATATAGTTAATAAACATAATATACTAATATTTAGAGATTTTTTTAGAGTGTAGAAAACTGATGTTGTCTACATATTGTTAAGAATTTTTTAGTTAATGTTTGAGAGTAAAAATAGCTATTTTTTAAGTGTATAGATTGAATCCTTCCAGTAAGACTCTATCGTTGTGTTTGTAAAGACTCTATCATTGTGTTTGTGTATAAATATGTGTGTGCATGCCATTGTCTTTATATTCCTACATATTTAAATATTTTACAACTTTGTCATGACATTGTGATGTATAAAGGACTCAAAACTTCTATCTTATAGATTGTTTAGACTCTCTACAACCTCCTAGCATGTCACATTCTTTAACTCCCAACTTTATGCTTCTATAATTTCCTCCAAAAGAATTACTTAGTTTTCATTGTAACTATTATTTACTCCCCTTAGTACTTTGTAATCCAACTTACATGTGTTAACACACTATAACTTTTTTCAATGATAAAAAAACTCCTTGGTTGTCACAATAACTATTATTTACTCCCTTTAGTAGTTTGTAATCCAAATTTACAAACAATGAATCCTATCTATGCACATTATAACTTGGTTGACATGCCACTAGATGACACAACAAAGAATGAAAAAATATAATCATGCTAAATAGAATAGATCTTTAATATACTACCAAAACCAATAAAACAAATGAAGCACAAAAATGTTGTAAATAAGTCAACTATCATGCTTTGTTGGTTAGAAACTCCTTTGGCCACAAATACACAATTTCTTTAATACTAACATCATCATTCCTAGATAAAAATAAACATTTTTAATGTCTTCAAAATTTTATAACAATAGTTTGGCATGTGAATCGGGGCTACAAGTTTACTTTATGGTATTTAGTTATTACTTCAACCATCTTGGAGACATATAACAATCAATGAGAGTACCATCTCTCTTTAGCATTTTAGTTCCCAGTTACAATAACTAAATTCAAAATTATAATTTATTACATGACCTCGGAATTCTATGGGATAATTGACTACATGGTAGAGATAAGGCCAAATTATATTGCTTCAGGGCCAAAAATGAGCTCCAAAGGCCATTTTTTATTGATGTTTTTTATGTTATTTTGTTGTATTATTCATCCATACAAACTTGAGATACAAAGTAAAAGTAGAAAGCTTGAGTGAAATCTCAAGAAGAACCCATGGGATATTAGAGTGATGATTTCAAAACTTATTTAGTAAAGCTAGAGGAAAAGCTCAGATACCTTCCTAACTATCAACTGACTATGAAGAAGGATGTGAAGAAGGATGTAATCACTATCAACTTATTTGTAAACAGGAAAACTTTAGGCAATAATTCATGCCAATTTGCTATTTTTTTTTTCCATTTATTGGAGTGGCGGACCAAATAAGAGGGAGAGGGAAAACTTCAGGCAATAATGATCATCAATGAAACAAGATAGACTCATCAATGAAGCAATATAGAATCATCAATGAAGCAAGAATGAAGCAATAATGTATCGAAATTAGCTGCCTAGAGATTGAATTAAAATGCAGGAAAGGTATAAAGAGGCTCAAGGACATAAAAGACATGGTAGAGAAACCTAGAGAGGGCATAGAGAGCGTACCATCCCATATTTTGTGTATGCTATCAATGTGAGCTTCCTTTACTCCTCTAAACAACTCACCCATCACCCACCATTGAAAGAAAAAGAAACTCTTAAAAATACATAGGACACTATTACATAATTAAATACATAGGTCAGTATTACATCCTGAATCAGCCATATTATCTTCACCACCCATCTTTATATATTTTTGCTACTCTTCTTCATCATTATGGTTTTTTGCTATTATCTCTTCATCATTATATTATGTTTTTGCTATCATCAATATTAAATAATAAACTAATCAGGCTGTTTTGCCAGATCTGACTTCAATTTCAGAATATCTTCATGCTGTTGAGCTAGTTGTTCACGCAACTGAGCAATTTCATCACGCTTTTAAGCGAGTTCAGACTCATATCTAATATCATTATCTTGTAGTTGATCCATAACAGTAAGAATATCATGAATAATATTCAAGATTCTTGCTTCCTGTTTCAGGTCATTTCTAGCATCATAAAAAGTCATGTGTCTTGTTTCGTTTTGTTTTGTTTTGCATGGTTGTACCTATGCATTGTATTCCATTAATATTGGTGCATTCCCTACGTGCTTGCGAATCGATTAATGTACGTTTAGTATGACAGCCCGACGGCCCCAACGTTCAGATGACAGCCCACCGGCTCAAAGGAAATATGACACAGCCTGGCCCTGCTAGCCCCGGAGAATATGATATGAAAGTCCGTTTGTCTGCAATTTGCCTACAGAGGCCCAAGGGCGCCCCCAGAACCTCTTAAATACCATCTCCAGATTTGACCCCCGCCGACCAACATTCATTTTTGACATCCATCTCAGTATTGCAGAAGCCTAAGGGGGAAATGCTAGTAAGGACAACCAAAGGCGAAAGGGTAAATGAATGACTGTTTGGCTCCCTCTAACTCATTTTTGACATCCATCTTGGTATTTCCAAAGGGATCACCAAATCAGGTATAGCCACATTCTTTCTGCCATCTAAAGGTGAACATAAGGTACAAGAAGAACCCATGGGATATTAGAGTGATGATTTCAAATGAATGACTGTTTGGCTCCCTCTAACTCATTTTTGACATCCATCTTGGTATTTCCAAAGGGATCACCAAATCAGGTATAGCCACATTCTTTCTGCCATCTAAAGGTGAACATAAGGTACAAGAAGAACCCATGGGATATTAGAGTGATGATTTCAAATCTTATTTAGCAAAGCTAGAGGAAAAAGTTACATACATTAGTGAGGTATTTCTAGTACACTCAAATTAATTGCTGATATTCTCGCTAAAATATTAATAATGGATTCTACATCGACAATAAGGAGACGACAAAAGCAAAGGATTCAAGTAAAAACATGTTTCAAGTGAGGCAATCCCACACACTTTCTTTAAAAAGGAATCCAATTTCGAGATACAACCATATGATAGGAGATGAAAAAAACAAAGGATTCAAGTAAAAACATGTTTCTAGTGAGGCAATCCCACACACTTTCTTTAAAAAGGAATCCAATTTGGAGATACAACCATATGATAGAATAATTGATGCTGGAAAAATAAATGCATGGCTTGGCATATGAAGGTATACTTATGTATGCACCCTGAAAATTTCCATCATTACTTCATAAAATTAAATATATTCAAGGATGAAGAATGAGTTATGCCAAATCACGTCATTAGACTCCACACACTAACCTAGAGATTAATTAAATTGTTCAATATTTGAATGTTAAAAGGTGCATACAACAATATAATCATTGTCGAAGTCAAGACTACTTTGGGAAATAAGAGTAATCCAATTGGACATGAAATGGTGATATTGTTGAGCCAGAAACAAAACCCCATGCCAATAAGTATATCGATTGGTATCGATAAGTTTGTCAACTCATGTTTATAGGTCAATCAATTCGATCAAGTCAAATAGTGTAGGAAACTAGACAAGGAAGCAAATAAAAGAAGAGATGAACAAAATCAAGGTCTACAAGAAAATCGACCATGATAAATAAAATTTTCGATACTTCCATTTATAAATGTTACCAACCAACTTTCACTGCAAATATAGGATATTAATTAGTCAGCTTAGAAACACACTTATCCTGAAAAACAATCAAATTGAACAAGCATGTGATCTAGGGAAACACTTGTTTGAGATGAACATCCAAGTATAAATACGTTCATAGTAAATATTTTCAACGTTGGCAACCAAACTTAATGTTGAAGATCTCTATGAAGTAACATGGCTTAGAGAAAACACTACACAAGAATTGTTATTCCTTGGGATGGCCTAAAAAATATGTGATCTTTTCCATTACCAAGTTTGTAAAGTTTAATTAACAAATCACCTAAATTTGTTCCAAAGGTAAGTCTAATGTGGTTGTAAAATTTAATTAACAAATCACCTAAATTTGTTCAAAAGGTAAGTGTAATTTGGTGGATTGGCATGTATAATTTTGAAGAGAAAATCAATATGAGTTCATTAAATATAGAAAAGAGTTTCCATATTAACTCAATATAGAGAGCCTAATCAAACATGTATAATTTTGATGGAGACCAAATCGATATAAGTTCATTATATTGTGTGTATTTCATTGTTAACGAAGCAAATAAAACCTATTGAAACATGAAGCATTTTGATTGGAAAAAATCAATATAAACTCGTTTAATATGGTAAGATTTTCATATGAATTCAAGAAATATAATTTATTCAAATTTTTTAATAATGATTATAAAGGATAAGTTATCTTATTTTTAAGGACTTTGTAAAATTTCTACAATGTAAAAAGGTTTGTAAGTCATAGTTTGATATTGAAATTCTATAGTTAAAAATGTATAAATTAGAAAAGAAATTGGCGTTTCAAAAATTTAAAAACTTTATTTTATTGAATTTGGATTCATTTAATTGGAAGTCTATTTGGAAATTGGCCAAAAATCATCTTTCTAAAGTGTAAAGTATGGTTTTAAAATTATCACTATCAAGTTTCAAAACTGTATTTTTGGAACTAGATTTTGCTTGTTTGAAATTGATATTAACATTTTTAAAACTAGATTTTGCATTTTTGAACACTTTCAGAATATAATTTTGCACTTTACCAAAATTGATGGATCTATGGTAGTTTTAATTTTTTGTTTTATTTTATAAGTAGACATGAATTTTTTTAATTATTTTTATTTTTGTTAATTTGATCAAAATGACTATCTTTAATTACTTTTTATTTTTGACTATTTTTAATTACTTTTTATTTTTGGTAACTTAAACGTTCACATAATTTTTTTTAATTCCCTTTTTCACATTTTTATTTTTGGAAAATTTATGTGACAACGTTTCTAGGCCACCTTGTTATTCTTTGTGCAATAACAAAGATGGATAACATGTCATGGATTGTGAAAAAAAATACCAAAGCTAATTAAAATTTAAAATCCAATCTACCCATTTTAGAGTTTCAACCATTTTCTAAGATGTTTTCAACATTTTATTGACGATTTGATGTTTTGTGATGTCATGGATTACGAAAATGAATGCCAAAGCTAGTTAAAATTTCAAATCCAATCCACCCATTTTAGAATTTCAACCATTTTCTAAGATGTTTTCAACATTTTATTGACGATTTGAAGATTTGTGATGGATAACTTTAAACAAACTCCAAGGACCAGCTCAGCTTTAGAACCCCCAGTCACAGAACCAAGACTCAATCACTACAAAACTCTGAACCTTAGAAAATAAGACATCTTTTTCTGATTGTCTTCGAATGGAGAAGATCATCACACACTACACACTAGAAGATTGGAAATCTTTTGATCCCAGCAAATTGCTCTAATCGCAGAGGGGGAGCATACACCACTAACTTCTTCTTACAATTGAGATATATGTTTTTCGTATTCCAGGTTGCAAGAAGCGTGAGAACAAAGGATACACAGACCTCAATTCGAATACTTACAGAACACTCAACTCCCAAACTCGGAATGCTCGAGTGGGTGGGGGAGGATTTATTTATACAATTTTATTCGTAAACCAATGACACCAAACTAACAAATGCAAGTAAAAGATAAGATTCAATTTTATGGCGGTAAATCAAATCGTACCCTTTGTTGAATAATTCATCCGAGCCATGTGAAGGAATCTACGTACTTGTGGACCCACACTGACAAGAGAATTAAAATTTACAAGGTGGAACTACTATTAGCAACCCATGATGCTTTTACATTAGCCATAGGGGATAAGTCATCTGAGGCATGTGAAGGAAACTAAGTACTTGCGGTCCCATACTAACAAGAGAATTAAAATTTACAAGGTGGAACTACTATTAGCGGTCCAGATGCTTTTACACCAGTCATAGGGATCATATCCTACTAGGAAGATACATCTTTCTTTTCCATCCCCAAGATCTGGTCTACCACAAACACAACCAGATCCAACAAATCCATTATCATTGTCAGAGGTAGATGGGATAGATATTTCAATATCAATAAATAAACAATGTGAAAAACATCTTTCTACATCAAAACCCATCATAAATTCATTAGGAGAGCAATCGAATTATCCTTCAAAACACGATTCCACTTTGTAATTGAGCACGACTTCTTTGGTATAGTGTCTAATCAGCCTTCCATATTTATCCCATTGGAGAATTTTCTGTGTCATTTTGATAGGTGGTTCTAAAGACGAATATTTCCTGCTAGTGTGTTTCAATTTGAATTTGAACCACATATAGTTCTGATGAGCTACAATCATGTCATCCCGGAGATGCAAAATAAAATTAGCTTGTCTTTGTACCCAATCTTTTCTAGTACAAAACTTATCAATAAATACCTTTGTCCATCCTGACCATTTTTGTTGAACTAAGGAGGATGGATCTCCGCAAATTATGATCTTTCCTTGTTCTCTACAAAATTGTAGAATCATATGGTAACTTGTCCATGTTAAATATTGAGGCCTACATCAACAAAAAAATCTTTTTCCCATCAAACTCAGCAGTATCTAGTGAGATATCATTTAAGTCTGATAACTTATAATATGCATTTCTGAGATTTAGAAATGTTGTTTTCTCCCATCTTCCCAAAATTTCAATTTTCATAGGAGAAGAGTGAATATGTCTTATCAATGAGATGGCCACCTTCCTATCTACTCATTTTTTATGGCATATTCTAGAAGTGCCAGGCGCTCTAGAGACCTCATGGGGTCTCGAAAAATTCTTTTTCCTCTAGCTTTCTCCAGATCATGCTTGAAGCCTACTCTCTTATCTGATGGTCCAACATCTGATGCAACGACGTTGAACATGTTGAGACTAGGCTGAGATTCTTCTCTGGTTAGCATGTTAGCAACACAATTAAGATAACCAGGTTTATATACAATATCGAAATCAAAATTCTGAAGCCACATAAACCATTTAAGAATTCTATATAATTATTTTCAACCATCAAACTTTCATTATTAAAAATTCCTGGCATGATTTTTAAATATGTTATGATCAAGAATTTTACAGATTTCAGATATAGTTTGAAAAGGTTTACTTTCTTTTTGATAGAAAGAATCTCTTTGTGGCTCGAGGGGTAGTTTAATTTTGCACTCTTAAAAGAACCTGATGCATATCCATGGATTTCTTCTTTATATCCATGCTTTTCTATAAGGACACTTCCCCATGCTTTGTTGGAGGCATCTATTTCTATGACAAGGTATCTCGTACCTTGGGGAAGGTAGAGAGGAGGAAGCTATTTTACTTTTTCTTTAATTCTTTTAATAGCTTCGTTCATTTCATTGCTCCTTTTTGGAGGGTGTTTCTTCAATATTTGTTGTAGAATATGGATGCCATCATCTTGGCCCTTATAGAAAGGTCAGATATAATTCAGGCTTCCTAAGAAGTGCTGCAACTGTACTTTCTCCAAGATTTGATTAAGGAAATGATCAAAAACCTTAAGAACATGCTCTTGGATGATTACATGATCTTTATTGATCTTTAGACCAAGAAACTCAATTTATGTCTTCCCAATCTCCATTTTTATTTTGGAAATAATTAAGCCATGTTTATACACCAACTAGTAGAACTCTTGTAGATGGGTGATTCCATGAAGATGGGTAACTCTTTTTGGCCAAATATGACGGTGAAAAACGGAAATTTTACCCATGTATTAAGTTGAAGCCCTCGAAACTCATATTTGCCAAATGAATTTTGACATGAGGTTGAAAAACGAAATGTAGAGAATTATGTTGGATTTCCAATGATATTTTTTTGGAAATATACCAATGCCATTTATCCTGTCGAATTTTCATCGGGAGGTGCTTTACAGCCCAATATGGGGGAGATCCTCTTAGTCGAGTGTTTGTCGATATTGTCGGCTATATATAACATTTGTATGAGGGAGATCATGTAAGTCGAGAGTTTGTCAATCTTGTAGGCTATATATAACATTTGTATGAGGGAAATCTTGTAAGTCGAGTGTTTGCCGATATTGTCGGCTATATATAACATTTGTATGAGGGAGATCTTGTAAGTCGAGAGTTTGTCGATCTTGTTGGCTACATATAACATTTGTATGAGGAAGATCTTGTAAGTCGAGAGTTTGTCGATTTGTATGAGGGAAATCTTGTAAGTCGAGAGTTTGTCCATTTGTATGAAGGAGATCTTGGAAGTCGAGAGTTTTTCCATATTGTCGGTCGTGAATACCGTTCTTCTTTTAACACAAAACAATGATTTAATAATTTGGTTTTAATAATTCCATTTTTTTAATAATTTCGTTTTAAGGCTGGATGCACTTAAATTTGGTTTTAATAATTTTCTACGTTCGACATTCCCTCCCCTCCTACTCCACGCGAGCCCTCCACACAGCTCCTCCAGCCCTGCGCTGCCCTCCCCTCCCAGCTCCTACAAGCTGCTCATCCTGCGACCTCCTGCACGCTCTCCTCCTGCGTCCTGCTCCACGCAGCTCCCCTCCTGTCCTCCGTGAGCTGCCCTCCCCTCCTCTCCTGAGTCCTCAGCTCCTCCCGTCCTCCCCTCCCCTCCTGCTCCCCTCCTGCGTCCTTCTCCACGCAGCTCCCCTCCTCCCCTCCCAGCTCCTCCACGCTGCTCATCCTCCATCCACCTGCACGCTCCCCTCTTGCGTCCTCCTCCACGCAGCTCCCCCCCTCCCAGCTCCTCCACGCTGCTCATCCTGCTGCGTCCTCCTGCAGGCTGTTTGAAATATTAACAAATTTATGTTAATATATATAATTAAAAAAAAATATTGTCATTAGAGCATTAGAACATAACTAAACTCAATAGCATATTTTAAAAAGACTCACAGGACCTCCCTAAAAAATGGTCAAGTAAATGCAAGTCCTTTTTTCAGGAAAGGTAGACAAATTCACAGCCTATCAAATATATATTGACGTGCTACAGGAAAGCATTCTTGAAATAAGATATCAGGCATGCTCATATATATAATTCGCTACCGTATTTGAGAAATATTTTTAGTTTAAATTGATTAAATCCACACCTATCTTCTCACTGTGGCTTGGCCCTGCACCAGACTGTCATGTTCAAATTATAAACATAAATTAATAGTTACTTGGCCTAAATATTACAATGTTAAAAATTTTTTAACATAGTAAAATTAAATTCTATTTTGTTATATATCATCTCCCTTAGTGATCCATTTCTAATTGAGTTCTTTCGTTATCCTTCTAGGTTTTTTCGTTATCCATTTCTAATTGAGTTATTTTGTTATCCTTCTAGGTTCTTTTATACACCGTATCTACTTGGCTTACATACGATCTGATTATCCTTCATACACCCTATCAAGGAAGCCATGGATGAGGTATCGAAGGAACGCAGTAGTGAGATTGTAAGATTGCAGAGCTCGGAGGGCCAGATAGTGGAGGTAGAGAAGACGGTGGCATCCATTTCGGGGCTGATAAATAGGGCGACGGATGACCTGGGCAGTCACAACACCATTCTTTTGCCTATAGTTTCCGCCACAATTCTGGAAAAGGTTCTCCAGTATTGCAAATTACATGCAGAGTTAGGTGAGGAGGAGAAGAATGAGTATGAGAGGGAATGGAGGTTGCAAAGGTTGGATGAAGAGTTAGTCAACAAAATAGAAATGGATACCTCCACTCTCTGCGAATTAGTATCTTAACATTTTAATTTTAATTGTAGTGCATCATAGATCATTGAAAGAGAAAATGATATAATAAATAATATGTATTTTAAAAAATATAATAAATAAGTTATTGTTGTTTTAATGTCGTAATATATGTATTTATGTAGTTTATATAAATAATGTAATAAAAAAGTAAAATAGAGAATAATTACGTAGCTAACTTACAAAGTAAAATAGATGTAGATAGTTGGATATTAGCCTAAAATGGATTAGTAAATTCTTTTGAATGGAAAAACTCTTTTGACTAAAAAAAGATTTTCATAATTTTTTTTTTATTATGAATGTGGTTAAATGTATTATTTAAATATTTTTATGATTTGAACCTTTTAATTTATAAAATAAATCTTATAATGAAAAAAGACTAAATACATTTAAATAATACAAATTTATTAAATGACCTAATTCTACATCCATTTTTAAAAGTAATATTATTAATTTGTAAAACTTTCAAATTTCATAAACATAAATACTTTTTAATGGTTTTTTATAACAAATTATATATATATATATACTCATATTATACTATATTATAAAATATTTAATTAAAATTGATCACATAACATTATCCTATCATTGATAATAAATCATATGTATTTTCAAAAATATAATAAAATGTGTAAGTACATTGTTGTTTTAATGTCATAATATATGTATTTATATAGTTTATATAAATAATGTTATAAAAAACAAAATAAAGAGTAATTATGTAGTTAACTTACAAAGTAAAATAGATAATTACATACTAGCATAAAGTCTACTATGAAATTGTTTTGAATGTGATTAAATATATTATATAAATCTTTTTATAATTTAAACTTATGAATTTGTAAAATAAATCTTATCATTATTGAATAAGAAAAATGAATAAATACATTTTAATAATAAAAATTATTTCAGTGTAGATGTTATTCTGTAGATGCATTGATTTCAGTGTATAGATACATAGATTTTAGTGTATGGGGTTTTTTATTGTATATTTTTCAGTGTAAATGTTATTCTGTAGATGTATTGATTTCAATGTAGATTTCTTGGATGCATAAATCTTGGTATGGATTTCATCGATGCATAAATTTCAGTGTATATGTTAATGTTTGATTTTTTGATATAGAGTCTAAACTATAAATGGAAGATCTTCATGTGGAAGATGCTATGAGACAAACTGGGGAAGAACCAAAAATACAGAACGTCAAACGTCGTAAAACATATCAAGGAAGAAAATCTTACGAAATGACAAAAAAAGAACGAGAATAAGACTTGCAATGAAAAGCAGAAGAACAAAAAGAATTTCGAAAAAGGAAGTAGGACGAAATGACAGTAGAATAACGAGAAGAACGAAGAAAATGAAATGCAGATCGACAAAAACAATATCGAAAAAAAAATTTAGACTAATTGACAGTAGAAGAACGAGAGGAACAAAAGAAACAAAACGTTGATCGACAAAGAGTGTATCAAGAGAGAATGTTGAAGCAGTTGGAAGAACAAAGAAATCAAGTTGCAGAACAACAAATAAATCAAAATATACAAAATGACGAAATGATGACAGAAGAAGGAGAATAATGAAAAAAAAAAACGTAGTTCAACAAAAAGAAAATCGAAAAAAAAAGTTATGCGAATTGACAACAAAAGAAGGAGAAGAACAAAGAAAATGAAACATTGATCGACAAAGATCATATCGAGAGAGAAAGTTGAAGCAATTGGAAGAACAAAAAAAATCAGTTTGCAGAACAACAAATAAATCAAAATGTACGAAATAATAGACGAAGAAAGAGAAGAACAAACAAAACAAAACAAAAAACTCAGATCAACAAAAAGATAATCAAAAAAAAAAGTTAGGCGAATTTTCTCTATTTTCCAGTTTAACAATTTACTCAATCCTAAATATTTATTATTTACATTATGATAATCTTCGTAAATGTATCTGTGTTTTCAATTTAACCTGTTCCTTACAATGCTGATCAAACTCGAGTTTTGTGTCACCGCCCACGACTGAAACCAACCTAGATCCAAATCCTAGGCTCTATTAAGCGCCGAGAGGGATCAAATCTCCCGAGGTGCAACCCTCTTCTCAGGTATTGCACTCAAGGATCTCTTGGAGGAGAGGGTTGCACATCAAGAGATTTGATCCCTCTCGGCGCTTAATAGAGCCTAGGATTTGGATCTAGGCTGGTTTAAATAAACGTGTGTACTTAAAAATTTGAAGAGCAATTAACAAGTAGTTTGTGTGTGTGGACGATAATTTAATGTTAAAGTAATAATTTAAAAAAACAAAATATGTGAACATGATCTAGACATAATGCACTAGTTCTTACATATTTTTCTTTTAATTTTTCTCGAAAAATTATATTTATTATTATTTTTCGAAACTGACCAATGAATATTTTAGTCGCATTTTGCATACATGTGTGTGTGTGCATGAAATCTTTTGATTGTTTACATAATTTGCAAAACTAAAAATACCCTTTTAAAGAGGACGCGTTTATCTAGTGCTTGTGTATTTTTTCAAAATTTTTTGGATGTGTATTTTGAATGTTTTGGATTTATCTTTGAGCTCAATCGAAGTTGTCGACAGGGCCTTTTAGAGCAAGTTTTAGTAGAAATTTAAAAACAAAAGACATACGAAGATAAAAAAAAATCGTAAATTTTATGTATATGGATAGAGGATTCATTGACGAATCCAATGGTATCAAGTCCGCTCATCAATGTGCATTTAATGACATGGTTTAACCCTATGGAAGGCAGACAAAACTTTCAGTCTGCATTGAAAAGGGCTCTCGACCTATTTTTTAAGCCCTCGATCGAGCTATTTGCTCGATTGAGGGTTTAACAAGACATCGATCGAGGAATGTTCAAGCCCTCATTCGAGGTATTTGCTCGATCAAGGGTATGTAAAATAAGCTCGATCGAGGGTTCGTCTATGTAAAAAAAATATAAAAACGAACCCGGGAAATGAGTTGGACAATTAATGTTGCCAACTACCATTCTCTCATAAAAATATCAACCAACCTCTATATATTCAACAAACAATTCATCAAAAACACTAATTTAACTCATTTAACTCATTGCTAGTTTATTTTCAATTAGAGCTTTGTCATTTTGATGTTGTTGAATTAGAGCTTTGTCAATTTGATATTGTTGAATTAGAGCTCAATAGACATGTAAGATTTCTTTGTATACATATTTAAAAATTTCATACTAACATATTGTTGTTTGTTATAACAATTTGAAGAAATTTTTGTTTGTTTTCATTGTAGATTGATGGGGAGTCAAAGAAAAAGAAAAATAAAATATTCTAGACAACAAAATGACACTGAAGAGCGTGAGAGGAATAGAGAATGAATGAGACAACAAAGAGCAAGCTTGAGAGAAGAAGAAGATGCACATTTGGTGTAACAAATTCCAATGGAGGAGAATTAAGGTAAATTATTTAATTACATGCTATAATAATTTAAATATCATGCTACATAATTTACAGAATTAGTAACAATTTTCCAATAAATTTAACTAAATTTCATAATTTAATTTGTTTCATATTTATTTGTAATGATAAATTCTTATTTATTTCATCCATTTGTTATTTAAATTTCAAAGTTTGCAACAATTTTTATGTTAAATGAACAATTTTCAAGTGGCTAACAAATGTTATTGGAACAATTTTCAAATGAAACATGTACATTTAGATTATATTTTCATGTTAATATGTAGATATTTTTAACTATTTTCAAATTATTTCAAAGTTGCTAACAATTTTCAAATTAATTCAAAGTTGCTAACAATTAGCAATTTTCAAATTAATTCAAAGTTGCTAACAATTAGCAATTTTCAAATTATTTCAAAGTTGCTAACAATTTTCAATTTTATTGTCCAACAATTTTCAAATGAAATGTACACTTGGATTCTATTTTCAAGTTAAAATGTATGTACATATTAACTATTTTCAAATTTCTAAGTTACTAACAATTTTCAATGTTATTAGAATAATTTTCAAATTAAATGTACACTTGGACACTATTTTGAAGTTAAAATGTACATATTTAACTAATTGCAATTTTCTAAGTTACTAACAATTTCAAGTTAAATGTAATTTCAATTCTTGTTTTGTTATTTCTTAAAAAAATATAAATGTATAGCCTCAATGTGAGCTCCAAGTCTCAACATTTGTTGATTGAAATACCATTAACATGTCTAATTTTAACTTACCCTTATTTTATTTGAAATGAACATTATGAGAGTTATGTATTAGTTAGAAAAATCAATTTGAAAACAAATGAATGAATATTTTCCTAATTATGGTGGTTGACAATATTTTCATAGTTATGGTGGTTGGCAATATTTTAATAGTTATGAATATTTGAAAACAAATGAATGTTCAAAGAGTTAAATTATAATGTTTACTTTAAAAAAATTCCATTTAAAGATTCCACCTATCACATACTTTTATTTACATAACATGACATCACCAAGATAATTATGTGTATTTTTTATGGTTTTTGTTGAGACTATTTTCAAAAATCTTTGAGGGTGAATTTCTATAAGGATTTTAATGGGTGCAATGTTGTAAATTTGAGAGAAATGTGTTTTTGTTGAGACTATTTATTTAAATTTCTCAGGCTTATAATCAAATCAATTTACACTTCAAAATATTTTGATAGTTCATGTATTTCCAATTCATGTACCAATTTTTTCTATGCATTAATGTAAGGATAAGTTAATTTTTTTTTCCTATAGTAGGTATATAATTTATATTTCAAAAATTTTAACAATTTTCAAGTTAAATGGATAATTTTCAAGCTAAATTGATAGTTATGTATAATTAATTGGAAAATTCAATTCACACTCAATTTTCAATTTGTCAATTTCTACATCAAATTTCATGTTACTAGAAATTTTAAAGTTCAATGCACAGGTATATCAAGTTATTAATAATTATCTTGAGTTAAATATATATACTTCATTTTCAAACTTCTCAAACTAAATGTACAATTTCAAGTTACATGTACATATTTAGTTATTTTGAAATTAAGTTACAAACAATTTACTTGTTTTAATGTATTTTCAATACTTGTACCCAATTTTTCTCAAAGTCACTAGCAATTTTCAAGTTGTTAATTTACATGTAACAAATTTCAAGTTACTAGCAATTTTAAAGTTAAATGTACAAATTACTATCAATTTCAAGTTACAAGCAATTTCAAATTTTACTAGCAATTTCAAACTTTACTTCTAGAACAATTCTCAAGTAATTAAGTTAGCAATTTCAAGTTACAAGCAATTTCAAATTTCAAGTCACTAGCAATTTCAATTTTTACTTAGAACAATTCTCAAGCTAAATGTATCAGTTGGAAAATTCAATTCACACACAATTTCAATTTTTCAATTTTCACATCAAATTTCAAGTTACTAGCAATTTTAAAGTTCAATGCACAACTCTCAAGTAACCAATTTTCAATTTGTTAATTTACATGTTGTGTAGGGAGAGATTATGGTTAGACATCACATCATGGTGATCAAGAATCACATGACCCTGTGCCCCCTCATGATCCTGATCAGCCATCACATGACACCTTTCCCTCTCACATTGAAAGTATAATTGGGAGTTGTAGTGGGGTTGGAAGGGGTGGAAATTTTCTAGAGGATTGTGCAGTTGTTTCTGCAAAAGAAGAGATTGGGAACTCGATCCCTAGTTGGAGAGTTAGAGAGCATGTCACTAACATAATCAAATCATATTTTGAACAACATTCAACGATGGCACAAGCTCAAATCCTACATGGGTTGATAAAACACAAAAAATTGAAACGTGCCACAAAGTTGTTGGGTTTTCAAGATGTTAAAACAAAAAAGACATGCGAGAATGCAATAGAAAATGTAAGAAATGCATTATCTTCGTTTGGAAAATCAAGAAACAATGACACCCAAGCTGCTCATAGGGCAATTACAACGGCTGTTGTGGCACAAAGCACCTCAAGAAATCGAATGGTATCAGCAATGGCATCATTGCTCAATGTTTCAAAAAGAACATTGCTCAAATATACTAAATTCTGGGTCCGGATACATGAAAATGATGAAGGTGCTTATTGGGCTCTTATTTTTAGCGAACCCTATCGAGGCAGGATGGCAGGAGGAATTAGAGAGAAGGTGATAGAGTTTTGGGATAGCCATTCTCATGCTATTCCAAATCGAAAGCATGTCCTGTGATAACGTTTATCCAGAGGAATTTATCAGGAGCACTATAAGCATGTGATGGAGATGACGGGAGTTGCACTTTACGAGGAATTCCAAAAAACCAATCCTGGTGTTCAAATATCATTTTGCATGTTCAACAAATTGAAACCGTGGTATATTAGGCCGAATACTATTCGCGACACTTGTTGCTGCCGGTACCACCTTGGATTTGAACTATACTATGACACATTTCTGGATTTTTGCAAAAGGCACTGGAACGATGTACTAGCTCCTCACAAAGTGCGAGATTTTATTTGTATGATACTGTGCAACATGAATCCTTAACATGTGTTTTTCAATAAGAGGTGTGTAGGTGGGAGAAAATGCCATGAATGCGGTGATTTGACATTGTTCCATAGGAACTTTCCTATCGATCCAACACACCATGGATTGTCAGATATCACAGCTAAGTGGAAGAGGTACGAGTATGTCTCCATGAATCCATCATCTTCTTTATCTGTGCCATCTAAGAGGATCGACTTGCCCAAGGATGAGATTCCTGTTTCAGATTTCATGGAGAAGTTTCAAAGTTAGATTTATAAATACGTAAGCACTCCCATAGGTCCAGGTGGAAAGCTTCAGAATTCAAACATTCTCGTGAGGTATTTGAGCCGGGCACAATCTTATCAGTGGTAGACTTTGTGGAGAACTACACTTTTGCTCCTCAGAGAGAGATACAGACTGAGTACTATCACTCCGACCAGGTGTCTATCTTCGTACATGTATTGTATAGACATGCTCAAGAAAGCATTGATGGTAGGAATAGCACTCCTTACTCACGTGAAGTGATCAAGGAGTACCATTTTTATGTTAGTGATGATCGTGAGCATGACACATTGTTCGTTCAACACTGCTTTAGGTTGATTTATGATTCATTTAGGCAGAGAGGCGTATCATTTGCTCAACACTGGATTTGGTCAAATGGGTGTGGAGGGCAATTCAAATCGGAACGCTCATTTTATTGGTTGAGTCTCCTTCACAAAGGGACAGGAATCCGACACACCTGGAGCTTTTTTGAAACAAGCATGGAAAGGGTGAACATGATGCCGCAGGTGCATGTGTGAAACGAGCACTTCGGAGGTACCATATGAGTCATGGTGCAACCCGATTCAAATGCTCCACAGAAGTAGTTGATTGGTGCACACGTCATTTGGGACATCAAGGTGACGAACAAGCAAGGCTAGTGTGCAGGTAATAAACTCCAAACTCAATTAATAAGCTAATAACATTCAATATCATCATTTCCAAAAGAACACATACTCGATAGGAATTTACATATGACAAACTACATTCCATGCAGGTTCTTTTGGGATGTTTCCCTTGGAAATGTGAATAGATCCATGCCGTGGTATTGTGAGACCATACCTGGTACGAGGGAATTACGTTATGTTCGAAGTAAAGACATGGGTGACATATTTTCCATTGAAACGAGGAAGTATGCTTGTTTTTGTGATTTTTGCATTGATGCAAATGGATGCGAGATTGATCACTGTGAAAATGATGTATATGTGAAACCATGGAAATATGTCTCTTTTAATACAAAGGGCCCACGTCCAATTCCAACATGGCAAGAGATGCACACTGAAGAGGCAATGGTCTCATTAGATCATGATCAAGTTTCTGATATGGTTAGGGAAGGTACAAGAGATTTCATTAAGTTTAGCTAGTTCATTATATATTACACATATACAAATGTTGTAGAAATGCACATAGGACATTTGAATAATATTTGTAATGTATCTTACAGGTGATGTATTCGCTGTCATTGCACCCCCCCACAACGAAGAAAATGTGGCATATTATTTGATGCGATGCACAATAAATAAAAAGTAGGTTGGTGCGACCCTACCAAGATGGAGAATTCACATACCAAACTGGAGACATGGTTCTAATGGGACACTTGTTTGAAAGAGTCAAAAAACATGGTGCGCATATTATTTACAAATATTTTATGCCTGAATATATATCATGTCAATAGTGTCATTTGGTGGTGGGAGCTCGGATAAATCTAATAGAAATCAAGGTGAAGAGAGGTGAGCCAAAGAGATGGAAGATGACAGAAGTTGACCATGATCGTATTATGGAGACTTGCATTCCTATAACCCATTGGCCAGATGAATGAGTTACATGTATGCCACTTGCATCATTGACATAGTTTTCATGTTGTCTTGTGTAATATTTTTTTGGAGATTTTTGTGGAGGTTGTTTTATAAATGTATCTTTGTAGATGCTTTAATGCCAAGAATAAAAATACTAGATGGGAGGATTTTGTGAAAATTGGGTCATGGTGCTCCAATGTGAATACACATGTTCACATAATTGAATTGTAATGTTAGACAATATAATGTAATTGTAAAATTTCAATTTTAAATTGTAATGTACATTCTAAATTTAAATTTTGATTTCAAACACAATTGTAATGTAATTGAGAATTTAAAATACATCTATACAATGTAAAATTTTAAATTTTAAATTGTACAATGTATTCTAATTTTAAATTTTGATTTTAAATGCAAAATTATATATATTACAATCCATTCATTGTATTTCATCATCAATTACATTGTATTCCATTATCAATTATATAAAAATATTATCAAATACCAATGTATTGAAAAAATGTTTCATTCAACAATAATCAATTAGTTTTGATATTGAACATATCAAAGTTGGGACCAATTTTTTTTGCGTCTCCTCATTCCATTTAATAAAAATATTGGCACTTGGTGCTGCATGGAATATAACATAGGAGATAGAGGGTACAATTCAACTAAAGGGAACTTACACATAATCCTTGAATATATTTTCATGCAAACAATACCCATTGTTGGCACAACTCACAAACATTCACTATAATTTCTAACCATCAAACCTTCTCAATTTTTGGATTGCATGCATCAAAAACCATCTTTATCATTCAGTTTTGCACGCATAGGCATGGAATCTCTTTGAGGGAAATTAGTTAGTATTATATGGCCTTGCTCAAGTGTTAAAAAACCTCAATTATCAAACCAAAACACAACTTGTACATGCATTTGTTTTTGATAGACATGCAAAAGTAATAATGAAAGTTGGCAAGACTTTGACGTAACAATTTGTTCCTTTCTTAAAACCTTAAATGACTGTGTGGATTAAAAAAAGAGGTGATGAATAATACTCCATTGTTATTAGCACAAACACCACCCTTCAAATGATTTCTAAATAAAAGGAAGAAACATAATAGTAAGTATCATATGTTTTAAATAAGATTTGGTGTTTTTTTTTTTTTTTTCATCTAGATTAGAGCACACACTTAAAAGAAAAGAACATAAAGATCACCTACATACAATAGAACTTTTTATTACACCAAATATTTTTGAATTTGATAGAAATCTATCACAAACAATACCAAAATGGCATCAATCAATCATTGGTTGGTTGTAATTAGAAAATTTTGTTTCAAGGGATATTTCACACTCTCAATGGACAAACAAATTCTTGTATACAACAACACATTGAATTTTCAATTGAAATTACACATTAAATTTTGCATGTAATTGAATTGGCGTGTGGAAATTGTAATTGAATTGTAATGTGTAGACAACATAATGCAATTATAACTTCAATTTTCAATTTCAAATGTATTCTAATTTTAAATTTTAATTTCAAATACAATTGTAATGTAATTGAGAATTTAAAATATATCTATACAATGTAATTGAAATATATCTTATTTCAAATGCAATTATAATGTAATTGAAATTGAACTTTTAAATTGGAAAAACACATTGAATTTTCAATTGAAATTACACATTAAATTTGAAATTTTAATTTTAAATTGTAATTGAGTTGGATTGTGTAAATTGTAATTGAATTGTAATGTGTATACAACATAATGTCATTGTAATTTCATTTTTTAATTTCAAATGTATTCTAATTTTAAATTTTGATTTTATTTATGCAATTGTAATTAGTTGAAAATGAGCTTTTAAATTGGAATTGAATTGGAATTGAAATTACACATTAAATTTCAAATTTTATATTGTAATTGAATTGGAATTGTAATTTCAATATTAAATTGTAATGTATGTATTCAATTCTAAATTTTGGAAGATGTTCTGTAATGTAGTCGAAATTTGCATTTTAAATTGAACTAAATTGTAACTGCATATCGAGATTGAACTTTTATATTGCAATCACTGCACATCAAATTTGCATTTGAAACAAGAAAACATAAATTTGTAACTATAATAACTATATCGATATGTAATATAAAAAACTTGATTGATTTCAAATCGGATACAAAATACACATGAAGACATCAATATGATAAAATATACAAAATATCCAAAAGTCCATATCCAAAGTACATATATGATAAAATTCCATGTATAAATGATAGAAATCCATATCCAAAACATGAAAACGTATACATAGATAATCCAAAACATGAAAATATATAAAATATGAAAATATCCAAAACATGGAAATGTATAGATCATCAACTCATTGGCCACTACCCCCATGAGGCCCTTGATGCTGGCCATGAGACGGCAAACCATGAAATAATGCCTCGATATCCATCGAGTCAATGGTGATATCCGACATCTGGGTAGGAATCTAGGTAGATGGCCCTTCATCAGGACCACGTGCTCGAGCTGCATCCCAATCATATGTGAAAGCCATTGCAGCATCGACACCCGCCTGTAGCGATGCCTGTGTAATATGCCATTAGATGTAATAAGTTAGATTTATTGAAAATTAAAACTAAAACATAATTTAAGTTATAATTGAAGAATTGAAACATAAAGTACACAAATAAATTACTAAATGTGATTAAATAAAATGATTTGGAACATAAATTAAAACTCACCTCTGTGTCTGAACCCGGCTGGTCAGGACCTTCGCGATCCTCATGTCTATCATCACGAGTAATTCCCTTTCCTTTGCCCTGTACGATTTGGAATTCATTTGAAGTTAAGATCTAAAACATAAAATCTCGAAAATTAAGAAATAAAACATAAATTATTTAAACTGGGAAATAATAAACTCAAATTAAATTAGAACATAAATTATAACTTACCTCGACTATTGCCTCCTACGGGTTGGGACGATTGGATGGACCAACCGATGGCTTACTAGCAAACAGCTAATCCATGAATGTGCTTCCCTGCATGGAGAAATAGAATACAACTCCCTTATGTATTATTAACCATTTAATTTACGACATATAATATGATGTAACATGAAGAACATATATACATAATTGTACAAAAGTATACCTGTCCTGTAGCGATGCATCTACGAGACAACTCAAAGTATGCATCTAGGGCTGACTCAACATATCCCAGTAGGGCCTCGCCATCCAAACTCTTGAGCATGTCACTAGGGACATACTCTATCTCTGGCTCTGTAGGTGCAAGGGGTGGTCTAGATTTCTCTCCATGCGAAACAACAATAGCACTGCCCATGGCAGTGAACAACGACTCTGCAAGGTCCTGTCTAGCCTCTGCAGCAAGTTGGGATGATTGTGCCACATCCCCCGACCTGATGGTCGTCCTGTCTAGAAACGATACAAACCTCGGAGGGGGTGGAACGAAGGCAAGGTCTCTACGAGCTCCAGGACGTTGGTAGGAGTATCCCCTACCAGCCCCATAGAACTCGGACCCTATGCTAGTGTAATCTGGGTGAATATCCAAAAAAAACTCTGCATAAATATGTTTTGCAAAGTACAATGGGACCTGGTCATGGTGGGGGAACATGCCCCATGCTCCGACGAATCTATCATATAGATATGGTGCAGCGGCCTCCAACTTAAACTCCTTGAGTCTAAGCAGTTGACTAGAAGAGCGGTCAGGAGGGATGTCAAACAAGGTACCCTTGATGTCATGCCCTCTTATGGAAACTTTGACATCCTCCCATTTGTGGATCCCAATGACATCCCGTCTCCTCCTCTGGCATGAATGATGCCAAATGTCACTAAGAGGTCCCACCCTCTTGTAGACGGCCAACATGTCATCCACTGCTGATAACATCATGGATAAAGATCGTCGTGTGGGAGAATCCTCCCTCAATGTGCACACACATGACTTCACCCACCTTCGCTGGGAAGTGATATCAACGAGAGTGATCCATGCGACATCATCGTCGTACGATCCCCCTGATGGGGCACCTACGATCCAAACCAAAACAAAAATGTTACTAAAATTATATATTATAACTTGCAACTGAAATTCAATGCATTATATACTAAAAATTTACTGAAAATGTATCTAACAAAAAATATGCACCTGATGCACTTGATTCTTTCCGCCCATCCCCCACCTGGGGATCAACATGTATGTCGTTGAGATGAACTGACACACTAGCTCTCATGCTGCTGCCACCAGTGGTAGCCAACCCCAGCGTGGCCGCACTCCTCGGTGAACGTGAGCATTGACGATGGTCGCCCTCTTGGGCGACGTGGGATCCTCTCGTGCGTCGCAGAGTATGAAGCAATGAAGTTCTCTCTTCAGAACTCTCTGCATCACATTTCAATTTCTAATTCTAATTCTCTTTCAAATTTCACATTTAAAGTTCAAATTCAAATTTCAAATTTCACATTTCAAATCCAAATTCAAATTTCAAATTCAATTCAAATTTCAAACTCTATTTCAAATTTCAAAATTCAAATTCAAATTTCAATTTCAAATTCCAAGTTTCAATCTCAAATTCCAAGTTTCAATTTCAAATTCCAAGTTTCAATCTCAAATTCCAAGTTTCAATTTTGATTTGAATTCTAATTACATTTCCAATTCTCAATTTTCATTTCTTGTTTCAATTTCAATTTTCGATTTTCAATTTGAATTTCATTTCAAAATTCAAATTCAATTTCAATATCAATTTCCAATATCAATATCATTTTCATTTTCAATTTTCAATTTTCAATTTACGTTTCAATTCCAGTTTCAATTTCGATATCATTTTTATTAGCAATGCTAGCATCATAGGGGCCTAGGCTTCAAATTTAGTTGTTCAACACTTGTTGCAACAACATACAGGTATGGGATGGAGGGGAAATGGAATCAAGCCTAAGTCAACTAGGGCTCGCCACATGTTTGAGTCTCGATAATCTACCTTTTAAATTGAATAAGAACAACAAAAGAAGTTTGTTAATGGATAATTAAAGCTAAGCAAAGCAAAGCAAAGCTAAGCAGTGAGTGCATGACATGGGTGAGTGAAATATTATAATTTATGATATTTCCAATATTTTGAATGACGAGTTGAATTTGATAGGATAGGTATTTTATAGCATAGGAATGATTATAGAGAGCCATGACTCTCTAGATCTATTGACATACATGAGAACGAATCAACGAATGGAAGGGTTGTTTGTGTGTTGGCTTGAGACACATACCACATGAGAATCCAAACCAAACCAAGAGATAGTGTGGGTTGTTTGATGTATCTGCACCTAGGGATACAAGTTGACTCTACCTACCACATCCTAAAGTGACCACATATTTGAAGAGGTTGTGTAAATCCAATAAGAATGTTCAAATGGAGCATGGGATATGTGTGGCTCGTTAAATAAGAGTGTGATTAGTCCTTTCACATGGAATTGACAAGCATGAAGATCTATTTAGCAAATGTATAGACATGTGTTGTTTTAGTCCTGCAAGTTACCAGCGTTAAAGGTCTGTTGAGGCAATTGTTGGGAAATACATAGTATTGTTTATGCCCCAATTTTGCGGGATTTAGTGGCTTGTGGCTAAAATGACAGTAGTGGCAGCAAGAAAACCCACATCAAAACTCCCACAAGGTGCCTAGAGGTCATCTCTCTTGAGGAGGAAGTAATAAGAAAACCATCCACTAATTAAAAGATGGTTTGTCTTGTGTGGCTAATCTACATGGTAAAGAATTACTTTGTGTCTAGGCTTTGAGGAGTTGTGTGAATGGAGGTAAAGTACAATGTTGTTAAGGAAACATAGAAAAGTTGTTATTTAGCAGTGATAGATTCTTCATGTTTAGATAAGGGTCACATGATTAATTGTGTCCTTGAAACAAATCTGTGACAACACACATCCTTGAGAATTAGGATGGTGTTTGGTTTCAAGCAGCAGCTGGTGCAACATCTTTAGGGATAAAATGTGGTGGTCACATTCAAATCATGTGAGCATGTTGGATACATATATTCATTGAGAATAGTTGGATTTATTAGATAAAGTACTCAATGTCACACTAGGACTAGCACTAGAGGTTGGGATGTGGGGGGGAAGCTAAACTATTTTTAGAATGATATATTCTCAATATCTTGTAGGGACAGATATACGAGTTGAGGGTCAAGAGGTGGCGCTGGTATTTTCAATGTTTATTTACCACTAGTAAACAAAGTAGATTTTTCTTTTAATGTTTATTTACCACTAGTAAACAAAGTAGATTTTTCTTTTGAACAATGTTTATTTACTACCCTCGATGGAAAAACCACTAATCACGAACAATTTCCTTTAGCTAAGAGGCCATGACATGGGGTTACTCTTCCATCAAAATCACTTAGGATTTGAATTTGGTCCCCACAAAGACCATAAAAATAGATGATCAACATTGTCGACTAATATTAAGTTTTTATGTAATGTACTAGGTATTGAGAATAATCCCCATGCATCTTTTCTCTCTATGGTATTTTGGTTACCTTCTCTTGCCCATTTTCTTTCCTCTCCACTACATTTTCGTCATCATCTCTTGGTTTGTGTATATGGAGTTTATTACAGTGGTTAGTGTGGCCATCATGAAGTGGGAAGTGGAATTCTAGAAGGTTCAAACTGACAGTATGATTTCACTCCCATCGGTGGATAAATTGGTGAATTTGTATGGTGGTCGACTTTACCCAACCTTGCAACTTCTCTAGTTTCCCTAGTCGGAGTTGTTCTATGCATTTTGCTCTAATTCTCATTAGTAATTCTCATTATAGGAAGTGCAGGGAAACAAAATCAATTTAGCCTATCCTCTCCTTCACTAACTAGGTTACATAATATATTGTGACATTTAGACCATGGCAAAGGGAGTATGTCCAAATCTTAATAATATAAGATGTTGTTGCGCTTGCTTTTGTCATCTTGATATGGACATGTTGTATGCACCTAAATGTGTTTGGATAGCTTTTAATGTGATGATTATTGAGGTATTAGACCTAAGCTTCGATTTTAAGAAAAATGATTTTTTTTTAACTTCAATATATTTATAATTTATATTAACATAAAATTATTAGTTTATATTAACATATAATTATATTAATAAATATTGAATTTAATAAACATATTTAAATTTAATTGTAATATTTAAATATTTATTTTTAAAATGTTATATAATATATATCATTAAAAAATTAAAAAAATTAAGGGACATAGTAGATCCGTAGGACATATGTAAGGAGCTTCATAAACTTTGTGACTTGGTGTAATATTTTCCAACAACGAATAGTTGGGTTGACTTTAAAAGTAAAACTGGTAAAAAAATATAAAATTATTAGTTTATATTAACATACAATTATATTAATAAATATTGAATTTAATAAACATATTTAAATTTAATTGTAATATTTAAATATTTATTTTTAAAATGTTATATAATATATATTATTAAAAATTAAAATATATATATATATGTGTGTGTGTGTGTGTGTGTGTGTGTTTATTATATATAAACATTTATATGATATTATGTATAACTATAAAAATATACATGATAATTATGTGATAAAAAATAAAAATGACACTTCATCTCATTTAATAAATTAATAATAATGATGCTACTTAATTATGGATTTTCCTTTAGAGAAATTGTATATGTCATTTTCCAAAGTAACATTGAATATAAGGTTATAGGTGGAGACCAAATGAGTTTTCTACATGTCACTGTGGTGTTGTTGAGTTTTTTTTAATGTTAATTTCGTTTTTGTTAAACCAGCAACCTAATATGATTTTTTTTTTCAATCCTCTTGGCGTTCTCAAAGGATTGAAAAAAAATGGGTAGCATTTTTGCTTGTCAAAACACATTTTAAAATAAAATCGGTAGCATTTATGCGGTGAAATGCTACCGGTTGACATAAACAAAAATATTAATAATTAAAAAAAAAAAAATACAACATAAATTTAAAAAAAAAATGTTTTGGAATGGATTTTGTTTCGTTTTTTTTTTCAAATAGTATTTGGTTTCAATGGTGGTTTTTAGTTTCAATGATTTTTGGTTTTGATGGTGGTTTTAGTTTCATTGGTTTTGGGTTTCGATGTTGGTTTTTCGTTTTCAATGGTTACATTCACAAATTGATAAAAAATAAATAAAATTTATGTTTTAAACACACAATTTTATATACAAAACAAATAAAATTAAGGGCTTTTTTTAAAAACAAATAACAAAACAAAACAAACAAAATTCAAGGTTTTTTTTTTTTTAATAACAAATAAAATTTAAGTTTTTTTTAAAAACAAATTACAGGGTTGAATTCCACTTACCTTATGGATTCGAAGCCATGGCGAGGTGGACGCGGGACGTGGGGCGTGGTGTGGTGTGTTGTGCTGGCTATGGACGCTCGGTCGAGGGGTTTCGTGCCGTCGTTATCGGCCCACTGTGCGCTATCGCTTTCAAACAGGGCCGACTGATAGGCCGGGCCCTTTTTTTTTCTGTCTCAAACCCTCGATCAAGCAATCCCTCGATCGAGGGCTTGGTTGCTCGATCGAGGGTCTAACCTAGCCCTCGATCGAGGGTCTAAACTAGCCCTCGATCGAGCTATTTAAAACCCCTCAACCAAGGTATGTCCAAGCCCTCGATCGAGGTATTTTCAACCCTCAATCGAGGGTGTGAAAAACAATTTTTTTTTGCTCCCACGCGCCAAAAATGGTGAAACACCTTCATGGAATCACCTAGATGCTTTAAATATTCTTGCAAACTTTTAGAGCAAATTAGGATATCATCAATATATACAAGTGCCCATTTCTTTTCCCTGAAAATATCTCCCAATCTCTTATGGAATTCAGAAGGAGCATTATTTATTCCAAATGGGATAACTTTCCATTGATACTAACCATGTGGGAGAACAAAAGTCGTTTTGAAGCAATCCTTTGCTTCAATCCCAATCTAGTAAAATCCATATTTTAGATCAAACTTAAAAAAGATTGTACAACATGTAATTCTTTGTAAAAGGCTTGACTTATCAGGAAGAGGGTATCTAACATGTTGGAGGGATGCATTCAGAGGTTTGTAATTTACAACTAACCTGGTATTTCCTCTCTTAATTTATGAATGCTTGTTTACTATAAATGCGCAAAAACCCAAGGGTTCCTAGAGGGTTCAACGAGACCTTTAGAAACGAGGTCTTTGATTTCACTCCAGCACAAAACTATTTTTCTATAGGAGACATTAAGGCTGTAGATGCTCGTTGGGCTCTAGGATTAACCAAAGGATCATACGGTAGAGAGAAAAAATATTTTTATTTGGTCCAAAAGGCATTAGGACTCTCATAGGTGCAATATTTCTCAAGCTTTTCTGAATTCTAAGATAAGGAAGAGTCCTTGTGCATTTCTACATAAGCTATACACCTTTCCATTTTGAACAATTATGCAATATTAGGGGCACGATTGAGCTTCTTTATAGGAGTTGGGAATTTGGATTTGGATTCAAAGGACATGGGACAAGACACTAATCTACCATTTATTGAATATTTGAACAAAATTTTATTATTATCAATAGTAACAGGACTGACTCTAGTCAAAAAGTCTGATCCTAAAATACAATCCTCTTTTATATTGTCTAGTCTATTTAAAGACAAAACTTATGGAAAACCTTCAATCTTAATTGGGAAGTTTAGAACTCTTCCAATTAGCTGTATAGGATTTCCTTCGATTGCTACGTCATGATCAAAATTATGTTCCCAATAAAATGATGGTATGGCACCTCCTTTTTCCAAATTCATCTGGCAACTAGAGTCTATCATGCAATCTAGCTAGTATGGCTTAAACTCTGGAGGGAAAAAAAAAGACTTTTATATATAACTTAGGACCAGTAAATATTCCCATAATTGGATTTGGATTTGGAGTAGGAAACAGAGTAGGTTCATCATCTTCTTCTGCCAATCTTTCTTCCCTGATACTAGGTGTGCTTCTATCTTTGGGGATCTTAAGAGCTTCTTCATAGGATTTTCACATTTCTTCTTTTGAGGACTGACCTTGCTCTCTTATAGTTATTTTTAGCATTCCTTTTAGCTCTTCTATTTCTCTGACAAGCTTCTTCAAAGAGATTTGCTTTTAATTGATCTACAACTTGAGTAGATACTCTTTGTCTTTTCTAAATCTTTGTCTAACTTCATGAAGATCGAGATATTCTTTTTAAAGCTCTATTAGATATAGAATGTTGAATTCATGTTGATATTAAGAGAAAAAGAGTCATATTTGGCAGGTTGCTTCTCTTTAGCTTTTAGTTGAGCTAAAAGCTTGTTCTTTTCATCATTTAATTATTTTCTTAGAACATACTGATATGCTAGTGTTCTAGATAAAATTTCGTCAATTTCAACAATTGTTATTTGAGGTAATCCTTTGATGTGGAAAATATATAAAAAACAAAATTATGGATGACCATCACACCATCCTAAATTTGCATCCTGATCGGAATCAGAAGAGGAATTGGTGGATTTCGCGGGATCAAATTTATTCATGGAAGGATCTAAGTCATCCGAATTAGAGGATCCTTCATCTGGGAGAAAAACTATTTCTCCTTCGGGATATTGGTCAGCATCATAGTAGTCAAGATCCCACCAAGCAGGATCTAATTCATCAGTAAACATTTTTGCAAGTCGAGGATTAGATTTTCTCTTGGGGCATTTATTTTCCTAGTGGCCTTTCTTGCCAAAAATAAAACATTTTTCTTTATCAAAAGGAGTAGAGCGTTTCTTCACAAAATCCTTTCTTTTCTGGAAACTCTTCTTCTTCTTATAACTATAGTATTTGTCTAGGTGAAATCTGGGAACACTAGTATAGAAAGGTTTTCCCTTCTTTTTCTTGTAGCTGCAAGATTCTTTACCAAAGTGACCTCTATTATGAGCTCCACAACCCCAATCGGGCATTTTTTCCACATCTTTGCAAAAGCCAAGAGAGTACATGGATGAATTCCTTTTAAATTCTTTGACAAATCTCCCTTCTAAACAATGCTTTTGCCATGTTTCCATAATGAATCCATGCATCCGGGAAAGAGAGAGTCCTTTCAAGGGAATATTTTTATCTTTCAGGAATTGTTCTACTGCATCTGGAACATGACCCCGGGAAACTCTTGATATAATGCTTTAAGTATGCTGGCTTGTATGCATTTCCAGAAAAGATAAGTAAATTCTGCATATAACAGAAATATTGCTCACTTTTGCTAAGATCACAAATTCTAGCAGACATAAACAAAGATGCAATATTTTCAAAGTCTTCGATTTCTTTTGTACCATAGAATTCTCTTCCCAATAATTTGATATTTTGGTCATCTACATATTAAGCAAGAAACATTTAATCTCTGGCTTCTTGAGGAAGCCACCGCCACGATTCATATGCCAAACCTGACAAGCCTGCTACTAGCTAGACAACTAATTGCTGAGATGTTATATTCTGGTCTTGAGTCCTTTTGTAAAGAACCCATTTTCTTAGCAACTGAATACTTGTCTTAATTTCATCCCTCTATTCACATTGGATATTCAAGACAGGTTGTTCTGGTATTTGAGAAAGAAGGTTATTGATTCCATTAATGCCGAAATAGAATCTATGAGAAGGAGCTGAAGAGGCAAAATCATCATTCATTACCTCATCAAAAGTGGGAGGAGGAGGTTCTGCAAGTGGATTAAAATGTGGATGGGAAGAAGATCCATCCTGTAGTGGAGAATTTTCCCTTTTTGGAACTTCCATTGCTGCAAGATATCTTTTGGGTAGAGATTTTGGAATTTTCTTAAACTGAGAGACCAAATACTGCATTTCATTAAATTCTTCTTCATCTTGTCCAAAGGTAAACTCTAGTCTATTATCTTATTCTTTGATACTCATCATACTAAATGAATAACTTTTGGCATGTTTCTTATCCTTATGCTCTTTATGACCTCTAGAGGAAACCTCTGGAGCAGACTGACTGACTGACTTAGTCTTTTTCTCTAAGTTTTGGGTTTTAATGAAGATTTTTCCCAAAACATCTAAGCGTTCTTATAGCTTGTTTGCAATTGTAACAATAACATTCTTTATTTCATTAGAATCATGTAACAAATGATAAAAAAGATCCATCTTAGTTCTAACTAGAGTGATCTGCTCATGTTCTTCATTGGATTTTTGTTTTAAGAGGAGGATAGATCACACGCCATATCATCTAGATTCTGAGATGTTAACTGATGTTGCATATTGCCATAATTTGGTAGTTTAATTTCATCTGAGACAGTTTCAAATATAGCATAGGACCTATGAGGAAGCTACTCCCTTTTATATTGGCCATCATATGAAAATTGTCTGAAAGGAGCATCAGGAAGATTTATGCCAGGAATGAAAGAAGTACACCCTTTGGTGTTTTGACTTCATAACCTGGGCCACTTCTAGGAAGGGAGAACATGAATAAGCTTGGGATTTTATTTTTGGCTCTCATTCTTTGTAAAACATTTCTGCAAGCAGGATTCAGAGTGTTGTCCTTTATGTTTAGTATTAAAAACACCATATGAAGAGAAAGTTGAAGGGCGTGGAGAGTATGGTTGATTCCACACTATTTGAGATGAAGAAGAGGAGGATGAATTTACATAAGTATATCTAGTGAGAGGAGGAGTGAACATAGGAGTGGTAAATCCATCAGGTAATCGGAAAGAGTGAGAAGATCTGTCAAATACTACGGGAGTATTTACAATTGTTTGATTATTCAACATTTTTTCTTTTTGACATAGATATTTGTATTTGATCTCCCATTGCTTCGGGTAATTTATGCCAATCCAATTAAATGTTACATGAGTGGATTGTTGGACTTGTCTGACTCCACAACAATTAGCAAGTGAGATCTATCATGAACTTTACAGGTGAGGGGTGGAAGACTATCATTACCAAAGCGAACAACAATCACAAATTTTAACTGAATGATTTTAGATCCAGTATCCATTTTAAATCCTTGGGGTAAGATACAAGCCTTAAGTAAATCATAGTTGTGGGGGTCATATAAACTAACAGAATATTTCGGAAAAAAAATAGTTCCAAAACAAGGGCCATTGTGAAGAGGGCCAACAAATCCATTGATGACTGCATCAACAAACTCCTTATTCCTAGTATCAATAACTACACAGAGAGAAGATACATGAAAGAAAGGTTGAACTAGAGGACCTAGACCAAGCTTGACTGCACCAAGATGTGCATATTTATAACCTTTAGATTTTGCCGAGTCTATTTGTTCTTTGTTGATCATATTTATGTGAATTGGTTCTTCCTTATCAGTAAAAGAAACATCTATTAAGATTATTTTTATTTATGTATATGACTGGTACTGCCACCATCTCATTTTATATACTTCCTTAGGTAAGATACCAGGAATTTCCCAGTTAGCAGATGAATTGAAATCATCAATAGTGATTATCGAAGAAGAAGATTCAACATTAGCAAATGAGGAACGTCTTTCAGCCAGAGAAACATTATTATGATCTTCTACACAATACAGAGATGCGAGCTCTATTGAATTCATTGAAGTGTCGATGGAACACTTACCTTTATCAAGAAGTAGAGGAATAGTCTAGCTCGTGGGTATCCTACATGTCTTTATTAGACCACTTCACAAAGGGCTTAAGGTGCCTGATCCTACGGCTGTTGCCTCACAAACTCTAGAAAACCCAAACAATTCCACATAGATTCTTTCTTTAAATTTGAATATGGATCCAATACATTTATGAATTGCATAACAGTAAGATTGTAGAGACTTAAAAGACAGTTGTCGTATTATGCTGAAACTTTTGAAGAGCTTACAGATATTCAAGAAAGCCGAGTGGCTCTCATACCACAAACTCCAAGGACCGGCTCAGCTTTAGAACTCCCAGTCACAGAACCAAGACTCAATCACTACAAAACTCTAAACCTTAGAAAATAACACATCTACCCCTCACCTAAGTGGAATTTGAATAATGGTATGATGGAAGCAATGCCACTGGATTGGTCAATGTATATATGGAAATTTCGGGGTGAGTAAAGGAATTATGTAAGGGACGATCATAAGCTCAGATGTAAAATAAAATCTTGAAGAAGTAAATTAGTAAGAGGATTGTTCTTGGTTATAAAATTGATAAGAGCTCTTTATAAATTTTTAGTTGTGGAACTGTCTTTTTTGGAATTTTTTCATTGTCAAAAATTCATTTCAATTAATGTCTAGGATAAATGATAGCTCTAATTTATAGATCATGAGAATGAGAGAAATAAAAAAAGTTTTATTATTAATGTGGTAAACCATAGGGCATAGTTGCAATTCAAATTCAAGGGTTAGCTATTGATTCCAGTGCTTAAATTGTATTTCTAAATGCTTGTGTTTCACTTTAATTCAAAGACATTTTCCATGGATAAAAGATCTAGTATTTTGCTTATTCCAAAAAGAAAATTTACGATATAAGTTTAGATGGCTCTAAGAGATGGTCCAGAAAATAGGTTAAATTTAAAAGTTCAAAAACTTGACTACCAACATCCTTGTCGCGTAAAAATGACTACCGACAACCTTGTCATGCAGGCTTATCAGCAGTGCTATCAGACACATAATTGAACCTTATTGCTACCAGATTAAACAGCTGTAACCAAGTTTCAAAGTTCTTTCAGATTAAACAGCTGTAGCCAAGTTGAAAACTTCTTATGAAAAGACTGCCAAACAATCTCGTCATCGTTTCGTGAGTGAGATAACAATTGGAATTTCAAATTCAATCCGCAGTCAAATTTGACTATTTAAACATTTTCAAATTCAATGCACACTGAAATGTGATTATGTAATTATTAAAATAATTTTATAAAACGTTTAATCATTTTAGTTAATCTAGATTTATGACTATTTGATGCAAATCGCCTCGGGCGTGAAATCCATTCCTGAATTCAACAAGTCGCGTGTGTAACATCTGAAGTTTTTAATATTAGCATGGGTTTCGACTTCCACGAAAAGGAGAAGTTTGAGTCTGACCAAAATATAATGAGGTGGAAATAGTAAAAGTAAGAGTAATATGATAATCCTACAATAAATGTTATATATAACAATCTTTAATTTTGTTGTCATTATTCATAACGTTAACTAACATAAATAAATTATATACAACAATCTTTAATTTTGTTGACTAACTGTTAATTTTAGGCTCCCTTAGAGCTTACTAAAAGTTGTTGATTTGAGGCTCCCTTAGAGCTTACTAAAAGTTGTTGATCTCTTATTATACCTGCCGAGAGGCATAGCAGGTATATTGCATTCGATAAGCGTTGAACAACAATTAGTTTCCTCGTTGACTAAAATTTGTTTGCGGTTTTCAAATGTTTTACATTATACATTTGAATAATTTCCTTATTTTTTCAATTATTGAACAATAATTTATCCAACACCCTATTGGATAATACAATTGGGGTGTTATTTCTGGGCCGACGACGATCTTCTTGGTTTTGTAAATGAGCGATAATGGCCAATGGTATGGCCATAATGGCCAATGACAGATTCTTGGGAACTAGAAAGATTGGTTATGCATTTTAATGCAATCTATCCACGTTGGTGTCTTCGTGGACTTGTTGCAATTGTTAATTGCACTGATAGCCAGCCGTGATCTCCACCGACATTGCCTATATTTTACATACCTCACATGAAGCAGTTCTAATAGCTCGATGTAACCCTTTCCTCCAAGCTCCATGGAAAGCTCCAATTTCGATATTAAATGGATGGGGGATTGCTGGACCTGCCCCTATAGTAGCCTAAAGAAATCCTGTTAGAAACCAACCTAATTTCTGCATGTAATAAAGTCTTCCCTTCTTAATTATTCTTGGTTTTAGCAAGGCCTTCTTAATTACCTGATCTGCACCGTCTCTCATCACTATCACCACCATGGTTCCTACACCGCCTCTCATCACTGTTACTGCCATGGTTTGCACCGCCTGCACCTTCTCATCACCACTCGACTGCCTTCTAATCATCATTCCCTACCTGCCTTCTCCAGTCTCATCTACAAATTCCCTTCTTGCCTTCTCTTACAAAGAATTCCTTCTTTAGTCTCATCTACAAATTCCCTTCTTGCCTTCTCTTACAAAGAATGATGTTTCAATGATGTTTCATGTTGTGAAAACTGTCTTTACTGTTCTAGCTGTATGTACTTGCAGAGGTATCGAGGTATTGAGGAAGAGAATCTACAACAATCATTCACTGCAATCTAAACAATCTGCAACAAAAGAGAGAATCAATAATCTTTTCTCTACCTTATGCGGGAGATCCGGCCATTCAACCAAACAATTTTTTTTTGTTCAAGGTACAAGCTGCTATGATAACTATTATTATGTTACTAATTTTTCATTTATTAACTGATGCAATTCATGAGAGAAAAATTTCACAATATATATGTCAATTTGTTTCAATACTTCTTGCATGTTTTATTTCCTACAAGTTATGTGAATCTATTTCAATACTTCTTGCATGTTTTGTTTCCTACAAGTCATGAGGTTGCATGATAAAAAACTAAAATTGTAGGATTTGCATAGTATGTTAGGAACCCGTGTCAACCCTTCTCTTTACTTTGTTAGTATATTGTTGTTGGACGCATATGCTTTGTAAGTCGTCCTGTAGTATTTGTTGATCCATAGTTTGTATTATCCCATGGTATACCCATAGTATTAGACGCATATGCTTTGTAAGTCATCCCGTAGTATTATATGTCCCATGGTATTAACCCATAGTATTGGGCATAGACTAAGTATATAAGTGTGTGTTGAGGCCAATGAAGGTACCGTGAAGTTATTTGTATTGAGCTTGCTCAAAAGAGGTTTCCCCCTCGAAGTTCCCTACGATCAATAAAGCAATTCTGAGTTTTGTTATTTCTGCTATCTCGTGTATTTTCATTAATTAATTGTTACAAGTTCTTCACATCTGGTATCAGAGCACTTTCTTGGGCTCGTTGGGTGAAATTTCTGCCAAAAAAAATTTCGCATCTATTGCAGGTTCAGATCTAGGAATAATCCCTATCCACTTAATTGTGGGAAGTACTTGGGCATAAGCCCCAAAACGAATTGTGAGGAGTACCACAGGAACCCCAAAGTAGATGGCCCATTGAGAGGACCTGCCAGTGAAAAGGGCAACGAGCCCTACCTGATTGACTAGTTTTCACCCGTGAGGTAAACCAAGATCTGTCATTTGTGGCAAAGCGGTTACCAGTTTTACCTGAGTCCTGGAGTGAGGGGTACTGCCCCAATACACAAGCCATCAAACAACATTAGTGGCCAAGTAAATCCTCTAAACCATTAGGAAGCCGAGCATACGGGGTCCATATCTATTTTCAGCTGATAAATCGCAGATTTCCTCTATCCAAAACTGTTGTCGATCACTTCCACGTCGTTTAAGATCTATCTGTTGCCAATCCCTTCCACGTTGTTTCAGATCCATTTGTTGCCGATTCCTTCCACGCTGTTGCCGATCCATTTGTTCTGATCCCTTCCACGTCGTTGCAGATCCATTTGTGAAAAAAAAATAACAAAATTCAGTTTTTTTGCCATATCTCTCCTGTTTTAACTCTGTTTCCCTTGAAGCTTCCCTAACACCCCTACAATCCCATTCTGCATATTTCATTCTTGAGGACCATATCCCAAATTCCACTTCCCCAAGCCAAAAATCCCACATTTGTCTACATTTAGGGTTTGCCATAACTTCTTCAATTTTTACCCACTCGCCTTCAAATTTTACTACAGTGTTCATTTCTTCTTTCTGCTTCTTTGTCCCTCTCTATCAAATTTTCTCATTCTTTCACTCCACTTCTGAAATCCCCATTTTTTGCTTCCCCGTCCCTTAGAAAGTGTCCAAAACCTAGTCAAACCCAAATTACCCATCCGAGTTTTTCCCAAATCCAAATTTTCCTTTACTAAAACAGTTTATGTTTTTGTTTATCTACCCACTCAAAAACAAAACTCCTAGTTATGGTTGTCACCCGTGCAGGAGCACAAATCACGGAGGAAGAACTTATAGCCCTCAAAACCAAACTCCAAGATCTGGATGAAAAATTTCTCAGCCTCCATATTCAGCATTTAGCCATGAATAATAACCAACAGCCCAAACCTTCTGCAGCCACTGGGTTCTCTTCTTCCAGCAATTTGCGTGGGTCGAAGCTTGAATTTCCTCGCTTCAATGGTACTAATCCGGCTGGATGGATATACCGGGAATACCACTATTTCATTCTGCTTAATACTTTTGATGTCCACAAAGTTCCACTTGCATCCTTTCATTTGGAACATGAAGCCCTTCAATGGTACCGTTGGTACATCAAAGCTCATCATGAGCTAAACTGGAAAGATCTTTGCTAACTCCTTTTGCAACGATTTGGTCCTAGTATTTTTTATAACTTCACAGGCGCACTCACTAAACTTCGCAAAATTGGCACTGTGAGAGAGTATCAGATAGAACTTGAGAAACTGACCAATCACACAGAAGGATTAACTAATGAACTCTACAGGAGATTTTTTATTAGTGGTATCAAGGATGAAATCCGGTCAGAGATTAAAATGTTCTGTCCCAACACAATGATGGAAGTCCTAGGGTTGGCTAAGTTGGCAGAGGACAAGATCGCAGCCCAACAATGCTCCAAACCCACATTTATTCCCTTCAGAAATATGGGTTCCCAATGACCTCCCATCATGCCAGCTCCTTGACCAACTCCTATAAAGCATTTTTCTTAAGCAGAGATGCGGGCACATCGAGAAAAAGGGCTTTGTTATAATTGTGATGAGAAATTCACTCGAGGGCATAGATGTGTTGAGAAAAAGCTATATCGCTTGGATGTGGATTCTCTACCTGCCTGTGAACTTTGTGAAGACGCTCCAGATACAATAGATGATCAGGTCGGGATGAAAACGTGAAGCTGGGAAAGAATTCCATGACAATGGAGTGAAAAAAAAAGAGGGCGTGCGAATGAATAGGGGAAAAAAGTCAACCTCAAAATCTCGGCCGAGAGTTTAAAAAAATATAGGTCGAGAGTTTTGAGAGCCCAAACTCTAGGCCAAGAGTTTAAAAAAAAATTAGGCCGATAGTTTGAACCAATCTCCACGCTGTATTTTCAAAAACAATCTCGGACGAGAGTTTGAACTAAACTCTCATCCGAGAGTTTGGAAGGTATTTTTCAGCCGAGAGTTTATGGTCAACAAAACCTGCGAAAATATCAGGCATCTTTCTGGAACCTGCAACTTCGGCAAGCCCAAACCCCTGCAAATTTTAAGTATTATTTGTCAGACTTGGTAGCAATGGATTCATCTCTGAATCTAGTTTCCAATGATATACTAATTGTTTCATTTTGATTTGAATTACTATTTATTAATATTTTTTTTCTAAACCTTATCCCTTAAGAATTTTATTACTCTGAAAATCACCCGAAATGAAAATTCAATATCATAACAAAGACAACACCAAAAAATTTGAAATTTCACAGAGATCATAATTGGCTCGTCCTCTTCAAAAGGGTACTTTTATTTTTTCCAATAAGAATCACATTTGAAAGAAAATGTGAAGACAAAAACATGTGTCAATAATGCACCATTTTCTGAACATACGTTGTTTCAATAAATAATAAAAAATAGTTCCCAAGTCTTAAAAAACTCAAAATATAGTCCAGGATCAAGTGTAGTATGTGTATATTATGAGCCTACAATTTGTTTCCCTTAAATGAATAACCATCTATCAAAAAAACGTTGTCAACAAAGGTCACTCATTATCCATACCTAAAATGTTCAAGTATATGCCATTGGTTGACAACAAATTTGTCCCACGATATGTCCATAAAAAAAAATTAAAAAAATACGAGTAGAAATCTAATTCAATTCTATAAAACCTTTGTGTTTACTTCAAGTTGAAATTCCTAAGGGAGATATGGGTTTGAAGAGGTTGAAGTTGAAAAACATAAAAATTAGCAGTTTTGTTTGTCAAAAACAAGCCAAAATTGTTTCCCAACTTCATGTTTTCACCCGTCGACATTCAACAACCTCCTGTTGACCCCCCATATCAAGACGGACAACCAGATATATCTCGCCATGCTTTATTTGGCGTCACCACCCCCCAAACAATGCAGGTCAAGGGTTACTTCAAGAAGATCCCTCTTACAATACTCATTGATTCTAGTAGCACTCATAATTTCATTGACCATCGGATCGCCAAACAGGCTGATTGGTTTGATCATCCTTGCTCCAACTTTGAAGTCATGATTTCCAATGGGGGCACCTTACCTTGCAAGGGGAAGTGTCACAATGTTCCTATCTCTCTGGAAGATTATAACCTGCGCTTTGACTTGTTTTCCTTGTCCTTAGGCAGATGTGATGTGGTTTTGGGCATTCAATGGTTACGCACTCTTGGCCCCATCTTATGGGATTTTGCTGAACTTTGGATGCATTTTTCAGTCGATGGGAAACAACACAAATTTATGGGCTTACAACCAGGTTCCCTCTACATCATCAATTCACATCGCCTGGAAAAGATCCTTAAGAAGAATTCACATGGTGTCATCGCTCAGCTCCATTCCATTCAGATGCACCCATCAACGATCTCCACTACTTCCTTGGATAGATATGCAGGTGTCATTGTTGAACCAGTGGACTTTCCGCCTTCAAGAGACCTTCCCGATCATAATTTAGCCGCATCTACATCTCAGCAAGAAATGATGGCTATTTTGCATGCAGTACGGAAGTGGCAACCATACCTATTAGGGAATTATTTCTGCATCAAGACTGATCTCCAGAGTCTGGAAAATTTCCTGGAACAACGGGTCTCCCCCTAGCACACCTGAAATGGGTTACCCAACTCATGGGTTATGCCTATGCGATCACTTACAAGAAGGGTAAGGACAATATGGTGGCAGATGCTCCTTCTCGCACATTTGATGACCCAGTCTCTCTTACAACTATTTCTCTACTTGTTCCAAATTGCTTGCAATTTGTTCAATATGGATATCTCTTCTATGAACTCCATGCTTCTTCATCTGTAGGGCACTCTGGGTTCCTCAAAACGTATGACCGGGAACAATGTAACTTCTTTTGGCATGGAATGAAAATGAAAATTCAACATATGGTGGTTTACTGTGATACTTTCCACGTCAACAATGGTGAAACGACACTCATTTTGGGACTGCTCGAACCCTTGGCCATCCCTACACAGATTTGGACAACTATTTCTATGGATTTCCTAGAAGCGCTCTGATGGTACAATACCACATCTAAAAGGACACCATATGAAGCAGTCTATGGATAGACACCGCCACTTCTTCTTCCATACACCCTCAGCAGCTCCCCAGTTCAATAAATTGACTCGGTTATTCGAAACCACGATCAAATTTTTCTCATTCTGCAGGACAATCTTCACATGGAAAGAATTCGACTGAAACAACAAGTCGATTAGCACTGTTCTGAGCGCACTTTTCACGTAGCTGATATGGTTTTTCTTCCTCTACGGCCTTCCAAACAATCCTCCCTAAAACTCAAAAGGCGTCAATGGCCCGGACTGCAACCCAAGGATGCTATAGGGGAACCACTCCTTCAGATTCTGCATCAATTTCCACATCTAAAGCTTTGATTAAAAATCATTTTCTAAGGGAGAGGGGATGTAAGGAACTCGTGTCAACCCTTCTCTTTACTTTGTTAGTATATTGTTGTTGGACGCATATGCTTTGTAAGTCGTCCTATAGTATTTGTTGATCCATATTTTGTATTAGCCCATGGTATTGACCCATAGTATTGGACGCATATTCTTTCTAAGTCGTCCCGTAGTCTTATATGTCCCATGGTATTGAACCATAGTATTGGGCATAAACTTAGTATATAAGTGTGTGTTGAGGCCAATGAAGGTACCATGAAGTTATTTGGATTGAGTTTGCTCAAAGGAGGTTTCCCCCTCGAAGTGGCTTGCGATCAATAAAGCAATTCGAAGTTTTGTTATTTTTGCTATCTCGTGTATTTTCATTAATTAATTGTTGCGGGTTCTTCACATAGTACTACAAAATGGCTTGAGCGTTGTGTAATTCCTACCTTGGTTATCCTTCTGCTCAAAATTGAAAACTGAATGTTTGGATGCTTATATAATTTGTGTATACTTACTTTCCACTGCATTGCGAGCCACTGGGAATTGCATTTCCAAACACCTCTATGCAGAGCCACTGGGAATTGCATTACTTATCTATGCAGAGCAATGCAATTGGTTAAAAACATTACAAATATATAAATGACATAGATATGGATATATCAATTACAGTTTTACACTTTGAAATAGAAAAAAAAACATTTAATGGTGAGAGAGAAGATAGAATCAACCATCCATTGGCAAAAACAGCCAGCCATAACTCCAAACCTGCTGAAGGAAGAAAACCAAACCGTGTAAGGTAAGCATTAACCCAAATTTGAAGCACAGTCGAGAAGCTTATTGTCGATATCAGACACATTGCTGACAATTATAAAAAGGCTGTGCAAGTACTATTATCTCTAAAGTTTATAGACTTAACTTGAGCTTCTGAAAATAATGATCAAGGATAGTGCAAATACTTCCAGCAAATAGATTCAGGAATAAGTATGAGATGTTGCTCATCATCAACAGAAGCTTACTAAATATTTCCACCGACCAAGGACTAAAATACATCTAGAGGTCTTGCTAGATTTTTCGAACTGGTTTTTTCCAAATCAGAATTCGTATATGGTTGACTATCATGTAGATTTTGGCTTCATAGATACTGAATGGACTGAAACAAAAAATTAAACCAAAAAGAGCATTTATCGATTCCCAAAACAGATTGTACAACTAGGGTTGGGTTTCATAGCTCTTGACTGGACTTGATAGGACCAAAATAGAAAAAATAAAAATTTTAACCCAAAATAGGCATTTACGAATGCCCAAAACAAAGACTGGACAACTACACCATATTTACAGAGGTTCTCCCACAAGAAATCATGCAGGAATCTGTTGTTCAAACACAATTAAAAATAATTAAAATCTAAAGTCGAGTAAGTGTAAGATTAGTATGCCTGGCCTGAACGAGCTCGACCGACCATGTCAAAGCCATTGAAGATATTGAAGCAGAATTTGGCTTACTGTGACAGACCATTATTGAAAGCACTTTGGCAGAGTCCAGCACCCCAAGTGCTAAGGTTCAATGCCTTTAGCTGCAGCCGGTTTTCTGTCTATAATGTGGCGATATGGAGGTGAGAACATAAGCAAACGGCATGAGCTGCATGTGGCAAAGGGTCTTGCATGACGTGCATGTGGTTTTGCCAAGGTGACCCAGGCATTTATTTGCATTGAATCCTTATGGTTCCTTCTGCCGGGTTCCTGTCTCCAGAAATCAATGTTACATTTAATTTTGTATGTACACATTGTAGCCACACTGATGATGACAGTGGGTAGTCTACGACCATTTGTCCGATCTTTTGAGCATCATTTTTAAAAATAAATTTAAGAAAAAACCTGTGCATGCCCAGAATTTAAACCCTCGTTGTTCGTGCATGTGAATTACCCACTAATCATTATTGCTTGTCTTCTTCTTGCTGTGTTGAAGGCCAATTAGCACTCTAGTCGAGGTTCTAATCTAAGGTCGTCTTTTTTACATGATTTTTTCCAGCAGCTTCCTATGAATTACTAATAGAACTTAAAAAAACCACTTCTTATTTCCCTGCTTTAATTTAAGCAGTAATCAAGACAATATATTAAGTAATTATAAAGGAATCACCTTAGAATCCAAACTTCAAAGTTTCCCTTTACAAAGTAAGGCACTACTGAATGCCACTAGCAGTGTAGAACTATCTGAAACAAACATATTTTATTTCGAATTTGATAGAACATATATTGTAATAATTTTTTTATAATCTTAGTAAAGCTCAAAATTGGAAGATAAAAAACCATGGATAATAGAGTTGCTTTGAATCCAATGTATTTTATTCCAACTTTTAAATGGGCAAATTATGAAGAATCAATATTGCATTACTGGCTAGGTATAGTTTTGTCTTTTCTTTCCAAGGTTATTGGCGGCCATGCCTCCTAAAGTTGACCTCAACTTGTATGACTAAATTCCCATCCCTCTCATGGCTCTAGCTAAATTCCCATCCCTATCATGGCTCCATTTTATCATACATACATAGAATAGAAAAAGTATTAAAAAATGTAAAGCGAGATAAATACCATAATTGTGAAAAGTATTTTACATTTTCCATAGAGGGCATCATATTGAATAGTTATTAAGAGTGAAATCTTAACGTTTTATAAAGATTTAATTTAAAAATAATAATTATGTATTAAGAGTTTTATACTGAATATTTAATTTAAAAATAATAATTAAAAGTCTAGGTGTGGATACTTTTTTTTTTATATATTGGACGATATATTGAAAGTGATTTTGCTTGAGGATTAGGCAAATTCCCCACACAATGAAGTCAATGAAGTCAAAATGTTGGCAGTTTATCAATAAAATCAAGATAAATCCATCATGAGCATATTTCTTCTCAAGCTCTCTATTCCTAAGCTTGGTGATTTAAGAGATTGGTGTAAAACTACTAGTTGTTTTCGTAAGCTATACTTTCCTTTTTTACTTCAGCTGCAGTGTGAGTAGAATAACCTTAATTTCTAATTTAGATATTTAACTTATGCCTCCAAACTTATATTTATAAATTAGAATTGATCTTTGAGACCTCCATAGGAGGGAAAAGTCAAGCTTTTATCAACCCTAGGTTGATCCTGCAATTTGCAGATGCAACTTGAGGGGTAACAGTGAAAATCCCGAGTTTTATAATTATAGGCATTATATTATCAAATTTTGAAAGTCTCAGTACATTTAAAAATATTTAATTTTTCAATCAAATACAATAGTACAACATTGACAATTTCTAACATTCAAACCTTGTAAACAATTTCCTTCAATTTTTTAATATTGTCATGTTTCAATGCAATCAATTCACTATATGTTTCAAGCTAGGTATGCACATGAAAAAGGCAATGTCATTTTTTGAACTAATATTTCGTTTACATCTTATTTGGAATACAGTTCATCAATGCAATAGAAGAGGCTTGCAATGGAGTCGATCTGAATGCATGCACTGTAGTAGGTTCAATACTTCATTGTAAATAGCGATATGATATTGTTTTGGCACCCATGAAAGTACACCATTCTTTACTCTTTCCTTTTGCCTACACAAAGGACTTGCTTCGTTTGAGTACTTGCAGTCATGCAAGAAGCAAAGTGGTTGTCCACTCTCATGCATAATGCATAATTGCTACCACTCTCATGCATAAATGCTAAGCAGCAGCATTTGCGATCCAAGTTTCACATGCATTGTTCATATCCATGTATACAATTCAACCTACCATCTTCGGTAGGTATACGCTTCCATGCAACAATTGTTTGGTTAACTGTCACCTTTATGGTTCATAAGTTTTATCATGTTTTTTTAGTTTTACTGATTAGATGGGTATATAGGTCTTACTTCTGATATGAATTTAAGATCCCAATTTTGGAGAGGGTCACTTCAGATATCTTTTTGTCACTTTGCCATGTTTTGTGCCAAAGGTTAATTGTGTTTATTTCATATGTTAATTTGGGGATTGGACAATCTTATATATGTAAAGAAGGACTTTTAGTCAAGTTAATTATTATATTTGGAGAGTATTACTATTTTAGATATTTAAATATATTTTTCAAAGTTTTTTTGTTTCATTCTATAAATATCAAGAAATTATTTTTTCTAAAAAAATGAAATTTCTAACTTATTATTTATTATTTTTCAAATGTGATATTTTAATTTTAGAATGTAGATATATAATATTTTTTATCAAAAAAGAATGATATATTTATTTTGAAATTTAAAAGTAAATTGTGTATATGTATTTTTATCTAAAAAATATTTTTTACATCAAAATTTTATGTCAATTTTAAAACAAACAATAAACAATTAATATATTAAATAATCCAATCTTTTTGTTATTTTAAAGTTTTTTTCTTCAGAGTCTGTTAGTGATATTTATCTTGTTTCGGGTGTGTTTCAATGAAATTGAGGCCGGTTGGGTGAATCCAAGTTTTTAGGTGGTGTTTGGGAAGAGTTAGAATTCAAGACAATCTCTATGGTGGATTTCAAGCTAGTCTTCCTTGGTTCAAGTTGGTAATTGTGTGGCTACTAATGCTTGTTTAAAGAGAATTATTTTCAAGGCATGAACCATTTGCATAGATGGTTACACTAGCACTATGAATTCACATTGCATATGTTGTTGGTAGTTAGCATAGGATTTAGAAGTAGTTTTTTTGTTTGTTTTGTTTATAGAATAGGTTTACTTTCAATTCTCCTTCTTAGAAAAAAAAAATTCTGTTAGAAGCTTTTTTCCTTTCAAAAATAAAATCTCTTTAATCTTAGTTTTATGTTTGTCATTCAATGGTTGCTTTCACTTCATCATAGCCTTGCTACCTCATTGGTATTTGAAATTCAGCTGAGTACCTACCCTTTTCAACTAGTTTTTGCTTGTGATTTTAAATTATTCTTGAGAAATAATGCATTTATGTATTTTCCTAGTGATAGGCTATCATATGGTATAATATACACTTCTTGACATGAGCACATTTTGAATGATCTATTGAAGAAAGGAATACTACTCACCAAATTCAGTTTCTTGCATCATGTAACCAAGATCAATGTATTGAAATTTTCACAAGTGGTATGCACTTCTATTGAATGAAGTTATTTGGATGTACAAATATGCAAGATTCCATTCTAAAAAGGTAAAATACTAGATTATCTAAAATTTAACCAAGATCTTGAAAAAAGATTGGGTAAGGATTGATGTCTCTATACCCTTTTACATGTCATGCCAATGTGTGACATGTCTTTCACAATGAGTATTTGTTATTTTGTTGAAAGGATATGCTTGATATTATAGTACACTTATTATGCTTAACAATATAACCAATTTCCAATAGAAAACTTGTGGGATACACTGTTCAATATGCTTAAGCCACAATGTCATGTCAAAAAGATACACTATAACTATGAGGTAATCAGAGAGGTACATATAAGGTTATATTAAAATTTTAAGTTGGTAGGAGGAAAGGAAGATAAATATACAAGTCTGATCCATGAATAATATTCCACTAGTGGCAGAATTGATAGTGACTCCAATCCCCATACATGAACAAAATTTAAATAATTGGAACACATATTTCATTTCATGGCAATATGAATGAAACCATGTTTCAATCACACCTATAAGGCCTATACCACTATGTTGGTACTTGAAATTTTCACCAGAAAAGAGATATTATTGGATTGCACCATGTTCCATACTTGCCTGCAGCATACATATTTCCCCACTCAATATGAGAACACAGCATACATATTTCCCCACTCAATATGAGAATCCTTTTCAAGGCATGAACCATTTGCATGGATGGTTACACTAGCACTATGAGTTCACATGGCATATGTTTTTGGTAGTTAGCATACTATTTATAAGTAGTTTTGTTTGTTTGTTTTGTCTATAAGATAGGTTTACTTTCAATTATCTTAATTGGAATAATAAATTTTCTAATATAAATTTTTCTCCTTTAAAAAATAAAATCATTTTAATCTGAGTTTCATGTTTGTCATTCAATTGTGGTTTTCATTTCATCATAGCCTTGCTATCTCATTGGTCTTCGAAATTCAGTTGATTACCTACCCTTTTCAACTAGTTTTTGCTTGTGATTTTGAATTATTCTTGAGAAATAACACATTTATGTCTTTTCCTAGTCATAAGTTATCATATGGTATAATATACAATGCTCAAAATGAGCACATTCTGAATGAGTTGTTGAAGAAAGGAATACTACTCACAAGATCCATTTTCTTGCATCATGTAACCAAGGTCAATTAATTGAAATTCTCACAAGTGGTATGCACTTTTAATGAATAAAGTTATTTGGATGCACCAATATAGAGAATGCTCTAAAAAGGTAAAACAGTGGATTATCGAAAAGTTAACCAAGATATTTAAAAAAAATTGGGTGAGGATTGATGTCTCTATACCCTTTTACATGTCATTCCAATGTGTGATGTGTCTTTCACAATAAGTATCTATTGTTTTGTTGAAAGAATATGCGTGATATTTCTAGTAAAATTAGTTGCGAAAGTATATCGTGATAATGTTGGTGTTGATGTATATGTAACTTCGGAATGTATTTCACATATATGTATGTTGTATTCCTATAGAGATGTTATTATTCCTCTATACGGAAGTATCGTCATTTATATTGCAAGTGTCATGACTTATACTTGATGGGTTATTAGACCACCTTGTTGGGGTCGGCCCTGTATAAGTCATGTGGGTCAAAGGGTTATTAGACCACCCTATTGGGGGTTGGCCATGTGGGTCAAAGGGTTATTAGACCACCCTAGTGGGGGTCGGCCCAGTCAGCATTATGTTAAGTGGTTAAGTTGAGGCCGACCTAGTTGAGTAAAGGTCAAGTCAAGTTAGTGTATAAATAGAGAGTGTGTCTCTCTCATTTTACACATTATATTCTCTCACTCACACTTGGGAGAGTGGCGCACTTGTGGAGGAGGAGGCTCTGCTGCTAGGAGAAGACTATCTCTTGTATTCTGGTTGTATCATTGCTCTATCTATCTCTGAGGAAGTTATTGGGGTTTTTCACCTTTATGGTTTTCTCCAAGTAAAATCTGTGTCTCTTGTGTGCTTGCATTATTATGTCCATGATTGATATGCTGTAGATATGCTGTACATGTTGTTCTCTCAGTTAAGATCCTAGATCAGATTGAAGTAAATTATGAAAATTTAACAGTTGGATCCTAAGTAAACTCTACTGTGACACACCACAATATTATTTTCTTACTAGATTTATTTCTAAGTCATGTTGAGTTACCTTTCCTTTGTTTTTGGAAAAGTGGAAAAAAGAAAATTTGTGGTTTTGAAGTTTTCTACATGTATTCATTTTTCATGCATAAATGTTTGAAAATATAGGGTATAAATTCTTTCACTCTTACTTTCTTTTGCAAGAAATTATAGTCTTGTCCTAGTAATTGCCATATTCCAAAATTTAGAAGTTAGCATCAACATTTTTCTAAAGTTTGGGTTGTGTTTGTGCTTTGAGTCTCTAACACATTGTCAATAGTATTATGTTCTTTCTTGTACAATATTCTAGTCAAATATTGGCTATTGTTGACCACCCCTCGCAAACATCAAATTGTATTTATTGCTCAAGTTGCACTAGTTCTTTGGAAGCTTAGTGTACAATAAATCCAACCTTGATTTTTGTGAGGGGCAGTCAACAACAATCAATATTTGATCATGAAACGTATGTTGAAATTCCGATGTTTTAGCAACATAAGTGCAAGTACACTAATGATCTATATTGTCGGTAGATGACTCCATTTCGACGTCCTACCAACATACATGCAATTGTACACATGAACTATGTTTTCAACCCTTGTTGATCGTATGATGTCCTAGCAACATGCATGCAACCTTATTGATGAACAATATTGTCAAAAGTTCGTCAGTAATGTGTTGTAATAGTTTCTATAAGTCATCGAAAGAAAGACATCCACAACATGATTTTCAACTACCACATAGCTAGCAGGACGTCATAATAATGTTCATACATCTTTGGAAGCACTCGTTGGGAGAATGTCATAGTAAAGTATATACTTTGTTGAAATACCAATGTTTGCGAGACGATCTTCAACTACTGCGTAGGTTGTAGGCACATTGTAACGCTGCTATAATAACGACATTGTAGGTGAAAGTCTGATTTCCGATTCAAAATTTGTGACGTTTTGAATCCATTGTTGTTTGATAGTGGGACACCATACTGGTTGTCAATCTGTTGTCGTAAAATGGGCCCTTTTGTAGTAGTGTTAATGATATGTTTAAAGTAAAGTTCCAGAAGAGATCCAACAAAATGTTTTCATATCCATCATAGTCTTCCTAACTGAAATTTCTTCAACCATTTTGAACAAAGAATATAATACCCCATTTTGTTCATATGAACCACTATATATAATACGCATTTTACTCATATAAATCAATAAATCTAACACCAAATCATGGAGTTTTCATTTATAATATTGTTAACTCAAATTCAAACACCAAATAAAGTAATTTTCATTTATAATAGTGCTGACCCTAATGTAGGAGAAGGAGTCTAGAAATTTTTGTGGAAAGACTTATGCAAAATTGCAAATATAAAAACAAAATGCCTAAAGAACACTAAGTTTGTAGCAATAGTGAATTGGAATATCAATATTTGGACATCACTGAATATTATTTTGATAGCTTGTATGGATTGAACTCTTCCCGTAGCTATCTTTCCGTAGCTATCTTCCTGTAGCTAGAATGCATTAGAGCTATTTTTTTTACTGAAGTTTGTCTACATTATAAATCCCAAAAACCTCAAGATAGATTTATGTACATCGATGATTGAAGTTTGTCTACATTATAAGTCCCAACAACCTCAAGATAGAGTTATGTACATCAATGATTTTAATATTATCCAATCTAGAGTTATGCACATCGATGATTTTAATGTTCTCCAAATAAAATTTTGTGTCATCGTTGTCATTAGTGGGCAAGTTAGTGGGCTAATAGTGGAATGATGAAGTGTTTGTGCTATATTAAAATTTGCATGCTAGCCTTTCAATACCAACAAGAATTCGGAGAAGAGCCTTTAGGTATAGAATGCCAATTATTTTCAAAGGATTTGGTATAAATAAGCACATTGAAATCTCCATGTCAAATGTTGGACTAAATTAATACTTAAGAATAGTGATAGCAATAAATCAGTAATCGATACTAAAATTTCTTTTAAAAATCATAGTAATATTGTGTTTTAAAAATAGCTTGATTCACCTTTCCTTGAATTTGTACAAAACTTAAATTGAAAGGTATGAAAAATGCACCACCATCATCAAATTTTTATTTTACAGGTGGACGGAATGTGAAATTCCAAGGCTGCTAATCAAGCTTCAAATTTGAAGCCTTCAATGCCCTTCATAACCCATTTTTCCTTCATAGAAGGGCACAACAATTTTTTCCATGCAAAAAAAAAAAAAAATTTGCATGAGGCCCTTCCATAATGAAATTGACAGTTATTTTGTAACTTTGCAATTGAAGGGTTGCTCCAGTTGCTGCCTGTAATGTTTTTTTTATGATTGAGAATCAACCAATAAGCATTAACAAATATAGAAGCCCAATCATTTTATCAAAATTCATTAGTACCAAATACATAACGCTAGGAATTTGACTCATGGTTTGTGGGATCCACTCACTTAACTCAATAACCTAATGCAACCTATGATTGAGCAATGAATGAGAATAGAATCCTATGTCTAACCCGTAAGCTGATCGATGAACAATAATAGAATCCTCTGTCTAAACAACACTAGATAATTAACAATTTTTGTTGACATTAACATTAATGTTGACACTAAACTTAGCATTTGCATCAACCACTACTACCTCATGCCAACAAAAAAGACAAAGCCCTTTAATCTATAATGGAGTGGTATAAAAAATTGTGATATGGATCCAATTTACAATAAAACCCAATATATTTAACATTTATAATATATTTTTGTCAAATTTATAATGTAAAAACTATCCTTTTATTATAAAATAAATATGTGAAATTTTCATTCATATTCACAATTGTTTGGATAAAAGTTAAAAATTTATATCAAATTCTAGAGATTTTTATTATATAATATATGAAACTTAAATTATATGGAAACTTTGAAAACATCAAAATCCTCAAAATTTTAATAACCTCAAATTTTCATTAACATTTTATCAAAATTATAAATGAAATGTAAATTACTATGAAACTTTAAAACATTTAAAATTAAGCTTAAATGTTGGATTCAATATGCCCCTCAATGCTCATTCCGACTTGAACTATGGAAAATTCATTGAATAAGGTATTAAGGTTATAACTAGTAATCATTCATTCAATGCACATTGTAGCCAAGCATTAATTAGCAATCCTGTTTTGTAAGTTGGTAGCAAATAGGTGAATTAATGATGGTTGTGATTTGGCAATCTATCATAGTTGAAATGAACTAATGACATCCTTCAAACACTTGACGCTAACTTGATAACTATTCATTCTCAAATCCCAACGAGTCTATGTGTAAGATAGATTAGGTAATGTATTGATAGTGAATGCAATCACACAATCCAAAATTAAATTGTGTAGTGGATGATCATAACTTAGAATGGTTTCACCATATTTTGCAAAAATTTATAATTAATGGAGCCAAGTGCTTGGAATTCGAGAATTGGATTTAAGAACTATGATAGATTTGTTTATTGGAATTTAGAAATGTGATCATGTGAAAGTTGAATATGAAGTGGTTTCAAGCTAATTTCACTTTTGTTTATCTATGTTCCAAACTCCTCAACCCTTACTTAGCTTGTAACAATTTCATATTCCAACATTGTTCTATGTTTTATTACATGCCAACGTTATGGTAGTTGGATAGGGGGTGGAATCTCATGCCAGGGTTCAAGTAGCTCTGAGCTTCAACATTTGAAGAATAATGTAAACCGTTTGAAGAATAAAAAGAGAGTGTTGGGAAGTTGGAACTCTACTAGATTTCAACATTTACATATTAGGGGAACTATAATTGCATTTGTAAGTGGATCGTGGGATCATAGAACTCATTATTCAACCTAGATGAAAAAAGGGCCTCAAGTCTCGAATCATCACCGCCAATGAAAATTGGTGCATTCTGCTTGCCATCTCCGAATTTCATAGTAGATAATTCTTATCTCCACTCCCTATGTTGAAAATAGGCAGCCTCTTGGAGATATGAACTTGCCCTAGTGGTTGAGATTGTGAGTTCTTTAGTTCTTGGTACCAATATCTTATAATTATCCTCGATTTGGGGTCGTTCCTATTGAAATCACACGTTCGAATCAAAGTAACAACCCCTACTTAGGTTTCTTCCACTATCGTCCCTTTGCTCAGGATGTTTCCATCATCATCGTCAAACAATGCTTAGAATATTTCCACCCTTTCATGGCCTCTTCATTCATAGGGTTTATCATACACTCTTCAGACTTCGACCCTTCTCTTCTTGAGTAAAAATAAGATTGAACTATACCTTATATGGCTCCACCTTAGCAAAGGAAGGACACAACCACCCCAACACCACTAGTCCACCACCCACCTCCATAATTCCACATCGCCACTAGAGATAGAAAAAGACACCTCCCCTATCGATTATTTCCTCTAGGAGAGTTTGTCTTTCCTCTTGTTCCCAGAGTTGAGACGTCATAAACATATATTATAAAGGGGTGGGCTGTTCTTGCGGCTGAAAATTGGAACATTTGCTTTGTTGATTAGCTCAATTAGTTGTTTGTGTAGTTAAGCTAAACTTAACCTAGCTGCTAGGGGTGCACACTATGGAGCATATTATAAACGTTGGCTAAACCATCTCACACTCAATGGCTATTTGATTTTTCAAGTATGTGCATCATCATAATAATTTTTCGTTGTGTTATTTTATATGTTTTCACTTAATATTTTTTTTTACATAATCACAATAACAATGCTTTAAAATTGTGTTATTTGATATGTTTTTCACTGTTATTTTTTTAAAATTGTGTTATTTTATATATTTTACTAAAACCTATAATATTGAACTCTTCAAATTGAATGTTGAACATTATTGAGAATGTTGGTCATATTATATTATAAATATGGTTTTAAAATTAATTTTGAGTACTTATTTCATTTGCTCTAATTCTTAATGCAACAAAACCAATGTGGAGCAAACCCACCTTTCCATGTAATTCAAAGTAGAGAGTTAGATGTCCAACTCCAAACCCTCTTGGACTACCTCTTTGTTACCCAATTAGAAAGTCATTAATGTATACTTAACTTTAGCTTGTCCTAGCCCTTTATATACATTTATTCCTGGTAGTTATAGGTATGAAGAATATGAATAATGTTACCTTACTTAGGTCCACTTGTTTCTACTTCTCCTTGTTATCTCATGTCTAATATACAACTAGCCTCTTCTTCCCATAAGTTATCCCTATGTTTAGGGTGATAAAAAGTAAGTCAAGGAGCCTACTCTCAAATGGTACTCAAACAATTTGTATAAATTCGGTAATTAGGCTAATATACAACTAGCCTCTTCTTCCCATTAGTTATCCCTATGTTTAGGGTGAGAAAAAGTAAGTCAAGGGGCCTACTCTCAAATGGTACTGAAACAATTTGTATAAATTCGGTAATTAAGCTACCATAGCTAGCAAGAAACATAATGTATTTCTTCGACTCTAAATTAAATCTTTTATGTTACTAAGATACCATGATGCCTTGAGTAACTAGACAAATGAGAAAGTGAGAGATTTCTTTCAACCCTTGTTAAATAAGGGTCTTAAGTGCATACCCACTCTAGTATATAGATAACTAATGATTTTTCCTTGGCCCACTATGGTCAATTCCTACTTTTTATTTTTCCCAATTCCTTACAAAAAAAAATGATCCAAACCGTTCAATTCTAGCAACAACAACCTACATGGTATGTAGGGTAATCTAACTATACTAGCTTCTATGGATTATTTAACTAGCTAAAAATAAAAATGACATTCCTTATTGAAAAGGATAACTATATTGAAGAATTTGATTAAATATTTTAATATATAGTGAATTTTTAATTTATGATTGTATTTTCAAATGAAAAGAAGGGTTTATTTAAAAGTGAAATAAGACCCCAATTTTTGAATTTGATCCATGTAAGTTGTAGGCTAAAGGAGTGGGCTAAATTCTAGACGATTTGCATTGTTTATCTGGCCAAATTTTCTGTCAAAATTGGGCGAAACTTGTTGAAAATGTAGTTTCCAATTGTTGGAATTGCATAATTCGAATGCCCCAATGGTAATCAAGGAGGCTAAATCAATTTTTACAATCAAAATGTGGATTTCAACAACAAAAATTGCAATTTCAATAACAAATCGTATTGTCAAACTAAACTCAAAAAAAAAAATGCAAATTGTCTAAACTTTACCCAACTCCCACGCTAAATGATGATCTCGATTTCGAACTTGCCTGGGAGACCGTAAGAGACATATTACGCCTGCACTGAGGCTGGCCATTCTCAACACTATGTACGAGGTCTACATTGACGTTGTGACTCTCCACCGCATCTCTATGTTTTTGCCATCATTAATGCACATGAATGCACTCAAGTGCTTAAAACTTTACCGAATCAAATACCGATGAAAGTTATCCATCACATGGGAATCGTAGGTTGAGTACAATATTCCCGATTTGACCCGCGGCCTATGTGCATTGAAATTATTTTGCTGTGAGTGTGGGCGTCGGCGTAGTTGATAAAAATCAATGACACGCATGACGCCATTAAATATAGAAACTATACATCATTGTTCTACTTCTACTTTATCAATTAAAGTGCATTTATGGCTATTCAAGCTGATCCTACGCATCACTGAATTCAAAATTTGACATTTGGCAGTTGAGATAAGATTCGTTGAATTGAAAATTTAGTATTTGGTCGTTAGAGGTGAGATAAGGGAACACTCAAAGAAATAGTATTTCAAACATTTCATGTAGGTCGAGGAGACGTGAACGTGAAAGACTGAAATTGTCGCTATAAAAGGAGGGCTTGCAGTGTCCGACAGTGGGAACGACCGTTCGAAAAATGAAGTCCATGAGGTTATCGACAATGGCGTTCGCTCTGGTTACAATGGCGATGATGAATTTCTTTTTTGTGTCTGCAGAGCAATGCGGACGGCAAGCAGGCGGAGCGCTCTATCCAAGCGGCTTGTGCTGCAGCAAATGGGGATGGTGCAGCAACACGGATTCCCATTGCGGCCAGGATTTCCAAAGCCAATGCGAAGGATCGACTCCCATGCCTCCCTCACCCACTCCCGGTGGACAGGGAGTTGCATCTGTCATAACTGAAAACATCTTTAATGACTTATTGAAGCACAGAAACAACGTCGGCTTCAAGGCCAAGGGATTCTACTCCTACGGCGCCTTCATTGCGGCTGCCAATGCTTTCCCCAACTTTGGCACCACTGGCGATCTCGCTACTCGTAAAAGAGAGCTTGCTTCTTTCTTCGGCCAAACCTCGCACGAAACTACAGGTAATATTTACACCTCTCTGAGTCGTGATTTCTTTTTCTGATCTTACTTGGTTGTACACCTAATTTGGGAGGAAATATTGTGAAACAGGAGGATGGCCATCAGCCCTAGATGGCCCGTACTCGTGGGGTTACTGCTTCAAAGAGGAGCAAGACAATCCTCCCGCCGAGTACTACCAGGAAACCTCCCAGTGGCCCTGCGCATATGGAAAGAGATACTACAGACGAGGACCCGTTCAAATATCATGGTTTGTCAGATCAATTTGATATCTTCTCAATTTTAATTCCCATAACGGTATTCTGCACAGACGCTCCCAAAAAATTCTGAAAGAAATTTAAGTCTAACGCACCGTTTACTCAATTTTATTTGGAATATTTAGGAACTACAACAATGGACCGGCCGGGAGGCAGGCTTCAAATTTGAAGCCTCCAGGGCCCTTGAGAGGCCATTTTAAACCTCATAGAAGACCACTTCAAATTTTACCATGCAAAAAAAAATTAATTTCACGGTAAGCCCGTCAATAATTAAATTAACCACTACTGTTTTAAATTGCAACATAAGGGTAGCTTCAAATTTCACCCATCGACAGTTTTCATTGGGAAATTGGGAATGCGGCTACTAGCTAGTTGACTTGGGAGTCGGACTTGGTTACTCTCCAATATCCACGTGTTCGATCATCGATGGATCATGGACCATTGGGCCTATAATAATATCATTAACTAACTTACGTGGATAGGGGATTACACTGTGCATCCCATGACTTGAACGCTTCTAAGTTCTAGTGTTTGTAGCTAGCACTTACGTGTTTAACACATTTAATGGCATTAAACGTGGTTGGTGGCTCATACATGTTGTTGGCACCGGGCTTACCAAGTTACCACTTATCACATACCAATTCATGAATTATGATTCTGTGAGTTAATTAAGAATTCAATGTATAATATATTATGTTAATGTGAACCAAATTTGGCATTTCAGACAAAATCCACAATTCAGAAACTTCTTGTAATGTTGCAGGATTTTGCTCCCTCCCGTGGCCCCTACCCACATCCCTGTGTTTACTTTGTTGTATCAAGTTAATCCTACCGTCTACGGCTCCCAGCCTCACACCTTGTGTTTTCTTTGTTGTATCAAGTCAATCATGTGGCTCATGTTGACACAAACCCAGTTGATAGGGGTTCCTCACTCTCTCGACATCCAAACCACCGCGATCTTCCTGAGCACCGGCCCAGATAGGTTTTACGCTGTCCAGCAACACCTATGGAGCAGATGAAGTCTCACCCGAGATGTTTGAGGGAGAGCTCACGGAACCACGTTTCCGCTGAATAAAAAAAGACCATGTGTGTCTACTTGTCAACTTAGTGCAACATTATATAACAAATTATAAGGACGAGCCTTATGTGCGTCGACAAGTGTAATTTTTTTATTTATTTTTTAAACTAAGTCTTTCCTTCCTATACTATACATGAGAGTTACCCTATCCGACACGTTCTACTTTAAGAGGACATCAATTAAGTCTATTAAGAAAAGTATACAATAAAGAGAACCAAAGGACACTTAACTCTTCTTTTAATTAATATGCATCCATGCTAATACTAACTAATACTTCTTACACATTCTAGCCTTCAATAGTGTAAACCAAGACACATTTATGAAGCACTATCGACCTTCACATATTACAACTCTAATATCTACACTATAATGCATTATAATGCTAACCAATCAATAACTGGACAAATGTGTTTCGGTATCATATATATGGACAAAAGAACTTAAGCCATTTTAAAACTTAATATAGTTCTATTTTCAATTAATAAATTAAACAAATGCTTCAACTCATATATAGACAAAGAGCTTAAATCATTTCAAAACTTTATTCTACTATATCAAAAGACGAATGCATTCCAATATCATATATATAGACAAAAGAACTTAAGCCATTTTTAAAACTTTATACTACTATATCAAAGGACAAATGCGTTTCGATATCATAATTCGAGAATCGTTTTGAGATTAATTGCACTTTGGAAACATTGCAGAGATTGAAAAGGAAAATTTCATTTGAGATCATAATTCAAGAATGGTAACGCCGATCGAGTTTAGTTTACATCGTAGGCTTTTGGAATTTAAAAGAAGAATATCACAGGGATAGCAATACGCCTTCATCAACTTAAATGCCGATCCCATTTAGATCATAGTGTAGGATTTTTGAAATTTAAAAGAATGCCACAGAGAAATTATATGATCAAGGCGGTAACGCCCTTTGCCATAACCGGAGATGCCCATCGATATGGATACACAAAGTTTTAAGGATCAACTTCGATCTCCTTTATACTTTTGTAAGAATTACATTTCGCCTCATAGACTCGAGACGCCATTAGTGATGATCATACAGAGATCGGAAGGGTAGAGTCATAAATAAAATTTTGAAGTAAAACACAAAGGACTTGAAGGATCAAGGTCACTAATCATATGACTGATTTCCTGGACACTTCCTTAATTGTTCAACAGAGATTTTTCAGAGATCCAGGTTCAAAATGCCATCAAGTGAATACACAGAGAATAAGAAAAGAATGCAAGGTCAAAAATTCACATTTGCAAAATCTGGAAACGCCGAGAGAGTGGAATCAACATAGGTCATACATGAATTTCAAAAAGAATGCCCTTCCCATTTCTGAACAATTATACAGAGATATTTTGGGTCAATTACAAATCGGATTCGAAGCCGGAAAACGCCATTAAATCTTTGACCAAGGTATACATAAATTTTTAAGAATAAAAGAATAAGTAGTTCAAGCGTGAATTTGGAAACCATCATAGGTCTATTCATTATGGCTTTACCCTGAGATAAACGCATGATCTGACTGCATTGGAGGTCGGCGATGGATGCCACACAATTTCAGGGTTTCACGGTTATGTACAGAGGTTATGATGTTCGTGAATTCCCCAGGGTAAGCATCAACTGAGTCTAATCGGGGTCGAAACAAGTAATAATGGTAGGCGGATGTAAATAATGCCAATGCGGACTCGAATTTTAAAAGTCACGGGATTTAGCCCTGGATTCAAATCATAAGTCTAGATCCATGATCCCAATGCCCCATGAGTTTTTGGAGATATAAAAATAATGAAAACATCCATGATCCCAATGCCCCATGAGTTTTTGGAGATATAAAAATAATGAAAACAGATTTGAATCTCAGAAAGTCCGGATTTGTGATCTCAATGCCCACGAGTTTTTGGAGATATAAAAATAATGAAAACAGATTTGAATCTCAGAAAGTCTGGATTTGTGATCTCAATGCCCACAAGTTTTTGGAGATATATAAAAATAACGATAACAGATTTAAATCTCAGAAAGTCTGGATCTGTGATCTCAATGCCCCACGAGTTTTTGGAGATATAAAAATAATGAAAACAGATTTGAATCTCAGAAAGTCTGGTTTTGTGAAATCAATGCCCCACAAGTTTTTGGAGATATATAAAAATAACGATAACAGTTTTAAATCTCAGAAAGTCTGGATCTGTGATCTCAATGCCCCACGAGTTTTTGGAGATATAAAAATAATGAAAACATATTTGAATCTCAGAAAGTATGGATTTGTGATCTCAATGCCCACGATTTTTTTGGAGATATATAAAAATAACGATAGCAGATTTAAATCTTAGAAAGTCTGGATCTGCGATCTCAATGCCCCACAAGTTTTTGGAGATATATAAAAATAATGAAAACAGATTAAGTTTATAAATAAAACTATATCAGTTCTCAAATATAAAACAGAGTTGTCATTTTTTACAAAACCAAATCGATTCGGAGATATATAAAAATAACAATATGAATCTCAATACTAAAAGAAATTAACTGAAAAACAATGAACCTGATTTAGATCGTCGAATTCGAAGTAGACTGTCCATTGTAGCTGTAGCTGAATCCGTGCTCTAGTCGATCCACTTGACGAAGGTACCGACAACCCCTCAGTTGACCACCCTACCGTATCAAGGTTACTCTTCTTCACCTAGAACCCCCAAGCTAATGGGGTCGTAAGAACACAAACTAGCCTCCCGAAAGGATCTCCCAATCCCCATTCCGGCTAATCCCAACTCCAAGGATCATAACATAATCCGAGATTATGATGACCATCCAGCATTAGGGAGCAAGAAATCCCCTTCTCTCCTTCTCCTCCCTCATTATATAGCAAATTCTTGTGTGCCATGTGTCTGTCCATGCACATATTTAATTTAAATTAATATTTTAATTTCAAATATTCTCAAATACATGTGTCTCAAATCCCTTTAGTGTGCACCTACTTCCCTAAATTAGTGTGCCAGGATCTCCTTTTGCATTAATCTTCAGCAATTCATTACAGCTTTTTCAGACATTACAGACTCTTTAAGTGGATCGACCTCGGATTGCGAAGTTCGTCACCACACACTCTAACTTGTGCCTGAACACAATGTCTTGGGTCCTTTTAGCTTTTGCAACTTCCCAAAGGCATGAAGCTACTTGCAGGCTCCTGGGAGTCCCAAGATATGATCACTAGCACACCCTTACAACAGACTTAGATTTACAGAGCGAGTCTCAGCTTTCTGGTGCGATGTTATACCACAATGGGCAACTCGCAGAGCATACTTACTTCGGCTCTCACACAACCTAGACACTTGCAGAGCGGACTACTTGCTCATGCGACTGCTACTTGCAGAGCGGACTACTTGCTCATGCGACTCAAGACTCCGATGCCTCAAATGAACCTCAAGCCTCTTATTTATAGCTTCTAAGATGGTGAACTGGTGAACCAAAACACACACCAGCCGGTTCAAAAGCAAGATTCCCGGGGACATGGTGGGACCACACCATGTTTATCTCGTCCCTCTGAGGCTCAGCCATACGGGGACCCGGTACTATGACTTTGACTGACAGACATCCACTAAACTAAAGCAGATTCGGTGGCCGACAGGCCCACTTACATCAGTCATTATTACATTCCTTCGGGGAGAAGCGTCCTAAAAATTAAAAGAAACAAGCGGCTAAAACATGGCCGACAGAATAAAACAACTGGAAGGCCCACTACGGCTTCCTTACAAAAGCAGATATATACAAGAATTACGAGCACATGTATCTCGAACCAATTGGCTTCATTCCCACGCAAGGAATCTTTTGATCATGGAGTATCATAGCCTAATCCGCAAACACATCGGATACCATCACTGTCATCTCCACCTGGTACACCACCGCATACACAGTCCAACACGCTTTCATTGTACAGGTTCTCTTCCAGCTCACGCTTCGCCAAATCATCTTCAAAATTGTAGGGCTGAGATTCTGTATAAGCCCAATATTCATTCTCCGGAAATTCTTCATTCATGTCTGGGTACAGTGATTCTCCGAAGCATTGTTCTACATCTGAGCCTTTTAATGCTTCATTAGGGCCGAAGATGAATTCAAAGGCAAACAATGACTCTACTCTGTAATTGAGTGGCAAAGTCCTGCGGTGAATCTTCGTGTCTAACCGATTACCATTGATGTCTGTCTTGATGAATTTCTGGGTAATGGTCATAACATGTTCCAATGGAGTATAGCGACCACCATGGTGTCGCAGCAAAAATTTAAACCACTGCTTATGCTGGTCAGCTGCCTGCATATCAGCTTTAAGATGCAAAATAAAATTGGCTCGTCTCTGCAGCCAATCTTTTCTCGGACAAAACTTATCTAGGAAGACTTCAGTCCACCCAGACTATTTCTTATTCCTCATATTTCCTGGGTCAGCGCAGATCACTATGGAGGTCTGCTCTCTCCAGAATTGCAAGATTAAATTGTAGGTAGTCCAGGTTAAATTACCTTCACCTAGGTCCACGTACCAAACAATTCCTTCTTTCTCTTCATTGCAATCAACCCAGATTTCTCTGCATTTTCTCAGCTTTTCTTCTACATTCTGAAAGCCATTAAAAGCTTTCTTCTCCCAGCGTTCTAGGATTTGCAGTTTGCAAGGGATGGCTTGAATCTCTTTGATGAGGGTTAAGCTGAGATACTTTTCTGCTTGCTGGCGATCTGCATAATCCAGCAATTTTTTTCGCTCTTCAACTGAGATGCTTTTATCCCAGGGCTTCAGAAATAGTGCATATTTTGGCACCTGCATTTCTTCTTCAGTCATTGGGGCCTTGCCCTTATCTCTGGAACCTGATCCTGCTGAAAACATGTTTAGGCTTGGACTTTCAGTCTGCACAATTTCGCGTGTTAGCATGTCAGCAAGACAATTAAGATATCCTGGTTTATAAACAATATCATAATCAAAATTGTTTAACCAAATAAACCATTTCAGGATCCTGCTACTATTTTCAGCCATGAGATTCTCATTCTTGAATATTCCTGGCATGATCTTCAGATCAGTTCTTATGGTGAATCTAACAGGTTTCAGATACAAAATAAAATGACTGACAGTTTTCTTTACAGCCAAAATTTCCTTGTGGCTGCTGGGATAATTTAACTCGGCATTCTTAAAGGACCCAAATGCATATCCGCAGATAAATTCTTTTCCATTTCTTTCTTCTAACAAAACACCACCCCACGTGGTATTTGATGCATCTGTCTCTATGATCAATTTTCCAACTCCCTGTGGAAGACTGAGAGCTGGCAGTTGTTTCACTCTAGTTTTAATCCGCTGGACTGCTAGAGTCATTTCTTCAGACCAAGGGATTGGTTTCTTTTTTAACCTTTGCTGCAAACAATGGATATCAGCAGCTTGTCCACGATAAAATGGTCTGATATAATTTAAACAGTCTAAAAATCTCTGTAATTGGGTTTTCTCTAAAATTCTGTCAGGAAAATGCTCAAAAGAATTCAACACATGCTGTTGTAACACTACCTGACCAGCTTTGATATGCAAACCCAAAAACTCAATATCAGTTCTGCCAATTTCCATTTTTGACTCAGACAGAACTAAACCATGCTTATATACAAGATCATAAAACTGCTGCAAGTGTTTCAGATGTTCCTGCAAATTCTTTGAACATATAAGTATGTCATCTATGAACACTGCCAACCATGGGATATCTCTAAATATATCCTCCATTCTTTTCTGAAATTCTGAGGGAGCATTATTAATGCCAAAAGGGAGGACCTTCCACTGATACTAACCATGGGGAACTACAAATGCAGTTTTATATCTATCCTTAGCCTCTATTCCAATTTGGTAGAACCCTGATTTTAAATCAAACTTACTAAAGATAGAACAACCAGTAATCTTTTGCAGTAAGCTCGCCTTATCAGGCAATGGATACCTGATCTTCTGAAGTACAGCATTCAGGGGCTTGAAATTAACTACCAACCTTGGATTTCCTCATTTCTGCTCAGAATTCTTATTTACAACAAATGCTCTACAAGCACAAGGGCTCTTCGAGGGCTCTATTAATCCTTTCTTAAGCAAATCCTGGATTTCCTTGGAGCAGAATTCCCTTTCTGAGGGACTCATTATTCTGGCTGAGGCTTTCATTGGTTTTATCTTTTGCACAGGATCAAAGGGTAGAGAAACAAAGTATTTCTCTCTTGTCCAGAAAGCATTTGGGCTTTCAGAACAACAATCTTTCTTGATTTTTTCACTGATCCTACAAGGAACTTCTCACTATGTACCTCTGCAAATGAGATACATCTTTCCATTTTATTCAAGGACTTTGGAGACTGTACAGACTGACTCTGGTCAGGAGGCAATGGCTTACATCTTTGTACAAATTTATGACTCAAAGGCAAAGACACAGACTGGTTATTTACAGTACAGGAAAATATCATTTTTTGGGTATCAACTGCAAAGGGACTGACTTTTAATAAAAATTCAGAACCTAACACACAATCCTCACGGACTGCATCTAATCTAAATAGAGAAACATAACTTTTTACATTAGATAGAGCAATAGGGAAATCTTTCACTTTACCAGTAAGATACACATGTGTACCTTGGATTGCTAAACCAAACTCTTTAGTCTTTTCCCAACAAAAAGAAGGAATGGCATTACCTCTAGCAAGATTAAATTGGCATCCAGAATCAATCAGACATTGGATTGGATAGGACTTAAATTCATCTGGACAAAACTCTAAGGTGATGAACAGCTTGGGACCAGACACAGCACCTAACAGACTGATACTTTGCGACTGTGGGGAAGGAGATCTTTCAGGGGAAGATTCTGGAGAAGCTTCCTTTACTTCAGGATTACCACAAACTCTTTCAATTTCTTTAGAAAGCTCTTCATCAGAGGATTGGTTTTTCTCCTGAATTAAAACAACTAAAGCATTCTTTATATCATCAGCTTCCTTGAGCAATGCTTTAATCTGAGACTGTTTTTCCTTCAACTGTATTCTCAACAATTTTTCTCTATCAGCCCTGTGAGACTGTCTGTCTGCATGACTGCCTGGATACTCTTGGTAAAGTTCTATTGGATTAAAAGCTACAGTAGCTGCTGCTTTCCCTTTGCCTTTTGCTGCTGTCAAGACCTGCAACTGGTTTTGCAAGGCTTTCTTTTCTTCTCTGAGTTCAATTCTCTCAACATGTCTATATACAGGAATGGAAGATAATTGCAAATCAATTGATGCAATCTTCTTTTCTATCTGAGAAACAGATAGTGAACTTGAAAACATATACAAACTGAAATCAAACTCAGGTACTTCACACCCCCCGAAATGTGGATCAGGGTCGGAATATGACTCGGAGGAAGAGGAAGATGAAGAATGTCCACATTTTGCAAACTGGGGACGCTCTTCTTCGGACTCTGTACATGAAGAAGACTCAGAATCATCATCAGGCAAATAGATGATTTCATCAGAAGGATGGGGTGAATCGGATATGGATACTTTATACGGATCCCACCAGGCTGGATCTAAAGATGAGCAGAGAGCTGCAAGCCTGGGGCGAGACTTTCGTTCTGGACATTTGCTTGCCCAGTGGCCAGTTTTTCCACAAATAAAACAGACATCTCATTTACCCTTTTATTTTCTTCTTTTCACAAATCTCTTAGCTTTGTATTTGGACTTTTTGAAAGATTTTCTATATTTTGAGTCCTTATACTTTGATTTATGCTTATAAGGGCGATCAGGATGATATCTAGATTCTGAAGTGTAAAACTTCTTTTTCCTTTTCTTTCCTTCACAATGGCAACCTCCTTTGCCAAAGTGACCCCTATTATGGGCACCACACCCCCAATCGGGCATTCTTGCAACATCTTTGCAGAAAGATGCTGAAAACATTTTTTGATGCCTTTTAAAATCTTTACTCACTCTCTTATCTAGACAATGCTCTTGCCAAGTTTCTAGAATATGATTATGCAGTTGTGCTAGAGAGAGAGACCTGAGCTCTACCTTTTTATCTTTGAGGGCTTGTTCTACAACATCAGTAACATGGCCAGGGTAACTCCTCAAATAGTGCTTTAGGTAGGTAGGATTTCCAGACTTTCCTGAAGAGATTAACAACTTTTGCATATAGCAGAAATGTTCTTCTGCTTTACTAAGATCACATAAACGCGCAGACATAAACAGCGAGGCAAGGTGATCATAGTCTTCTGCATCTTCAGGACCATAAAATTCTCTCCCAAGGGCAGAGAGAATCTGTTCATCTGCATCATTTGCAGATAACAATTCATTTCTAGTCTCCTGTTGCAACCAGCGCCACCACTCATAAGCCAAACCTGATAAGCCAGCAATTAATTGTGCACCAATCATTTGACCAGTAAGATTGTGATCTTGCTGCTTTTTATACAGTATCCAATGTGTTAATAATTGAATAGCATTTTTAATCTCTTCTCGAGATTGACACTGGATGTTTAAGACAGGTTGCTCTGGCATCTGAGTAATCAAATTATTCATAGAGTTGATACCAAAGTTGAAAACTTTTGGAGGATTTGATACAGCTTGTGCATCAGGCATATGGGTATCAAACTCTTCTTGCTGAAACCTGGGGCCATCTAATCTTCCGCGGTTAGAAGATTCTTCCATCATGTTCAAGTCACCTATGTACTTAGGATCAAGGACTGGCCTAAATCCATTCTTCGATATTTTGCTTAATAGCATCACTTTCTCCAAAATCCCACTCGGGCTTTTCATCATCCGGGATTGTATTGCATTGACCAAGAGAGGCTGACTTAGTGTGACCTTTTCTAGCAAGCTTTAGTACATGATCAGGAACTACATATTCTTTCTTTTTCAGTTCCTGTGTTTTACTGGTTAGATCTGCTAGAACTGCTATTCTTCTTTGAAGCTTATCAGAAGCTTCTGCTACTGCCTTCTCTATTTGAGTTGTATCATGCAACAGATGATCTAGGAGTTCCAACTTAGTGATGACTCTGTCTAACTGTTCTTTCTGAACATCACAGTTTTGTTTAAGAAGTAGAATATCAGTAGCCATATCATCTATGTTTCTTGCAGTATGGACTTGCTGCAAGTTGCTCCATTTGGCTAACTTTATTTCATCGGACATAGTCTGATCAGAGGTTGAAGACTTGAAGGGCAAAAACTCTCTTCAAGTTGTACCATCTTGGGAGTACTGTCTGAAAGAAGACTCGGGAAGATTTCTTCCAGGATAAAAGGACTTTTGACCCTGAGGATTCGTGGTTTCTGCAGAGGCACCGGATCTAGGAAGTGCAGAGAACATTCCTAGGCTAGGAAACTCATGGAGTGATTTTTGTTTTTCTTTTTGAATTAATTTTGTTTTTATTTTTCTACATGCAGGACAATCTGCATGCTGACCTCTATGTTCATACTCAAAAAGACCGGAGAAAGACTCAGTATTTACAGAAGACTTTTGTACAGGAGTAGAGGACTCAGCTAAGGACTTCTTACTTAATTGATCCGACATAGCTTGACGTTTAGCATTCTGATAAGATGTCATGGAAGAGGATCTGATCAATGGAGGACCAAATTTGGCAATAGGCTCATCTTGGGGTGATCGAAAAGAACAAGAAGCTTCATCATAGACAAGGGGTTTGGGATTCATAGTGGCTGCAACCCTTTCTTGATGTCTTAACTCAGTGTATTTCATTTCCCAAGACTGTGGATATTGGATTCCAGTCCAGTTAAAAGTTATTGGGGTCGCATTTTTGGATTTTGAATTTGGATGTTCCACCACACTGCAGTCTGCAGAGCTCTGATGGACATGAGACTTTAACTGGGGAAGGGTGTCATTTCCGAAACGAACACACACGCCTCCTTTCAACTGGATGATACGGGAGCCATTCTGCATGTCAAAGCCTTTCGGTAGGATATAGGCTTTAAGAATATTGTAAATATGTGGATCATCTAGGCTAACATAAAACTTTGGATAAATAGTTCCAAATGCAGGACCATCATGCAATGGAGCAGTGAAACCGCCAATAACTGCATCGGAAAACTTATTATGACGAGTATCTACAACACAACATAATGAAGAAACAGCAAGACGAGGGCGTACTAATGGACCAAGACCAAGCTTTATAGCACCAAAATGGGCATATTTGAAATTTTGTGACTTAGCCCAATCGATTTGTTCTTTGTCAAGCAGAGTAATATGGATAGGTTCTTGATTATCGGTGAACGCAACATCTATACTTGACACCTTAATTTGTGTGGTCGAATAAAGATTCCACCATTTTAGTCTGTAGACATCTTTCAGGACAATTTGAGGCAATTGCCAGTTTTCACTGGGATTCTGGTCATTGATAGTTATGTATGAAGCATCTTCTCTAGATGTGGAGGGTTTAAAAGATTGACTTCTTCTTTCTGCTAACGAGACTTCTGTGTCATTGGCTGATTCACACTCTAATTGGGTCAGCTGAATAGCATCCATTGTGGGATCCATTAAATAAAAGGTGAGGGCTAACTTTTAGTATCGGGTAACTTGTAGACTTACTCCCCTAACTCCAACGGGCCTTACTGCTACTGACTTCCGATCACTCTTACACCTTATGGACTCCTACAATTTCGTCAACGGTCATTTCCACTGCCTACTGGATACTTTTGTTCTTTTAGAGTGTTTAGGAAAACATATCGACCATAAACTTTAAAACACAGAGATGATATTGCAGCAGATTACAAATCATACATAAGAATTCAAATTTAGATGTTACCAGAACAATCGCACAGTGAATCAACAATACTGGCTCTGAGTTAGATATGGAAGAGTCCTACTTCTAAATTGGTTCTCTTTTAGTTTACTTAATATCTTTTTAGTAAACTAGTTGTTTTTATTTATTTAATTCATTTTAAATAATAAAAACTTATAAAGAATTTGTTTGTCTCATTTATTAAAATCTAAATTCCATTACCAAGTTTAAAAGTTTTAAATATATATATATTAAATTAAATTCGTTTTATAAAAATAGATATGTGCAAACTTTGAAGTTTAACTTCTAATAGGACTTTACTTGATATACTTCTAGTTAACTTTAGTTTTTCTTTTTCTTTTTTTTATAAAGTAGATAAGTGGGGTACTTTAAACTTAAACAAATTGTTTAGTTTCTTTTTCTATTCTTAATATGTATTCTTTTCTCTTAAAATAAAAAATAAAATAAGGAATATTGTCTTATTTCAATTTCCTTTTAATTTACAGTCACTTGAATTTATCTTTGACAAGTTTTTAATCTCTTCAGGTGTTAAGTAACATTATCTTTTTCTTGTTTAGGTGCCTTTTCGGCAGGCGCTTCCGACAGTTTCATTTCTTCTTTCTTATGGGGAGCACTGCGTAGTGACCGGGAACCGTTACCGCAATCTCTCAACTACGCTCCTTGGAGACTAAGGGATGCTGAGGGATAAGGCTCTCCTTATTTCGCTCCCCTCAACTCATCATACGCGACAAAATCATTATGGCCTTGCCCGTACGGTATACACTTCCCCGGGTGAGCTGAAACGACTTCACTCGTGCGTGGATTGCTAATTCAGGGTCGACAATCAGTCGTCGTACCCCTAAGTGTTCTTTCTGTTCTTATGACCCCAATAATTCCATTATGGGTCAGTCGGTAAATCGTCTTACCTGCCACTGCACACACTCAAACGCATATTAGTAGCGCAGCACTATAAAACATTTGTATCATTCTTTTCAGTATCTCGGTCAATCGAGTCTACTAAACATTCATCATTTTAACATTATATCTATGTCAATCGAGCATACATCATCCCTTATTTCATCTCAGTTAGTCGAGTATAAAACAAATCATCATTTTCATAATTTCAACATTCATCATTTTTCATTTTCTCAATCAGTCGATGTGAAATCTCCATAAATTTTTATTTTTTTTTTCCTTTTCCTTTACATCTTAATCTTGTAATTTCATTTCGCTTTATAGCACCTGAATAGAAGACAGTTCTGCGTTTATCAGTATCTAAAATTTGTTAATGTCTTTGTAACACTGAACTTACAGGTGTCCTTACCCTTGTTTTCCTACTAGTTAGAAGGTTATCACATTGACATACCACTTACTTAGCTGCGGCTAATCCTCCCTTCTTTTCTGATATGCAGGTTCCTATGCTTCTGGAGTCTTGCCATGATGTCGGTAACAAGGTATGGATACTTTTTAACAAACCAAGTTTTTTAATGTTTTGTACATGACTTAGCGTCGCACTTCCACATAGCATACATTCAAACAAGGATCTTAAATTGGAATAACAATTGTGTTAATATGGTTATATCACCACCAATCTAACTTTGAAAATACATCACTATGCTATTAAGGATGTAAGTTTAAAAACACACAATTCTTAAGTCTCAAAAGCGTATCGAAAGCATAATTAAGAGCACTATTGTTATTCAACCTCATAATGATAATTGTCTGATCGTCCCTACATGTCTTACCAGCTAGGTGATTTAAATACGCTATGCATTAATTTGAAAACCCCTTTCAACATGGAATGACCTACGAATTACACTAACAATTAATTACAGGGTATTTTACACTTACCAACGAAGCTTAGCGTGGTAGATGAACCATATGACACCATCAAAGCATATGCAGTTGAAAAACGCCACCTGCATTTCGACAGGGCACCCGTACTGGGGTCATTCATTGTTTTCTAGATGGCCATGTGATTATATTTAATGTGTTTGAAGGTTGTGGTGCCACCTGCACCTGAAAGGACAGGGTTGGTTGTCTCGGCGTTTGGGTTAAGTCAATCCTCAGCAGACTTCGAAACTCTCTGGAACCATTTCATTTTTGCATTCGAATTTGGGGTTCACCATTATGTCCAACCCAAACCCTGGCGATTCGAATTAAACCTCGATCCTTTTCTATCACTGAAATTTATTCTACAATGAGGAGGAATGACTACTTGCCATCGGGATTACTCCAGAGGGAGTTCTCCTTGCTTTGAAGACACAGCCAATTTGTCCCTGCAATGCTTCCAAGGTAACCTCCAATACAGTAACTCGACATTATCTATTAACTGATTTTTGTAGTGCAATTCTATCGCCATTTTACTAATGTATTGTTTGTTAATAATGGAAGGTATTCCCAGTTCGAGACAATGCAGATTACAGAGGGGACCTTCCCTAACGGTAAGTGGTATTGCTCCTCTGCCTTTATATGACGGCAGGAAAACTTGGGAAGACTTCTTCAACGGCAACAAGAAATTTGTAGTTTTAATGTCATGGTTAGTTCATTTTTTGAAGCTTCAGGGATTCGCTGTGGCCTGGGTTTTTCTGCCACGAATATGATGTAATTAACTATTTCCTTTATGACATTTTCTTTCTGTGGTTCTAGTTCTAAGAAATGCGTATTGAAATATCTAAATTTACGATCAGGGTTTCTGTTTCTTACCTTTTTGAAGGATTTCAATACCCTAACAAAAGCCTGAATGTGTCAAGAATACGGGACAGTCAATTTTGTAATGTTGTGAGTGAAATTGGATTTGATCTTCATGATTCTACCACTTCAGGGTTAGTACTGGGAAAGTGATTTTTGGATGCTTTAAAAACCTGTTTAGATAGAAATTACAGAGTTGGTATAATGCCATTTCCGTTTCCTTAAGTAATATAGACAGATATGGTTATTGGTGCAAAGGTCTCTGTATTTTCCTGTTTTCATCCATTTCGTCTGCATACGTGGTAGATATGTGTCTAATAACGATTTTCCTTTTGATTTGAGAAAAATGGTAATTCATGATAGCGTAAAACCCTATTTCACAAGTCGCCGTTGTCAGACCGATTCTTGTGTGGTTCCATTGTAATCTTTTGTTTAAACAATATTTTTTTAGTTCCCGTAAAGCCTGGTATATTATTTTCTACAGATTCATGTCTCGGTTACGGTAGAAACATTACCTGAAGAACTATACTAACAGAATCGATTCTTGAAAAATGATAATGATTTGGTGGAAGTTTAGTTATCTGTTTTTCTTCTAAATACATGCTGCCAGTGTATCTAGTGTTTAGATACTCTAACAACCAGTGTAGATGTCTTGAACGACGGCGACCCTCGAATACTATTGTTATGACTTGCCCTTTTCAGAGTTTCCTGTGAATGAGAGTTAAGGAATTAGATCGGGATTTATCCCCTAAAGTTAGAGATTATTCCATGAAGGAACAACGAAAGTTGTTGGCATTCGATCCGAGAGAATTATCTTTATGAAACTTCTATATTCATAATATACAGGTAGTTTGGGATAATACATCGTTTCAATACTAACCTCCATATCCCATCTGCGATGAAAAACAATTATACCCTAATGACATGGAATCGTGGAATTTCTGTACAGAGGGTTTCTATACTATTAATGATCCATGTTTTTTCTTTATTTGTCGTAGGGTATAAAGAAGGTCAATATTTATTCCCTAGACTCTAATTAAATAATATAAATAAACAAAAAGGATGTAAAAGAAAACCATGCAATTTCCCACCGAGGCTTTATAGATCTAATTTGTAACAAAGAAGGTCGATATAATAAACAATAAGAATGTACAGAAATCCTGTAATTCTGTACTGAGGGCTTTATAGATCGATTTGTAATCACTGATAAAATCGGTATAATAAACAATAAAATATACAGAAATCATGCAATTCTTTACTGAGGGCTTATAGATCAATTGTAAACCATGATATAATAACCCCTCTGCGAGTACATTATCCATTCCATTTTGTCGCTGGTTTATCATTAATGCTAAATATCTATGTTACAGATCAAGCATTATTCGAATAACAGAAATTACTTAGACACTATAAACACTATATGTTTAACAATGGAGGCAGATAAATAACAGAAATTACTTCCATTCTGAGATAACAAAACCTGGAACTTGTAAACCAAATGCAGTAGGAACAGCCACGTTCCTCCCAACCGTAGATTAGGTACAAACACCAAGTCTGTCCGCAATCACCCCCGAGCCAGACACATGCATGGAAAAATGTGGACAGTTAGCCTCAAACTCAGTCTTGTTTCCTGAATCCCTTGCCTAACACAGAGTGCTCACACAGCAAGTGAAATTCTCTCCGGCATACTCAGCAGCGTCCCGCCTCCTCACATATGCCATCATTTTATAATTTTTCCTAGGTCTTACCATTAGCAGCCAATTCCTCATGGAATTTTCGCAGCTAATCAAATCCTTGATTTTCAGGGTGTGTCTAGTGTCTTAAATACACTCCTGACACTTGTTCTGGTTCCCCAGAGGCTAACTCTAACTTGTCCCCAACTTCTCCATGCATGATCTCCTCATTTAACTTGGCTGTTCCTGCTCATTCTTATATTAATATAATAAAATTGTTTGCTTACAACAGTCCTCCTAGGACTTAAGTCAGCCTACTAAAATACTAAAATAATAATAAAAAATCAAACATAATGTTATTTTTTTATTATTGGAGAGGGATGTCACATCCTTGCCCCCTTATTGTGAACACTGTCCTCAGTGTTCTAGTCTTCCTCCATCGGTTCTGGGAATAAATTCGGGTACCTTTCTAGTATTTCGCTTTCCAATTCCCAGGTTGCCTCCTCAGGACTAAAGTGCTTCCATTGTACCTTTACCTGAGCGATGGCTCGGTTCCGAAGTACTGTTTCTTTCCTGTCCAGAATGCGTAAAGGTTCCACTTGAAATTCGCCTTCTGGAGCCTCCTGTATCAAATTCCAATCAATAATATGAGTGGGGTCGTGAATATATTTTTTCAGTAACGAAATGTGAAAAATATTATGAATTTTTAAGTGTGCTGGTAATGCCAGTTTATAAGCTACGGGTCCAATCGTCTCAAGTATTTGGAAAGGCCCGCAGAATCGTGGTGCCAGTTTATTGCAACTCCCCAGCCGGAGTGAGCTTTTCTTTGGTTTAACCCGCAAGTATACATGGTCTCCAACTGAGAACTCCTTATCTCGTCTTTTCAGATCAGCATAGATCTTTTGGCGGTCCTGGGCCACCTTTAGATTCTTCTGTACTCTTTGGACTGTTTGTTCCATGTCTTTCAGCAAATCTGGTCCTACCAATAAGCGATCGATCGGACTATCCCAGCTAACTGGGGTAGTGCACTTTCTCCCATAAAGAATTTCGAATGGACTCATTCTTGATGATGCTTGGTACCCGTTGTTGTAAGCGAACTCTACCAGATGTAAGTAGTCTTCCCATTTGGTGGGTCTCTCCATGACGTACATTCTCAGCATATCTTCAATGATCTGATTTGTACGTTCAGTCTGTCCATCCGTTTCAGGGTGATAACTCGTGCTGAAATTAATTCTTGTTTCCAAACCTGCAAATAAAGATTTCCAGAACTTGGAGGTAAATTTTGCATCCCTATCTGAAATTACCATCTTTGGTACTCCGTGTAATCTGAATATTTCTTTTAGAAATATTCCTGCAATATCTGCTGCCTTGTAGGTGGTTTTTAGCGGAATGAAATGCGCAGATTTGCTAAATTTGTCAACCACCACCATTATGGAATCATGTTGACATTGGGTTCTCGGCAAACCTGTGATAAAATCTAGTGAAATCACTTCCCATCTCCATTCAGGAATTGGTAATGGTTGTAACAACCCAGCAGGATGCCTATGATCTGCCTTCACCTGTTGACATTCCAAGCATTTAGATAAATAATCAGCTAGGTCAGTTTTTAATTTAGGCCAAAAGAACTATTTTCTAAGAGCTGTTATCATTTTTTTATACCCGGGATGACCTGCAAAAGGAGGTTTGTGCATCTCATTTAGAATAAACAATTTAAATTCTGCAACATTAGGCATGTACAGCCTATCTTTGAACCAGATCAGACCTCTCTGATCCATTTTGAAATCTGTCCCGTTCATGTTTATTTCGTTTTGCTGAATTTTACTTTGCAGATTTATGTATTCTGCGTCCTGTTTGCTTGCCATTATTACTTTGTCCATGAGATTACTTTCTGGTTGACTCATTATTATCTCGTACACCTCGTGGGTCCTTCGACTAAGTGCATCTGCCACTGTATTTTCCTTACCCTTTATGTGTTTTACATCAAAGTCGAATTCACTTAAGAAGGCCATGCACCTTGCTTGTCTGGCATTGAGTCCTGGTTGGTTAAATAAGTTCTTGACGCATGTGTTATCGGTTAATTACAAAAACTTCTTTCCCAGTAGGTAGTGATGCCACATTTTCAGGGCGTGTACTACTGCTGTTAATTCCAAGTCATGAACCACATAGTTGCGTTCATGTTCCTTTAATTTCCGTGATTCATAACACACTACATGTCCGTCCTGGGACAATACTCCTCCTACTCCCTCTTTGCTCGCATCCGTACAGACCGTGTATTCTTTACATGGGTCTTCCACTTTTATAACAGGTGCCTTGGTTAGCAACTCTTTGAGTCGTTCAAAACTTTCCTGACACTTGCAGGACCACACAAACTTTATCCCCTTTTTCTGTAGTGAGGTAATGGGATAAGCGATCTTCGAGAATCCCTCAATGAACCTCCGATAGTAACCTGTGAGTCCCATGAAAGATCTAATATCAGCTACATCTCTCGGTACTGGCCAATCCGCTATGGCTTTTATTTTTTGTGGGTCGACTGAAATTCCCTCAGCAGAAATAATATGGCCTAGGTACTGGATTTCCTTTTTAAAGAACTCACATTTCTCCAACTTTGCATACAACTGGTGATCCCTCAAGGTTTGCAATACGATTCTTATATGTTGTTCATGTTCTTCCTCTGACTTAGAGTATATTAGGATATCATCAATAAAAATCAACACAAACTGGTCTAGATATTTGTTGAAGATACCATTCATTAAACACATGAATGTGGTAGGGGTGTTGGTTAACCCAAAAGGAATTACTACAAATTCATAGTGTCCGTATCGGGTACGGAATGCGGTTTTACTTACATCTTCATTTTTAATACGAATCTGATGGTACCCAGATCGAAGATCCAGTTTGGAAAAGATCCTGGCTCCCCCTACTTGGTCGAACAAATCATTGATTCGTGGTAAGGGGTATTTATTCTTAACAGTTACCTTATTCAGCTGCCTATAGTCAATACATAGTCTTAGAGTCCCATCCTTTTTCTTGACAAACAGGACCGGTGCACCCCAAGGCGAGACACTAGGTCTTATATACCCTTTGTCTAGTAATTCTTGAATCTGAATCTTTAATTCCGTCAATTCTGGGATACTCATTCTATAAGGTACTTTTGACACTGGTGCTGATCCTGGTAAGAGTTCAATGGAGAAATCTATTTCTCGTTGAGGAGGTAATCCCGGTATTTCCTCTGGAAATACGTCTAGGAACTCACCCAAGACAGGATGCTCTGCTATGGAAGTCTGACTTTCATTGAGAAGTAAATCAGATACTCTTACGGCGTAAATCTTGCATCCTTTCCTCATGCACTTCTTTAGCTGCATAGCAGAAATCTGCCTAACAGAAACAGGTTTCTGTTTTCCAATCACTGTTCTTAGAGTTTGGTCTTACGCAATGTAGGTAAAGTTTTTGGTAAAGCAGTTCAGTACTACTCTATACTTTTCAAGCCAGTCCATACCTATTATCATGTCGTAAGATCCTAAAGGCAACACATTTAAATTAATTTTTGTTTTGTGGTCCTGTATTTGAAGTTCGCAATCAGATATGTATTCAGTTACCTTCCTCTTTGCTCCTGTAGCTAACTGAACTAACCAGGGCTTTGGGTGCTTTACCTTGGTGAGTTGACAGTGCTCCATCATCTTGGGAGTGATGTAGCTTAAAGTTGCCCCAGGGTCAATTAAAATAGTACAAGTATGGTCAGAAATTTTACCTTCAATTTCCACAATTGCAGATTGATGATCTGCCTGTCGGTCCTCCAAGGCTGCATTAATTCGGTGATAACTTTTCCCAATGTCTCCCACCGTGGATGCTTCTTGCATATTATGCAGTACCCTGTTTGTTTCATTGTATCGGGGACAATTCCTGCGTAAATGGGCTTCACCACATTCCCAGCATTTCAGGGGTTCCTTAGGAATACCGATACTTCCTTTTATTCCCATGTTAGGGGTTTTAAAAGTTTTCTGCTGTAACTGTTCATTTCTGGGAAATGAATTTCCCTGGAAGTTTTTGGGCATGTTCCTGAAGGGCGGGGGTTTGTAACCTTTCTTCCGCTGGTTAAACTTTTCTTGTTTCTTGTCCTTCCATGCTTTAGTAGTATCATTCCTTTGTTTGTATTGCTCAAAACATAGTCTGGCCTTTCTCAGTGCTTCTTCTAAAGTTCTGGGATTGTCGAACTCAATTCGATCTTTATAGGACTGTGGCAGGCAGCTTAAGAACTGCTGTACCTTCAGTTTTTCTTCCTTGATATATGGGACGAACCGTAATAGGTCTAGGAATTTATTGATAAGATCTTCCATCGTCATTTGACCCAGCTTTAATTCGTAAAATTCCTTGTTTTTTCTTTCATAATAACTTTCTGATAAGTACTGCTTCTTGAAATATTTCTTAAATTCCGACCATTCAAGGTTCTTTTCTTTCAGTCCCTGGGAAATATTTAGGTCTTGCCACCATATGCTGGCCTTCCCCTTTAGGTTGTACACAGCCATTGTACACAGCCATTCTGACTTTCATATTCACTGAGAAGATGCGGGGTCTTCGACTAAGTGCATCTGCTACTTTGTTCAGGGTTCCCTTCACATAGGTAATGTCAAAGTCATACTCGCTCAACTATTCTGACCATCTCCTCTGTCTAGCATTTAGATCACTCTGAGTAAAGATATACTGCAATCCATGGTGATTCGTCTTCAGTTCAAATTTCCTTCCTATTAGGTAGTGTCACCATAAGCATAAAGCATGCATTACTGCAGTCAGTTCCATGTCATGTGTCGCATAGTTTTCCTCATGAGGTCTGAGTCTCTGAGAGGAGTAGGCAATCACTCTCTCTCCCTGCATTAGCACACATCCGACTCCATCCTTGGATGTATCAGTGCATACTAAGTAATCTTCCTTCATGTCCGGCACTTTTAGAACCGGTGTTGTTGTCAATAGCTCCTTCAGTTTTGCAAATTCCTTGGCACATTTATCCGTCCAAATAAACGGCCTATCCTTCTTCTGTAACTCAGTGATCGGTCCTGCAATCCTTTAGAATCCTTTGACAAACCTTCTGTAATATCTCGCAAGTCCCATGAAGCTTCTCACTTCATGTACGTTCGTCGGCGCTGGCCATTCCGAAATGGCCTCAATCTTGGCGGGATCTACTGCTATACTGTCGCCAGAAATAATATGTCCCAAATAGTGGATTTCCTTCTGGAAGAAGGAGCATTTTGACAACTTCCCATAAAGTTGGTTTTCTCTGAGACACTGCAAAACTAACCGGATGTGCTCTTCATGTTCCTCTGGTGTCCTAGAGTAGATAAGAATGTCATCGAGGAACACCTGCACGAACTTGTCGAGATACTGGCCGAACATGCCATTCATCAAGTTCATGAAGACACTAGGTGCATTGGTCAACCCAAAAGGTACCACTACAAACTCGTAGTGTCCAAACTGTGTCTTAAAAGCAGTCTTCGAAATATCAGCTTCTGTGATCCTTAACTGATGGTAATCTAATCGTAAATCAATCTTTGAAAAGATTGTGGTGCCTTTCATCTGATTGAACAAGTCATCGATCTTGGGCAAAGGATACTGATTCCTCACAGTAGCCTTGTTCAACTGGAGGTAGTCAATACAGAGTTGCCACGACCCATCCTTCTTCTTAACAAAGAGCACTAGTGCTCCCCATGGGGAGACGCTTGGTCTAATCAGCCCTAGATCCAAGAGCTCTTGTAACTACATCTATAGTTCCTTCAGTTCCAGCACAGACATTCTGTATGGAGCTCTTGCGATCGGTTCTGTCCCTGGCTTTAATTCTATGGTAAAGTTTAGCTCTCTCTGAGGTGGTAGTCTGGGTAAGGCTTCAGGAAATACATCCATGTATTCCACAAATAAGGGATGGTCAGAGATGTCGGCTTTGTCCTTGTCTTTATTCATTGCTATTACTGCATAGAGCTAACATCCTTTCCTCAGGATTCTCTTCAGCTATAAAGCGGAAATCATCCGTAACAATACCTTGTTTTTCATTCCCCTTAGGACTTTCTTATGACCTTCAACGTCATAAAAAGTCAGTTCCTTTCTATGGAAGTCTAAGATGGCACCATGGGTTTCTAACTAATCCATGCCCAGGATTAGGTCATAAGCTCCGAGGGCGGTCGCATAGAAAGAAGTTCTAGTGCGACATACTCCTATGTCTAACTCACAATCTTCTAGTTTCAATCCCACGCTTTGGGTATTTCCGGATCCCATTTCGACTAAGTCGAAATCATCTTGTGCGCATGCCATCATCTTGCTTCGTTCTAATGCAGAATAAGAAATAAAGTTTTCAGTAGCACCAGGGTCAATAAGTAAAGAGAATTGCATATTGTTAAGTGTGCCAGTCGTTTCTAGTACATTAGACTGATGTTCCACTTGACGGTTGTTGACTGCCGCATGTATACGATGTGCTCGACCCAGATCTGCAGCAGTAGTCTGAGGTGGCCTCTGTCCCTGTCTCGGTCCCGTTTGCTGCTGAGGGCAGTCAACCTGAAAGTGCGCGCCTCCGCAAACCCAACATCCTTCCTTTGGTCCTCTTCCTGATCTTCCAGTGGTTGCGTTATTACCACGTGGCCCTGACTGTGTTGGTTTCCCAAATGTTCTAGTGTTGTCCCTTCTAGGTGGTGGCTTGTACGGCGTTCTGTTGTTCCTAACTAGTTTTCCATGCATAGGTCCTTTGAAGTTATTTCGTTGACCGAAATTCACTCTCAGTGGGTCAAAAGGTGGTACTACCCGATTCTGAATGGGGAAGTTTTGCCTGGATGGACCTGTGTTTACCATTTCTTCTTCGGCTATCAAATCCTTTTGTACCGCATCATGCAATGTAGGCGGAGTAAGAATGCGGACCTTGTCTCTAATGTTGCCGTTTAGTCCATAAATATATTTGTTCACCTTCAGCTTTTATGTCGAGATGTGAGGTGCATACCTCAGAAGTTCCATGAACCTGACCTCATACTCCTGCACTGTTCTTCCTCCCTGCTGGAGGGCATTGAACTCATTGATTTGTCTCTCAATGAACTCTTCAGACATGTAGTGTTTGCGGAACTTTTCTTCAAATATTTCCCATGACACTTCGCTGGCCTCGACTCCCAACTGTGGTTTCAATGTCTTCCACCAGAGTAGGGCTTCCCCTTTCAGCTGCAAAATGGCCATGTGTACCTTCAGGTTCGAGGTGTATCCCCTCAAGGCGAAGCACATCGCCATGTTCTCTAACCAAGTTTCTACCTTGGCTCCTTCAGTGAAACCCCAAAATTCTGGAAATCTTACTTTTTCCAGTTCTCTATGATTGTTGGCAGAAGGTGGGTTTTGCGGTTCAGTTGCAGGTACTATGGGCCGGTCTTATGCGCTGTCCAATCGGGTCAATAGTGCTTTCGACATTCTTTGGAAGTTTCTCATCATGTTCTTGACTTCGTCGGCGGGAAAGTTAATCGTCTCTTCGGCTCTAGGTGGAGTAGCTACTGGAGGGGTTGGTGGACATGCTGCCTGCGTTCGTCCCCTCCCAATCCTACCTTGGTGAGTTCGTCGATCCATGGCAAAGTCTGTTTTGGCAATCAAGTAAAGTTTTGTCAACTAAATAGTTTATCAAATTATTGCGGAAACATTTCGGTCCGAACTAGGTTCGATCGTGCTCTGATACCAAATGTAAGGACGAGCCTTATGTGCGTCGACAAGTGTAATTTTTTTTTTTTTTTTAAACTAAGTCTTTCCTTCCTATACTATACATGAGAGTTACCCTATCTGACACGTTCTACTTTAAGAGGACAGCAATTAAGTCTATTAAGAAAAGTATATAATAAAGAGAACCAAAGGACACTTAACTCTTCTTTTAATTAATATGCATCCATGCTAATACGAACTAATACTTCTTACACATTCTAGCCTTCAATAGTGTAACTACCAAGACACGTTTATGAAGCACTATCGACCTTCACATATTACAACTCTAATATCTACACTATAATGCATTATAATGCTAACCAATCAATAACTGGACAAATGCGTTTCGGTATCATATATATGGACAAAAGAACTTAAGCCATTTTAAAACTTCTTATAGTTCTATTTTCAATTAATAAATTAAACAAATTCTTCAACTCATATATAGACAAAGAGCTTAAATTATTTCAAAGCTTTATTCTACTATATCAAAAGACGAATGCATTCCGGTATCATATATATAGACAAAAGAACTTAAGCCATTTTTAAAACTTTATACTACTATATCAAAGGACAAATGCGTTTCGATATCATAATTCGAGAATCGTTTTGTAGAGATTAATTGCACTCTGGAAACATTGCATAGATTGAAAAGGCAAATTTCATTTGAGATCATAATTCAAGAATGGTAACACCGATCGAGTTTAGTTTACATCGTAGGCTTTTGGAATTTAAAAGAAGAATATCACAGGGATAGCAATACGCCTTCATCAACTTAAATTCCGATCCCATTTAGATCACAGTGCAAGTTTTTTTAAATTTAAAAGAATGCAACAGAGAAATTATATGATCAGGGCGGTAACTCCCTTTGCCATAACTGGAGATGCCCATCGATATGGATACACAAATTTTTAAGGATCAAATTCGATCTCCTTTATACTTCTGTAAGAATTACATTTCTCCTCATAGACTCGAGACGCCATTAGTGATGATCATACAGAGATCGGAAGGGTAGAGTCATAAATAAAATTTTGAAGTAAAACACAAAGGACTTGAAGGATCAAGGTCACTAATCATATTACTGATTTCCTGGAGACTTCCTTAATTGTTCAACAGAGATTTTTCAGAGATCCAAGTTCAAAACGCCATCAAGTGAATACACAGAGATAAGAAAAGAATGCAGGGTCACAAATTCACATTTGCAAAATCTGGAAACGCCGAGAGAGTGGAATCAACACAGGTCATACATGATTTTCAAAAAGAACGCCCTTCCCATTTCCGAACAATTATACAAAGATATTTTGGGTCAATTACAAATCGGATTCAAAGCTGGAAAACGCCATTAAATCTTTGACCGAGGTATACATAAATTTTTAAGAATAAAAGAATAAGTAGTTCAAGGGTGAATTTGGAAACCATCATAGGTCTATTCATTATGGTTGTACCCTAAGATAAACGCATAATCTGACTGCATTGGAGGTCGGCGATGGATGCCACAAAATTTCAGGGTTTCACGGTTATGTACAGTGGTTATGATGTTCGTGAATTCCCCAGGGTAAGCATCAATTGAGTCTAATAGGGGTCGAAACAAGTAATAATGGTAGGCGGATGTAAATAATGCCAATGCGGACTCGAACTTTAAAAGTCACGGGGTTTAGCCCCGGATTCAAATCGTAAGTCTAGATCCATGATCTCAATGCCCCACGAATTTTTGGAGATATAAAAATAATGAAAACAGATTTGAATCTTAGAAAGTCCGGATCTATGATCTCGATGCCCACGAGTTTTTGGAGATATAAAAATAATGAAAACATATTTGAATCTCAGAAAGTCTGGATTTGTGATCTCAATGCCCACAAGTTTTTGGAGATATATAAAAATAACGATAACAGATTTAAATCTCAGAAAGTTTTGGATCTGTGATCTCAATGCCCCACGAGTTTTTGGAGATATAAAAATAATGAAAACAGATTTGAATCTCAGAAAGTCTGGATCTGTGATCTCAATGCCCACGATTTTTTGGAGATATATAAAAATAACGATAACAGTTTTAAATCTCAGAAAGTCTGGATCTGTGATCTCAATGCCCCACGAGTTTTTGGAGATATAAAATAATGAAAATAGATTTGAATCTCAGAAAGTCTGGATCTGTAATCTCAATGCCCACGAGTTTTTTGGAGATATATAAAAATAACGATAACATATTTAAATCTCAGAAAGTCTGGATCTGTGATCTCAATGCCCCACAAGTTTTTGGAGATATATAAAAATAATGAAAATAGATTAAGTTTATAAATAAAACCATATCAGTTCTCAAATATAAAACAGAGTTGTCATTTTTTACAAAACCAGATCGATTCACATATATATAAAAATAACAATATTAATCTCAATACTGAAAGAAATTAACTGAAAAACAATGAACCTGATTTAGATTGTCGAATTCGAAGTAGACTGCTCGTTGTAGCTATAGTTGAATCCGTGCTCTAGTCGATCCACTTGACGAAGGTACCGACAACCCCTCGGTTGACCACCCTACCGTATCAAGGTTACTCTTCTTCACCTCGAACCCCCAAGCTAATGGGGTCATAAGAACAAACTAGCCTCCCGAAAGGATCTCCCAATCCCCATTCGGGCTAATCCTAACTCCAAGGATCATAACATAATCCAAGATTATGATGACCATCCAGCATTAGGGAGCAAGAGATCCCCTTCTCTCCTTCTCCTTCCTCATTATATAGCAAATTCTTGTGTGCCATGTGTCTGTCCATGCACATATTTAATTTAAATTAATATTTTAATTTCAAATATTCTCAAATACATGTGTCTCAAATCCCTTTAGTGTGCACCTACTTCCCTAAATTAGTGGGAGTTAGATATGGAAGAGTCCTACTTCTAAATTGGTTCTCTTTTAGTTTACTTAATATCTTTTTAGTAAGCTAGTTGTTTTTATTTATTTAATTCCTTTTAAATAATATAAACTTATAAAGAATTTGTTTGTATCATTTATTAAAATCTAAATTCCATTACCAAGTTTAAAAGTTTCAAATATATATATATATATATATATATATATATTAAATTAAATTCTTTTTATAAAAATAGATATGTGCAAACTTTGAAGTTTAACTTCTAATAGGACTTTACTTAATATACTTCTAGTTAACTTTAGTTTTTCTTTTTTTCTTTTTTATAAAGTAGATAAGCGAGGTACTTTAAACTTAAACAAATAGTTTTTGTTTAGTTTCTTTTTCGATTCTTAATATTTCTTCTTTTATCTTAAATAAAATAAAATAAGGAATATTGTTTTATTTCAATTGCCTTTTAATTTACAGTCACTTGAATTTATCTTTGACAAGTTTTTAATCTCTTCAGGTGTTAAGTAACATTATCTTTTTCTTGTCTAGGTGCCTCTTCGGCAAGCCCTTCCGACAGTTTCATTTCTTCCTTCTTATGGGGAGTACTGCGTAGCGACCAGGAACCGTTACCGCGATCTCTCAACTACACTCCTTGGAGACTAAGGGATGTTGAGGGATAAGGCTCTCCTTATTGCGCACCCCTCAACTCATTATACGCGACCAAATCATTATGGCCTTGCCCGTACAGCATACGCTTCCCGGGTGAGCTGAAACGGCTTCACCCGTGCGTGGATTGATAATTCAGGGTCAACAGTCATTCATCGTACCCCTAAGTGTTCTTTCCGTTCTTACGATCCCGATAATTCCATTGTGGTTCAGTCAGTAAATTGTCTTACCTGCCACTGCACACACTCAAACGCATATTAGTAGCGCTGCACTATAAAACATTTGTATCATTCTTTTCAGTATCTCAGTCAGTTGAGTCTACTAAACATTCATCATTTTAACATTATATCTCTATCAATCGAGCATACATCATCCGTTATTTCATCTCAGTCAATCGAGTATAAAACAAATCATCATTTTCATAATTTCAACGTTCATCATTTTTCATTTTCTCAGTCAGTCGAGTATATTCATCAATCATCATTTATCTAACCATTTTCATTTCAAATATAAAATTTAAAACAATCATTCATGGTCTAAGTTTTTTCATAATTCCGGGTCACTTCAAACTAGTGCCCTCAATAGTCAAATCAGCCGTAGGTCTCAAAATAGTATGATCAGTCATAAGTCTCAAATCATAAGTCTAAAATAATCAAATCAATCATAAGTGTTGAGGTGGGGATTACACAGATCTAATTATTCAACTTATGCATTAAACAGAGTCAGCGCATCATTTAACAGATCTCATTGTCAACAAAACCATTAATGCGCAACAGACCTAACAGTGAAACATCATTTGGAACAAAGAAGCATCGCATCATTCACATATTTGTATCGCATATCATATTCATAGCAGGAAAACAAAAAGAGACATAGTGATTCTACTAAAAACCACATCATGCCATATTAACCTTCGTAACAACCCACAGATACAACAATATAGTTCTTATGTCGCATACCCAAATTAGCAGACAAAAACAAGCACAATTCTCTCTTATCATCGGTGCTCAATCGATATCTCAACACTTGTAATGCTACATCTATTTATAGGCTTGCACCTTTACATTCATGGTCCGCTTAGGCAATCGCCTAACTACTTCTTAACAAAATCTACAAAAAGGATGACCCTAACCCCCACAACGCGGTCCTAAATGACCCAAAAATACATAAAATAACATTATTTCCGACTTGTGCGCAGTTTTCCTCCTTGCGCGGTGTCTTTAATCTTTCGCAACATCCGTGATGTTGCGCAACTGACTCATCCAAACCTGCCTACCAACAGGTCCCCAACACAATCTTGTGGCTCACCCTCAAGCCACGTCAAATGGACATGGTGTACTCGTTGATCTTCAACCTGAAGTCTTCGTACTGCTGATCGATCTCCCGGACTTGCTCCTTAGCCGCCGCAACAATCTCCTGAATCTCTATCAAGTTCTGAGCTGATGGGTGCTCAATGATCTTATCAACAACTTTACTCTGACCTTCCTGTACCGCCTGCAGTGCAGAAAATGCCTTGAGAGAAAACTGCTCGCCAATCTCTTGGAACTCATCCAACTGTGTACTGCGCTTTCGCTGATGCTCCTATGCCTTTGAAACACACTGCTGTAACTCCTTCAGCTCCACAAATTTGGTGACCTGAACAGCCGGTGGTAGCATTCTCATCGATGTCTTCAGCATGGCCAGCTACCCTTACGCCTCTTGCCGCAGCTTGGTCAGCTGTTCTAATTGCTCATCCTGGACTATGTTGCCCCAAAATTGCATAGTATCTGTAGTGATTTTTGTCGCTACTTGCTCCAGCTCTCCCAACCGGGTCACCAATTCCTCCATGGCACGTCTCATTTCTACTACATGCTCCTGCGGTGTGCATGGTTGTATCAAAGCTTATAAGTCAGCATTGTCGCGTTGCAACTGGGAAATGACGGCCCCAATTCATTGCGCTCTTTCAACTACATCCAACGCTGTAGTGGGCTCCAATATATACTGACAGGCCTCAATAATTGCATCTTCCATCCGCACTCGGCTGCCCCAGAGGTTTGCTTTCTCCACTGTCAAACGGTCTTGGTCCTTCTTCAGCTCCTCTATTGCTCTAGCCTTCTCAGCAATCAACTGCTCTAGCTTGTTCTCCAATTCTTTGACTACCTCCCGCACCGCTACTGCCTTCTCCTTTAATTCATCTACTTCTTTCCGGGCCGTTGCCTCGTTCTCCTGCTCCCTGTCCGCCATTTCCTAGCTGAAAACCATCTGTATCTGCACCAACGTCTGCATGGATAGCTCATTGATGTTGATAGACAAACCTTGTAATTGCTGCAGTAAAGCCTAGAGAGCCCCATTGTCGGTCGCAATCGCATTCGGGGGAATTTGCACATTCTGAACCCGTGGCCCAATGTTGATTGTGCCAACTGCCTGCACAGTCGCTACCTCCAGTGCCTTTTTCAAAACAATATCAAATAAGGAATCAAGTCGAGCTTTTACCTCGTTGAAACCTTTTTTCGCCTACATCTTCATTGCTTGAGTTGTCACGTTCATTGCATTTGTTAAGGCCGCAATAAGTTGGTTCAACTGCACTTCCATCGCTGTGGTTGTGCCACTGGTCATACCCCGCTCATGATACATCTTTGTTTCTCCCTCCTCAACCTCACGCTCTACCTCCTCATCAGTAGGTTTCTACAACGGCTCTTGATCCGAATCAGGGTTATTCTGTTGTTCCATCTCTAGTGCATCTAGTGGTAGCCCCGTTGATTCTTCTTCTAGACTAACCGGTTCGATCCATTCGACGGGCCAGTCGTCGACAATCGCATCCAACTCCTCATCGGACAATTTGTATGGTGTCGGCAACCACTGCTTCCCCGGATGACACCGCACCTGCACATGAATGTTGTGTAGTCCAATCGCAAACCGAGCAATATCTTTATATTTCGCTATGGATTCCTGAGACAACCGCGAAACCCGCTTAACTGCCGCCTATAATGCTTCCCAGTAGAACCATAACTACGTTGTGCAATCCTTTGGTCGCTCAGGTTACTGCACCTAAGAATCATTGTGAAAAGTATTTTACATTTTCCATATAGGGCATCATATTGAATAGTTATAAAGAGTGAAATCTTAACGTTTTATAAAGATTTAATTTAAAAATAATAATTATGTATTAAGAGTTTTATACTAAATATTTAATTTAAAAAAAAAAAATTAAAAGTCTAGGTGTGGATACTTTTTTTTTTATTGGACAATATATTGAAAGTGATTTTGCTTGAGGATTAGACAAATTCCCCACACAATGAATTCGATGAAGTCAAAATGCTGGCAGTGTATCAATGAAATCAAGATAACTCCATCATGAGCATATTTCTTCTCAAGCTCTCTATTCCTAAGCTTGGTGACTTAAAGAGATTGGTGTAAAACTACTAGTTGTTTCCGTAAGCTATACTTGCCTTTTTTACTTCAGCTACAATGTGAGTAGAATAACCTTAATTTCTAAAAGATATTTAACTTATTCCTCCAAACTTATATTTATAAATTAGCATTGATCTTTGAGACCTCCGTAGGAGGGAAAATTCAAGATTTTCTCAACCCTAGGTTGATCCTGCAATTTGCAAATGCAACTTGAGGGGTAGCAACGAAAATTCTGAGTTTTATAATTGTAGGCATTATCTTATCGAATTTTGAAATTCTTAGTACATTTAAAAATATTTAATTTCTCAATCAAATACAATAGTACAACATTGACAATTTTTAACATTCAAACCTTGTAAACAATTTCCTTCAATTTTTTAATACTGTCATGTTTCAATGCAATCAATTCACTATATGTTTCAATCTAGGTACGCACATGAAAAAGGCAACATCATTTGTTGAACTAATATTTCGTTTACATCTTATTTAGAAGACAATTCATCAATGCAATAGAAAAGGCTTGCAATGGAGTCGATCTGAATGCATGCATTCTAGTAGGTTCAATACTTCACTGTAAATAGCGATATGATATTGTTTCGGCACCCGTGAAACTACGTCATTCTTTACTCTTTCCTTTTTCCCATGCAAAGGACTTGCTTCGTTTGAGTACTTGCAGTCATGCAAGAAGAAAAGTGGTTGTCCACTCTGATGCATAATGCATAAGTGCTGCCACTCTCATGCATATTAACACTAGCATCAGCATTTGCGATCCAAGTTTCACATAATTGTTCATATCCATGTATACAATTCAACCTACCATCTTCGGCAGGTATACGCTGCCATGCAACACTTGTTTGGTTAACTGTCACCTTTATGGTTCATAATTTTTATCGTGTTTTTTTAGTTTTACTGATTAGATGGGTATATAGGTCTTACTTCTTATATGAATTTAAGATCCCAATTTTGGAGAGGCTCACTTGAGATATCTTTTTGTCACTTTGCCATGTTTTGTGCCAAAGGTCAAGTGTGTTTATTTCAGATGTTAATTTGGGGATTGGACAATCTTATATATGTAAAGGACACTTAGTCAAGGTCATTATTATATTTGGAGAGTATTATTATTTTAGATATTTAAATATATTTTTCAAAGTTTTTTTGTTTCATTCTATAAATATCAAGAAATTATTTTTTCTTAAAAAAATGAAATTTCTAACTTATTATTTATTATTTTTCAAATGTGATATTTTAATTTTAGAATGTAGATATATAATATTTTTTATAAAAAAAATTGATATATTTATTTTCAAATTTAAAAGTAAATTGTGTATGTATTTTTATCTAAAAAATATTTTTTACATCAAAATTTTATGTCAATTTTAAAACAAACAATAAACAATTAATCTATTAAATAATCCAATCTTTTTGTTTTTTAAAAAATTTTCCCTAGGAGTTTGGTAGTGATATTTAGCTTGTTTCGGGTGTGTTTCAATGAAATTGGGGCCGGTTGGGTGAATCCAAGTTTCTTAGGTGGTGTTTGGGAAGAGTTAGAATTCAAGACAATCTTTGTGGTGGATTTCAAGCTAGTCTTCCTTGGTTCAAGTTGGTAATTGTGTGGCTATTAATGCTTGTTTAAATCTGAAATATAAGTCAATTCTTGTTGTTACATTGGGCCAAGAAATATTCATTTGAATCTAGTGATATGTTTAGTACTTCCAATGCTTCAACGTTGATGATAAATAGGTTACATACAAAGTGTTTGAAAAAATCTCCAAACCAGTCTTAATAACCAACTACCAAAAATTTATATCTGATCTGATTTGGGCACATTAAAATGGTTTCATGTATATTTAATGGGCTGCACATCTTTATTAAAACCCACAATTATAAATGCATTCCTTTGTTATTGAACTAGATCATCTCATAAGCCTTCATAAGCTACTGATTTGGATTAGGTTGGAGAACAATATTCTCTCTATTGGAGAATTTGGAGTTAATGTGCCTACTTTCCACATTGAGTACACTACAATGCTTTAGTTATCATTCTTTTTGGATTAAGTTGGAGAACAATATTCTCTCTATTGGATAATTTGGACTTAATGTGCCTAATTTCCAATTGGGTACATTATAATGTTTTATTTATCATTCTTCGCCTCATGAGACAACTTATCTAAAAATACATTATCAAATTCTTTATATTAAAGTTTTGACATCATGTCATGGTTAAGCAAATGCAACCATTTAACAAAATCTAATCACTTTATTAGAATATATCATCTTTGCAATCTACATGGACATCACTGGAAAAAAAATCCTAAAAAATAGTTGATTTTAAATCAACAATAAATTCATTTCCCAGACTCTATTTCAATGTCTAAAATAGATAAACTCAAATATGCAACTGATATCTTCATATTTTGCACGGAAATTTTAGAAATTGATATGAATTCTATCATCCTCTTTTTCCCTCAAAATGCCTGCAAAAAAAGGAGAAATAATATATATTCTCATTTTTTGGCCCAAGAAAGAGCTTTTGTAATACCCCCATTTTGGCCCTTAGAATGTATCAAATCGATATGTAAATATTATGCATATGTGATGTATGATTGCTAGCATGGAGCTCAAAGAAAAGGCCCCTCTAGTGAATGCTCATCCTTAAAGGGCTGGTATTCTATATTGTAAATATCATGTAAATCTGCATTTTAATAAAATACCCACAACTAGTTATGCAATGCAATGTAACAAGAAGACGGGGGCATGATTTTTAAAAGGAATTGGGAGGGAAATATTCAAACCCTTGAACCAATCAAGTCAAGCCAAGTGTCAACGAGAGAACCCATGAACCCTCAACTACCCATGTTGACTTTTGTACCCAGTCATTTATTTCTTCCAAGAGTTGGTTGAGGTAGTTAATGCATTAGGAATGGGGAGGTGTGACTATCCAAATTCGAGTATGGGAAAGCCACCATTTTGGAAAAACGAGTTTGGATTCCTTGGCAAGAAAAGAGCCATGAATTTGTTCCTCGAGCAATTATCCATCAAGCAGGTTGGCTCTCTCATGAGTTGGGAGCTTGCTGGGCGTTTTTCTCCATGAAATTAATGTGGTTTCCTTCATTTTTCTAGTCGGGAAGGGCATTTTTGTGTTATATAACAATGGGGAAGAAGGAAAATCGATTTGGGGGTCCATATAGGCCGTGTTTACCATTCGAATGCTCATACACTTGTGGGGGAAAACGTTTTCTTCCCTGTGGTCAAAATTCCCTCTCCATAATTCGTTTTGGGTGTGCCACGAAGTGGAAGAACCAATGGGGACCCTGTTTTGTAAATCTCATTGTTAAAAATGTGTATCCATGCCCAATATTTGAGATTTTTGTGTGTGGGAGAGAATGTTGTGGTTGATATGGGTATCCATTGCTTTGGTTGTGCATGAGCTTGAGTGGTCCCTTTCCTTGTAGAAATCATGCCCATGTAATATCCCAAATTTTGACTAACTATTTCTGATGTTATATACTGGGCTTAAAGCCCCAACACATATGATTTATTTTGATTATTGGGCATAAGCCCTACTGCACATGATTTGTTTCTTGTATAGATTCAGATACTGGGCATGGACCCTGACTGATGCATATTTTTGTTATATACTAGGCAAGAAAGCCCTAATGTATTGATTTATGTTTTATTTTAAGATTGGGTACATACCCTAATATACTGAGATGATCTTTTGTTACATACTATGCAGAGTTATGATTTACATTATTGATGTATATGACGTGTTGAGCGTGGACTCGGGAACACACGCATGATTTATTTACTAGGCATAAGCCCCAATGTACCTAGAGGATTTTATTACTTACTGGGTGTAAGCCCTGATGTACGTAGCGTGTTGGGCATAGGTCCTGGAGCACTCCAAGCATGATAATGAATACCAGATCCGAGGCCATTTGTACATTCTAGATGTGCTTCACAACCACATTCTAGTACTAGTGTTGAGCGGGATGCTCTGGAATTGCACTAGCGTAACGCCCATGTGGGAGTGTTGAGTTAAAGCTCTCAAGAGCACTCGGGGTTACTTGATCTCAAAAGTGTTGATTCGAGAAGACTCTGAATAGAACTTTTATTCATCACATTTATTTAAATTGGTTAAATGAATCACTTTCTATCTATCATCAAAGACTGCGGAAACTACCATGTTAAACAAGGGAATCCAACGTGCAAGAGAGAGACCTAGAGGTACCTAACCTAGCCAACTATCGAAGCTTACCAAAAGACCCCATCCAAAGAATTGGACCTTGTCTTTAATATTTATAAAAAAATTATTATGGTATGCCCATAATTAAATCAAAGAGTTTTCATATTTAATTATTGAATAATTAGATTTATTATTTATAAAATAAAATTTTACTTATGTAAATAACATGCATAAAGATATTTCTCATGTTACTATTAATATTAAAATTATTAATAGTATTATTATTATTTGTGATCTAACTTAAAGATACATCTAATTGTAACATAATAAAGGTCCTAGATAAACTATAATAAAATATCTTTCATAAATATTACAACTCAAATTAAATTAAAAGATGAATATTATTATTTAAACTCAAACAGCTATATTCCAAACCAACTCACCTATTTAAAGAAGGGAAGATCCCAAGAGAGGCATCATCTTTCCCTACTATCATTCTCTTATGGTAACAGAAGAGAATTACTCTCCAGAACTGAAGCAGCCTACTATATTTCCCATATCTGATTAGCAGCTTACCCTATGGCCTCTACTTCTCTTATTGCATGTTGGAACCATCTCAGGGGGATCCAGTTAGAACCAGGAATGGTCTAAGGGTCATGGTTGGGAGGAACATGGTAGCCCCAAAGTTATCCAGTTAAAGATCATCCTATAGGTCAGTTAGGTCCATACATTTTTCCATTAACTAGTGTTTGAGTGTGCAGGTTATGCAAGGGAAGATCAAGCTTCAAGAACCAGGTATGAACTACAAATTTCCATACAATTCAATTAGATTTAGAAATTAAAGTAGGAATTATTATGTAGCATTCATGTTCTTGTACTTTATAGTTTTATTTCTTTTTCTTTATGGAGCAAGGGCCAATTGGCATGGGCTCTTAGTGTTTATATTCTAGGATCAAGGTTTCATTTAATATTTTCGTTGAACTCAAACTTTCTGCTCTATATGTTTCAAGGATCTAACAGGGCTATCTTAACTAGCCTGTGCTAGATACCTACTTATATAAATTCAATAGTATCAAACTTTTATTTAAAAATGTCGATATTTGAACTATTAAACCATTACAAAACGAAGACATCATACTATACATTTAAATTAGTCAATTATGTGAAAAATAGGGTTTAACCTTTTTATTCCAGCAAGATTTTAAACGCAAGTTTCCAAAACAAAGGACCCACAAAACCAACGTAGATTGAAACTTAGTTTATCTCGGTCATTATTTTAAACAACAGAAATAACGTAGATCAAGGCTTCTAAATTACCCATCAAACATAACATATTCAGGATCGTGGATATATTTAAACTTACAACATAAAAGAACCCAGTGTACATATAATTTCCATGACCAACAAATTATCAAACAAGATTTTTCCTATCTAGGGTTTACAACATTTTCGTTTTCTTCTTATCAGAATTAAATGTCAAACTTGGGCAAAACCCCAACCTCACAGCATAAGAATAAAAAACGCTAAATCCAGCTTCACCTCTTTTTAATAAACATTCATCCTTTTAAAATTTAAAATCAACCCATGATTGTTTAGAGAATGAAAATCATCTTTTAGACAGAGGCCATCCAAAAGGGGCCAAACACCGGCTTAGAACAGAGCTACGCTCTCAGCAATCACCAATAGAAATTTCTTCATGCCAAAACTAAAACACAGAGCCATCATACTTTAGAAATTACCAAAAACAGTACAAGTTATTCTCTCTACCACTGAAACGATTTTTCTTCATCCACATAAACCCTACTCCTAAGTCCATAAAACAAAACTTACAGAGGTACCTAAAAACAACAAATAGCATTTGCTAGAAAAAAGCTTGACATGGCTTACTCAGTGAGGAACGCAAGTAAAAATCCAATTACCAATATTTTATTTAAAACCCCGAACATAAACACTGTGGGTACTTCCCATCAAAGCTTTAAAGGTCTTTACAGAGCCATACATTCATCTATAGTAGCGAAAACAAAACCCCCAAGGATTGATCCTATCATCTATCAACAATAGGAATATCATAGACTTTATCCAAGAGTTCATAATTCTGGGAGGGTCCAACATCAACTTCACCATAATCGTTTCCCTCTCAATAGATGTCCGGGTCAGAAATGATCCAAAAGAAAACTTCGAAATTATTTACAGTGATCCCAAAGGGGCACGTCGAAGTTACATTTAAAATCTCAAGGCTACAGAGCTTACATTCATAGCTGCGAGAGGAAGGAATAGATTTTGGGAGGATCTGGGCTTACCAGATTTACGCCGAAATCCCAAAATTTCCTGTCACTTGTTAGCAACCAACGTAGGGAACACCATACTTGCAAACCTGTCATTGGCAAACACAAATAACCACGAGTTAGATAGAGGCAAATCAAACTCCTGTAGAAGTAGAACGAAGAACTCTGTTGGAAAGGAGTTTACCTGTCAGTGGATCGTAGCATTCTCCATCTCCACTTTTTTTATAGCAACGAGTGCACTAACCATGAGCGTAGCTCAGGTCAAAGCACTGTCAAACCCATAGGCAACAAGAAACTACCCTCGGCCAAAACCACGAAATGACAAAACGTATTTGTGAATACTAAGGTAAAACCCTCATTCCAGTTGGCAACAAAACCACGTTATATCACATGTAGCATTTAAAATTACAACCAACATCCATTAATGTTTCAATATTTTATCCATACGATATAGTTAAGGTAGTGATGGTATCAAACCCCATTTGTTTATGTCATGGCTTATTCACAAGAGATAGTCCTTAGACCCTTTTTCAAACCATAGCACTAGAAAAATTGTTAGGTAGTGGAGCTAGGTAGTTTAGGGATGAGTTCCCTTTTTATATACACCTGCAAAACAGAATCCAAGTAATGCTTTAGCAAATATTTACTAAGTAAGCCCGGGATAGCCCAAATATCCATTCCTTACCTCTCAACAGCCCCGCTAGTAGAAGAAATACCAACCCAAGACATTCATACTCTTCTTAGAGAAGTCCATCAGGCCTGAATTAATAATATAAGCAAGTTCAACATTTAAAAGTGGAATCAAGCATGCATTAGAGTTAAAAGCAACTAGATAATTAAAGAAGAACATTAACAGTTTTACACTAGTATTAATTTGGTCATCTAGACCATCAATGTTGTGCTCACATTATCATACTTCATCACTTCCATAGAAAACATACAAGACCAACTTCCATACAACAAAGTTTCCCATTTCCTCAACAAAAACTGACGTAACTACTCAGTATTGAAGTTAATTTGATATATATTACTGGTTAGACAAACGATAGCTATACAATGAAAATTTTAAATTTTTACTATTTTTAGGGACACTACAGCCCATCTCGGGGGTGGCAATTGTGTTGAGAGATTGATGAACACAATTGTCCTATGGTTGGGTGGAACATTGCAGCTGCATAGCTAGTTGCCTGGGGCAATTTCACAATCAAGATAAGTATTGTCAATGGGTATTACACTCTGCAATGTTTTAATTATGAACTATTCTGATTATATGCTGAATGAATGATAGATATGTGTATGGATAGTGTAATTCCGTTGTGCATGTTTATTTTGATTTGCGTATGCACACAATGTATTTTATTTGCTATGAATTTGTTCATAATGAATGGGTTGAGTTTGTGTAAAAGCCCAGAATTGTAGTCATGTTCCCTTCCTTGCACCGGATTGATGGGAGGGGGCGTGACAGAGTGGTATCAGAGCACGAGGTTGCAACATTGGGCCTGCATGGGCTATATCTGTTCACTTGTAGATGTAATCTTTCTTCCTGCTCAGCACTGGTAATCATAAAAAGAAAAAAAAATCAAATTTTTCTAAGTATTTGTGAGTTTTCTGCTAAGTGTGTATCGTTGCAAAACTTAAAGGAGCATAGAAACTATCCGCGAAGAAATGAAAAGGCCGCCGATATGTTTCAGTGAGAAATCAAAAGTGGTTGAAAAAGGGCGTTTCGACATAAAATGGAAAACTCGCCGAAATGGTCAACGAAAAGGTAAAAAGTCCACCGATCGGCGCAAAACTAGAAAGTCGCCGAAATAGTCGTCGAAAAAGTAAAAAGTCTGTTGATTGGTGACAAACTGGAAAATCACCGAAACGGTCGGTGGAAAAGCAAAAATGTGTAGATCGACGACAAAGTAGAAAGTGCACCGAAACAGGTCAACAGTAAAATGAATTTCGCGCCGAAACGGGTCGGTGGAAAATCAGAAATCGCGTCGATCAGTAAGAAAGGAAAAAGTTGTCAATGAATATTTTCGCGGAAATTGGAAAAGTCGCCAAAATTGGTCAATGACAAAGTGAAAATATTGTTGAAATAGATCGGCGAGAAACAAGAATTGTGTCGATCGGTGACAAAGTGGAAAGTGCGCCGAAACAGGTCGGCGAAAAAATAAAAATTCCGTCGATTGACAAGAAAATGGAAGTGCACAGATAGGAGAGAAAATGATAAGTCCGTCGAAATGGGTCAGTGACAAAGTGATAAGTGCGCCGATCAGAGGAAAATGGATAAGTATGCCAAAACAGGTCGGAGAAAAATGGATAAGTCCATCAAAACAGGGAAAATTGAGCAGTTTTCCAAGGAGATTTTTAGGTGCCAGAAATTGAGAAATGGCATTGAACTTATGCGCAAGATTGCGCGAAAGTGAAAGATTTAAATAAAAACAAGGGTGTTGACCTCGACTCGCCCTGCAGTGGAAGGGAAGCCACAACAGGGCAATCCACCTTGACCCCCGTCATCCCCCGGAGACAGTCATTGATTGTGAGAGAATTTTATGGCTGACAGAAATTGTTTATATGGATTGTCTCCATAATGCATGGAAATTGTTTTGTTTATTTCTGAGAATATAATGAGGCTAAGATGTAGAAGAATCAACAGAAAGATTCTTATTTTGAAATAGGTTTCCATTTGTTTCAAATAGAAGGTAGATAAAAGCCTCTAGGCTTGATTGAGCAAGAAATCCTCATGGTGGGTGACATCCAAATAAATCAAAATTTTGGAAAGGCCTGACATGATCGTGCGAAAATACTAGATATGGAAGTAACTCAAAGCAAGTAAGATTTATGGTATCAACATCATGGCAATGGTGCTATCAAATAAAAGTGGAGGAACATTTGGGATCATGATCATGGTAAAATTGATGGTTAACTAGCAATGTGAAGAATTGAAGCAAGCTTGGTTGGATGCTTAGTGACAAGGTAGTTCCCCTAATGAGCAAGGATACTCAATTGAGAGTATTATGGTAATTCACGTTAACATGTGGAAAAACATGTTGAACGGATAAGAATACATTCTTGTAGATTGTATTTTATAAGCATGGGATGGAATAAAGGAACTAAAAGGAAGTGATGTTCCTTATACAGAATGTATGAAATTCATTCTCTATGCTCAGGATGTGCAATATGAATTGCATAGAGGGGTGGTGGAAGCCTTATTAAGATTAATTGGTTGTAATATCCATTAGGGGGGAGTGATAGTCATGTCTAATAATTGGAGGATGCAAGGGACAAATAATGGACATTGGTACCTTGGATAAGAATGCATCCAATGTATTATTGTTAGTAATAGATGCAATTTGAATTGCAAGGAAGAGCCATGGGAGCTCTTGATTATCAAAGGTAGATATTGTATTCCATAAGAGAATTTTGAACAAATTAGATGAATAGGTTATCAAATAAGGGACATGTAACTTGTAAAGATGATGGGTAAATCATCCTTGTGGGAAAGTGCATGGATGATAAGAGAAGTTACAAGATATGAGTTAGTAACATATGAGTAAGTAACGAGAATGGGTAAGGCAATTCCATTCTCCCAAAAGTAGTCACTCATAGGAATAAGACATCCCAATATGTGGAATTGGCATGTGGCTCATGATAGTGACGTGGTGGGCATGCAAAGGATGCTAATTGGGGAATGAGACATTCCCATGTGTGAATCAATTGTATGGCTCATCATTGTGGCAAATATTTCCATGAGAAATGAGAGAAAGTATCATAATTGAATGAGGTACAAGGGCATTTAATGGACCTTGAAAAGAATCCTTGTGGAGTTGATATTGAATCAATTGCAGTGTTGATTAGTGCTAGGAAGTTAAGAAAGGTCAAGTTGAACTTGCCCATAATTTCCTAAAGCAATTGGAGCAGTAAGGCAATGTTGATAAAGAGGGAAATTTCTCACCTTAAACTATTTATGTTTATAACATAAGAATTGTGTGCTTGGAAAGTAGCAAGTAGGAATGTTATGCATGAGTGTATGTATTGAATTGCTACTGGTGATAAAATCATGGCTAACGATTCCATGTGTGCTCGATAGAGAGGCCATGAAATTGGATCAGCTAAGATGTGGAAGAGAAAATTCCATGCTATGATGAGGGATTGGAGAGGGAGAATTCCTTAACTCCTCTCTTACTATTGAAATTATATTTTACAAAAATCTATGGCATAGAATTGCCGAAAATGAAAGAGATTAGATAAATGAAATGAATATGCACTAGTTGGCATATTAATAGACATTGCATAGTGCATGTGAAGATGTTTGTGCATGCATATGATGTTGCATGTTGGTAAAACTAGCAAAGTTTTACATATGCAATGAGCCACTTAAGATCATTATTGTGATTGCTAATAATTAGTGGTGTTCGCATTGGTTGTAGGACCAAAGACAACCGAAGCATGGCTAAATATGTTGATGATGTTGTCACATGTGACCAACAACCTTATGAAGAAAGGTTGGGGCAACAAATCTATGATCACGAGGTTGGTGGAAGGATGACCTATAATACTTTGCAGGAGACCAACTGATCAGGTAACATCAAAGATGTTAATGGAATCCACGAAGGTAATGGTTTATTTATGATTGCATGAAGAAGGTAGTCATGTTTGATGGGATACCAAGAATGCTCTGTTGGGAGGACAAAGTTCCCTGAATGGATACGATTGTGTAACCATGAGAACTAGAAGTTTTATTTAAATTCCATAGATAATGTGATTGTATCCTGCAATTTTACAGTGATAAGGATGCACATAAAGTAGATGTATCTCATTGTCTTTGAGAAAAGAACAACTGGTAGTGTTTGGAATATTGAGTACTATAATTCTGAGATCACCCCAGTGGTTGTTATAAATGCTGCAATGAAATGATTATGTGCATGGGTACTCACCAAGTGTTGGGCTAATTGAAATTTCATACTTATAGGTAGAAATTTCTTAGGCGTGGCAATGTGGGTAAGTCCATGATAAGACTGAAATCTACCATGTACAAAAGCCAAAAATTGTGAGGAGGATCTCATGGAGATGAAATCTAGATTTTGGTGTAGAACATATTTGTAAATTTTAGATTTGAGATTTTGTTAATGAGTACTAATGGTTGTTTGGATCTTCACAATTGTGTTAAGAGGACATGTTGTAGGTGGATGTCTATGCTATGGCAGAAATCCTAAACCATAATGGACATAGTGATACCACTTGCAAAATACAAACAATATGAGGATGGCATCATGGTTGAACAAACCAAAATTCTGTAGTGAACAGAATTGTAAGTTCAGATTTGAGCTTGATTAAGGAGGAGACATTGCAAGAAGAGAAAATACATCTGCAAAATAGATAATTAGTTTGTGACCCTTGCTAAAATTATGCATGTCTGAATATTAGAATTAATGTCGAGGGCATGTTTCTATTTCAGACTACTTGAATGTGATTATGTGTTTTTATTTCAGACTACTTGAATGTGATTGTGTGTTTTATTTCAGACTGCTTGAGTATGTTTAGGTCCTACATGACTCACATAGGAAAGGGGTGCACACCTTTCGGATGCTGTGTTGTGTTATGGTTGTCAACCTTGAATACACCCTAAAGGAATGGACACATTCCTAGTGTTTCAATATTAGAGAGTGAATTTGTGTGAAGCATGTTACAACTTGATATAAGCAATACTGATGAGCTTACCTACCCATCTTGTGTTGTCAAGTATTGCACATGCAATTGGTAATGCATGCTAAGGAGAAAAGTGAAGTGGGTGCCGAGGCTGGTGGGAGCGCGTGGAGATTCCTATGGCTCCGTAATAGAGCCCTTAAATTGGACATAGTCATGGTGAAGTTCCTCAATTGGTCGTGTTAAACCAGATGAAAGTGTTGGCTTGGAAATGGAGAGGGAAAACCAAGTATGGGACTAGTTTGGCCCCATAAATGCTTGGTAAATCCAGTCGGTGCATTGGTTGAGCATTGAATGTTATGCTACAGTTTGCCTCCATTGGTCCTATTAACTAGATGGAAGTGTTGGCTTGGCAATGGAAAGGGAAAACCAGGTATGCTGCTGCTTTGGCACCATAAACACTTGGTAAATCTAGTCAATGCACTAGTTGGGTGTTGAATGTTGTGGAGAAGTTGATGCGTTGGAAAAACATTTGGTATTGTATCCATAGGCTATCCAAGGTTTGTAAATAAAAGAAGGATCATGTGGAATAAAGTGAAGACATCCAATACAGATAAGTATTTGGTTATCTTGCTGCTTCTTGCTTATTTCATATGAATATACATGTGTTTATGATTTTTAAATTCTTGTTTAGAGATAAACCCTATGAAAATGAACTTGACATGTGAATGGACTCAATGTTTGAGTGTAGGTATTGCTGAAAGAAAGAACCTTGAAAGTATCCTAAGGATGCATGTGGACATGTGATTGTCCTAGAAACCTCAGTGTGACTATTAATGAAAATGGTGCCAGTGGACTGGTGTGAGTCCTAGCAACCAAAGGTTCTGTAGGAAACAATGGGGAATGGTTCCCTGGTTGAGAAGCCTTAGATAGACCTTAGACACCAAGTATCATCGCCAAAACAAAGAAAATGCAAGTTAAACATTCACATGTGAAGTGAAAGAGACCAAGGAGCATGGAACCGCAGTGTGGTGGGGCTACGGATTGGAACAAGATTAAGAGGGGGAGACTCTTACTCTTCTCTTTACCTTTTGAGTGATGCATTTTAGAAAACATAAAATTGTTGAATGCATGTCATGACTGAAAGTTGACTAATTTTATTTTTGCTTGAAATAAATTGTGAATGCTGAATTAGTTAATTCCCTGTGAAAGGATGAACATGAATGAGTTCAATTCTATGTTGTACAAGCTTGAAATGTGTTGAAGTCTCATGGATAAAGAATGAAATTTCCATGTTAGTTGGGAAATTAATTGACTGAATTTAATGCTTATGTTATGCTTGACCTAACAAGAATTGCAATGAGGAATTTCACAGGTGAAAGGTAGATCAATTGGTTGCAGTTGTTACAATACAAGTGTTTATGGTAAGCAAAGTGTGGACAACTGTGCACATTGACCATGGAAGCATACCAAAAGCTATTGGACTAGGATGAAAATATTCTTCAAGCAATTTCCAAAACCCAAGAGAATCTTGGGGAAAGGCTCCAGCTACAAAAGAAATAGAAGGAGATGAACCACAAGGTTCGGCATGACTCTCTTTGTTTGCAAGATGAGTTAAAGGGCATTCTGGAAGCTATCAGAAATTGAAAGGACAGTGTATCAATGAAGAGGCAATTATCCAATCAACCCATTAAGAAACGTTCAAGGCTGGAAGAGTCCAAGGAAAAGGAGCAGGTAAAGAAAAACAACCACTAAAATGTTGGGAATGTGGAGGAAATCATTTCCTCCGCAACTGCCCACTGACAAAGGACAACAAGAAGAATTGTAGCCATGAAGTTTCTACACTTGTGGATCATATGGAAGGTAAAGAAAATGAAGCGATTGTTGTGGAGCTGGGAGGTCAAAGTCAACAAGAGAAGCCTGTTGAAACCAAGGACTTAGTCTTGGAAGGTCAAAGTAAAAGATGAAATGCAAGACAGACCTACCACATTTTGTGAATTTTGGACATGTGTAAACAATGTGTAAGTATTCCTAAGTGTTGGAACACCGAGGATGATGTTATTCTAAGGGGGAAGGGAATGTAATACCCCCATTTTGGCCCTTAGAATGTATCAAATCGATATGTAAATATTATGCATATGTGATGTTTGATTCCTAGTGTGGAGCTCAAAACTAAGGCCCCGCTAGTGAATGCTCAACCTTAAAGGGCTGATATTTTATATTGTAAATATGCATTTTAATAAAATACCCACAACTAGCTATACAATGCAATGCAACAAGAGTATGGGGGCATGATTTTTAAAAGGAATTGGAAGGGAAATATTCAAACCCTTGAACCAATCAAGTCAATCTAAGTGTCAATGAGATAATCCATGAACCCTCAACTACCCATGTTGATTTTTGTACCCAATCATTTATTTCTTCCAAGAGTTGGTTGAGGTAGTTAATGCATTGGGAATGGGGAGATACGGTTATCCAAATTCGAGTATGGGAAAGCCACCATTTTGGAAAAACGAGTTTGGCTTCTTTGGTAAGAAAAGAGCCATGAATTTGCTCCCCAAGCCATTATCCATCAAGCAGTTTGGCTCTCTCACGATTTGGGAGCTTGCTGGGCGTTTTTCTCCATGAAATTTATGTGGTTTCCTTCATTTTTCTAGCTTAGAAGGGCGTTTTTGTGTTATATAACAATGGGGAAGAAGGGAGCTCGATTTGAGGGTCCATAGAGGTCGTGTTTAACCATTTGAATGCTCATATACTTGTGGGGAAGAACGTTTTCTTCGCTGTGGTTGAAATTCCCTCCCCATGATTCGTTTTGGGTGTGCCACGAAGTGGAAGAACCAATGGGGACCCTATTTTGTAAATCCCATTGTTAAAAAGGTGTATCTATGCCCAATATTTAAGATTGTTGTATGTGGGAGAGAATGTTGTGGTTGAGGTGGGTATCCATTGCTTTGGTTGTGCATGAGCTTGAGTGTTCCATGTCCTTGTAGAAATCATGCCTAGCTCGGGGGTGGTAGTTATGTTGAGATATTGATGAACACAATTGGCCTATGCCTGGGTGGAACGTTGCAGCTGCATAGCTAGTTGCTTGGGGAAATTTCACAATCAAGATAAGTATTCTCAATGTGTATTACACTCTGCAATGTTTTAATGATAGATATGTGTGTGGATAGTTTAATTCTGATGTGCATGTTTATTTTGATTTGCATCTACACACATTTATTTTATTTGCTATGAATTTGTTCATAATGAATGGGCTGAGTTTATGTAAAATCCCAGAATTGTATTCATGTTCCCTTCTTTGCGTCGGATCGATGGGAGGGGACGTGACAGCTTTGACATCACTTGTAGTGATCATTAACCCATAAATTGAATCAAAACAATGCTATGGAACCATTAAACTTGAAAAATAATCAAAATACATTCACCACGAGAATAACACTAAGATATAACCCTTAAGGTAAGGTAACACCATCAATTTATCCTTAAGAAAGGAATCATTCGACAACCCATGTGCTTGCTACAATACAATACATCCAATATATTTCATATAACGATCTTGTATATTTTATACTTTCTCATAAGTATTTCTAAGGGGCTTATAGCAAGTACCAACAACCCCTTACTATTATATTATCTCTAACTACCTAGTGGACATATTTATTACCTACCAACTAGAAGTAACCTTATTTCATGATTATGGATGCATTACATACATTGCCCCCTTGGATACCTCCCTAAATACTCCATATCATCCTCCCTATATACATTACATGCTCAATGTTATGTTTGTTCCATCTCAACTTATGAAATATCATATCATCCTCCCTATATACATTACATGCTCAATGTTATGTTTGTTCCATCTAAACCTATGAAATATTAGTATATTTTATAATACATATGCTATTATGTAACCCTCAATAAGGAGTTTCATCATTATCTAATTTGTCTTTTTGATATTTTTTTTATTGTAATATTTAAGGACTAGTTGAGGCCTTAAACATTTAGGTAATTGCGACCTAAGATCACTGCCTGACCGAGGTGTAAAACGTGAAAGAGGATCAGCTGTTGTGTGTGGATCAGTCGACTGGTGTAAGCACTATTGTTGTTATCTGAGCTCGTGCTGCATGGGGTTGAGTGACCTGTTGCTGGCACCGTTGAGGCCGAAGTTGAAAGCCAAATGAGAGGGATCCGCTGCGAGGCCGTGAGAGCTGTGGTGAGATCCGTCTCACCTCCAGTGTAGGCCACTGCGGCCTGCTGTGTGGTTGTCTCCCTTCTTTGGCTAGTGGAAGAGCTGAGGTATTCAACCTATGCGTGAAGCATCATATCCTTGCAATATGAGCTACTACAGGTCTGTGCAAGAGACGCGAAAATTGTTGTGGAAGGAATTTATGGCCTGTAAAGAAAGCCATTGCTGGTGGAATTGATTCCACTGCTATTGATTCCGTTCTTTGAAAGACGCAGTAACTTTCATCATTATTGAAGTTCTTCCTGTTGTCATTGTTAACTGTCTGCGTGAAAGGATAAATTGTTGTTGAAGCTGATCAGAGGGAGCCACCATGGTGTGAGAGAAATTTGCTGGATGTGAAGGTGGATTATCACAGATCCCGATAGCCCTTTGCCATGAAGAGCCAAGGCTATCATCCAGAAGGAACTACCACGAATCTGAAGTCTAAGAAATCACAATTTTTTTTAATTCTTATTTCCCAGCTCGGCGATGGTGGCCCTAAGAAGACTAAGAAGACCAAAGCAAGGGGATCCAGAAAAGAAACTGACGCTGAACTTAATAGTTGGTTTGCAGTGAAAGAGAGTTTGAGTCTCTCGACTCGACGACTAGATTCGAACTTGCTGGGTATTCATTTCATGCAGTTGATGTCTGTTTGCTAGGTTGCAACGAATACAATGATAATGAGAATGATGGTAAAAGTGAACAGATAGAAAGAACAGGTATAAATAATTTTTTTTTTAAATTTTGGTTGGATGCTTGCTTAGTCAAGTGTGTGGAGTTTCCTTAAAGGTGTGTAAGGGGTTATATTCGTCTTGGTTATCAATGAAATGATGAGATGCATATGTAATGGGTTTGCAATTTTTATGAGCATTTATTACCTGAATCATTGTAAGGGGTGCATGATCGGTTGTACCCGACATCCCTGAATTTTTTGGTGTGAAGTTGTAAAGCTTAGCCATAGGCAAGCTGATTTCCCCATGTTGTTGTAAGACCTGTCCCAAGTGTTTAGGAATATGTGTTGTGGTGCGTAATTGCACTGAGTTATCCCTCTTATTCATAGAGTGGATGTGTTATCAAGTTGTGGAATAGACCACTATGAGCAGTAAGGGGGTGACAGGTGTACCCGTAGCCTGAACTTGATGAAGGTCGAAGAAGCGAAAGTCTTCGATTCAGGGGGGAAAGTTGAGATGGAAGAATCTCAGAGTATGATGGACCAAATTATGATTAAGGGAGAATTTAATCTATTGATGAACCACGTAGCTGAAAAGGATTCCAAGAGAACTGGCGGTTACAGCGGCTGAGCACCCATGTAGTCCGGTAGATGGATTTATTTTCATATGGACGTCAATAATCAGATGCAGGTACAAGAAAATTTATTGAGAAAACCCAAAGTGATGAAAGCAGCATGAAGATCAAGACTACTCTACAAATGCAAATAAATTCGAGATAAACATTAAGGGAGGATGTTAGATTAATGTTTATCTTGTTGTGAGCTGTTGATAGATCTGAGAGATTCTATCCTAGTTTGGTGTATGGTTGAGATATTATCTCAACCTCTACCAGCTATATTTAGCATCTGTTTAATATCTCTCGACTCTATATATTGGAGTCTACATGTATTGTAAAATATAGTTTTAATATACTCGATTATAGTTTGTGTGAATAATGTCTCCTCTCTCAATTCTTAATAGATAGAAAATGGTAAGCGAGTCTTGCAAAAGAATATTTAAGCTTTCAAGTAGTTAGATTTGGTGAATAACAAAAGTTGTGTTGAAACAAAGATAAGAAAAAATGATCAAGCATTTTTTTTAATATTAAGACTCATTTTTTTTAAGGAAAATGAAAGTGAATGCAAGTTCAATACAATTGGTGTTTCAAAGAATATCCACAACAACAAAATCATACACATCATATTCTGAGTTGCATGTCAAAGATGATGGGATATTGATGATCAGTGACAAATTCTTATTTTTATGGATAAATGTGACGCCTAATCTTGTAGGTGTCAGACTTCCTTTCAAGTACTCTGATCTTCATACTAAATTAATAGACAACAGTTCCAAAATTCATGGGGAATGACGTAGCATTCAAGAATATAAAGAGAGAAGTGGTAGACTTCAAGAGGGGGAGATTAGCAGAAGTGCACCATCTCTTCTATAATGAGCCCAAGGGTCCATTTTTAGTAAATATTTAGTTCAAGGGAATCATATGCATTCACCTCGCATTTCTAACAGAGCCCTATTTTATTTCTTATTTATAGTGTTAATCTTCTTTTATTGCATCTCTGTTCTAAGCTATATCGTAATTTGCAAATTAGGATAATATATCGTTTCCATTACCTTCAACCTTTAAATCATTTTCCTGACCACTTTGAATATGGCATTTATCATTTTTCTGAAATGGTATAAGCCATTGCTTAGTGATAGTGAGCAACTAGTTTTTATTGGTCATCATATGTCCCTTAAAAAGATACACTAGAACTATGTGATCATGGGAGAGGTACATATAGGTTTATATCATAATTTATGTTGGTAGGAGGAAATGAATATAAATATACAATTATGATCCATGAACAATCTTTTGCTAGTGGCGGAATTAAGAATCACTCCAATCTCTATATAGGCACAAAAAATTAAATCATTGGACCAAATATTTGATTTTGTGGCAATATGAATGCAACCATGTTTCAATCAGGCCTATAAGTCCTATACCAATATGTTGGCACTTGAAATTTTCACCCAAAAATAGATATTATTGGATTGCACCATGTTCCATACTAGTTTGCAGCATACATATTTCCCCACTCGATATGAGAATTATTTTCAAGGCATGAACCATTTGCATAGATGGTTACACTAGCACTATGAATTCACATGGCATATGTTGTTGGTAGTTAGCATAGGATTTAGAAGTAGTATTTTTGTTTGTTTTTTTTATAGGATAGGTTTACTTTCAATTCTCCTTCTTAGAAAAATAAATTTTATTGTAGAAGATTTTCTCCTTTCAAAAATAAAATCTCTTTAATCTTAGTTTCATGTTTGTCATTCAATGGTTTCTTTCACTTCATCATAGCCTTGCTACCTCATTGGTCTTTGAAATTTAGCTGAATACCTACCCTTTTCAACTAGTTTTTGCTTGTGATTTTGAATTATTCTTGATAAATAATGCATTTATGTCTTTTCCTAGTCATAGGTTATCATATGGTATAATATACAGTTCTTGACATGAGCACATTCTGAATGAGCTATTGAAAAAATGAATACTACTCACCAGATTCAGTGTCTTGAATCATGTAACCAAGATCAATGTATTGAAATTTTCACAAGTGGTATGCACTTCTATTGAATTAAGTTATTTGGATGTACAAATATGTAGTGCCATTCTAAAAGGGTAAAGTACTAGATTATCTAGAAGATAACGAAGATCTTGAAAAAAATTTGGGTAAGGATTGATGTCTCTATACCCTTTTACATGTCATGCCAATGTGTGACATGTCTTTCACAATGAGTATTTGTTGTTTTGTTGAAAGTATATGCTTGATATTATAGGTCACTTATTGTTCTTAACAAGATAACCAATTTCCAATAGAAAACTTGTGGGATACGCTGTTCAATATAAGCCACAACGTCATGTCTAAAAGATACACTACAACTATGTGGTAATCAGAGAGGTACATATAAGGTTGTATTAAAATTTTAAGTTAGTAGGAGGAAAGGAAGATAAATATACAATTCTGATCCATGAACAATCTTCCACTAGTGGCAGAATTGAGAATGACTCCAATCCCCATACATGAGCAAAATTTAAATAATTGGAACAAATATTTCATTTTGTGGAAATATAAATGAAACCATGTTTCAATCATGCCTATAAGGCCTATACCACTATGTTGGTACTTGAAATTTTCACCAGAAAAGAGATATTATTGGATTGCATCATGTTCCATACTAGCCTGCAGCATACATATCTCCCCACTCAATATGAGAATCCTTTTCAAGGCATGAACCATTTGCATGGGTGGTTACACTAGCACTATGAGTTCACATGGCATATGTTGTTGGTAGTTAGCATAAGATTTATAAGTAGTTTTTGCTTGTTTGTTTTGTTTATAAGATAGGTTTACTTTCAATTATCCTAATTAGAACAATAAATTTTTTAATATAATTTTTTTCTCCTATAAAAAATAAAATCATTTTAATCTCAGTTTCATGTTTGTCATTCAATTGTGGCTTTCATTTCATCATAGCCTTTCTATCTCATTGGTCTTCGAAATTCAACTGAGTACATACCCTTTTCAACTATTTTTTGCTTGTGATTTTAAATTATTCTTGAGAAATAACGCATTTATGTCTTTTCCTAGTCATAGGTTATCATATGGTATAATATACAGCTCTCAACATGAGCACATTCTAAATGAGTTGTTGAAGAAAGGAATACTACTCAGAAGATCCATTTTCTTGCATCATGTAACCAAGGTCAAATAATTGAAATTTTCACAAGAGGTATGCCCTTTTAATGAATAAAGCTATTTGGATGCACCAATATAGAGAATTCCTTTCTAAAAGGGTAAAACATTGGATTATCTAAAAGTTAACCAAGATATTTAAAAAATTTGGGTGAGGATTGATGTCTCTATACCATTTTACATGTCATGCCAATGTGTGATGTGTCTTTCACAATGAGTATCTGTTGTTTTGTTGAAAGAATATGCTTGATATTTCTAGTAAACTTAGTTGTGAAAGTATATCGTGATAATGTTGGATCGTAAGTGAACTCTACTGTGACACACCACAATATTATTTTCTTACTAGATTTATTTATAAGTCATGTCGAGTTATCTTTCCTTTGTTTTTGGAAAAGTTGAAAAAAGAAAATCTGTGGTCTTGAAGTTTTCTACATGTATTCATTTTTCATGCATAAATGCTTGAAAACTATAGGGTCTAAATTCTTTTCACTCTTACTTTCTTTGGCAAGAAATTATAGTCTTGTCCTAGTAATTGCCATATTCCAAAATTTAGAAGTTAGCATCAACATTTTCCTAAAGTTTGGGTTGTGTTTGTGCTTTGAGTCTCTAACACATTTTCAATAGTATTCTGTACTTTCTTGTACAATATTTTGGTCAAATATTGGCTACTGTTGACTACCGCTCGCAAACATCAAATTGTGTTTATTGCTCAAGTTGCACTAGTTCTTTGGAAGATTAGTGTCTAATAAATCCAATCTTGATGTTTGTGAGGGACAGTCAACAACAATCAATATTTGATCATAAAAATTACATTGAAATTTCGATGTTTCAGCGACATAAGTTGTTAGGAACCCATGTCTTTACTTTGTTAGTATATTGTTGTTGGACGCATATGCTTTGTAAGTCGTCCCGTAGTATTTGTTGATCCATAGTTTATATTAGCCCATAGTATTGGACGCATATGCTTTGTAAGTCGTCCCATAGTATTATATGTCCCATGGTTTTGACTCATAGTAATGGCGCCTAGACTTAGCCCATGGTTTGTATTGACACATAGTATTGACCCATGGTATTGCTGCCTAGACTTAGTATATAAGTGTGTGTTGAGGCCTATGAAGGCACCGTGAAGTTAATTGTATTGAGCTTGCTCAAAGGAGGTTGCCCCCTCGAAGTGCCCCGTGATCAATATAAAAGTGATTCTGAGTTCTATTATTTCTGATATCTCGTGTATTTGCATTAATTAATTATTGCAGGTTCATCACATCTGGTATCAGAGCACTTTCTTGGGCTCGTTGGGTGGAATTTCTGCCAAAAAAATTTTCGCATTTGTTGCAGCTTCGGATTTGGGAATAATCCCTATCCGCTTAACTGTGGAAAGTACTTGGGCATAAGCCCTAAAACTCATTGTGAGGAGTACCACAAGAACCCCAAAGTAGCTGGCCCATTGAGAGGACCTGCCAGCAAAAAGGGCAACGACCCCTACCTGATAGACTAGTTCCCACCCATGAGGTAAACCAAGAGCTGTCGTTTGTGGCAAAGCGGTTATCAGTTTTACCTGAGCCATGGAGTGAGGGGTACTGCCCCAATATGAAAGCCGTCAGACAGCATTGGTGGCTGAGTGAAACACTTGAACTGTTAGGAAGCCGTACATACCTGGGGTCCATATCTATTTTCAGTTGAACTGTTGCCGATCACTTCCGCTCCAGATCGAGCCGTTTCAGATCTATTATGAAAGTCGTTCCAGATCCAATCGCCATTTCAGATCTAGCTATTTTTGATCCCTTCCGCGTTGTTGCAGATCCATCTGTTGCGGATCCCTTCCGCGCCGCTATTGCCGATCCATTTCTAAAAAATTAAAAAAAGGGTATAAAATTCTATTTTTCGGCCATATCTCCCTTATTTCAACTCTGTTTTCCCTGAAACTTCACTGACATCCCTACAATCCCATTCTGCATATTTCATTCCTGAAGACCCTATCCTAAATTCCACTTCCCAAGACCAGAAATCCCACATTTGTCTATTTTTAGGGTTTGCCATAACTTCTTCAATTTTCACCCGATTGCCTTCAAATTTTACCATAGAGTTCCCGCTTCTGAAATCCCCATTTTTTGCTTCCCTGTCCCTTAGAAAGTGTCGAAAACCTAGTCAAACCCCAATTAACCCTCCGAGTTTTTCCCAAATCCAAATTTCCCCCTTACTAAATAAGCTTGTGTTTGTGTTTTTCTATCCATTCCCCCCCCCCAACAAAAAAATAAAAAAAATATAAAAATTACTGGTTATGGTTGTCACTCGCACAGGAGCAAACACCATGGAGGAAGCACTTGCAGCCATCCAAACCAAACTACAAGATCTAGATGAAAAATTTCTCAGCCTCCATCTTCAGCATTCAGCCATGAACAATAACCAATAGCCAGAATATTTTGCAGCCACCAGGTTCTCTTCTTCCAGCAATTTTCATGGGTCGAAGCTTGATTTTCCTTGCTTCAATGGTACTGATCCGACTAGATGGATATACCGAGCAGAACAATATTTCAGTCTGCATAATACTTTTGATGTTCAGAAAGTTCCACTTGCATGCTTTCATTTGGAATAGGAAGCCCTTCAATGGTACCATTGGTACATCAAAGCTCATCCCAAGCCAAACTGGACAGATTTTTGCCAACTCCTTTTGTCACGATTTGGTTCTAGTTCTTTTGACGACTTCACAGGAGCACTCACTAAACTTCACCAAACTGGCACAGTGAGAGAGTATCAGACAGAATTTGAGAAACTAGCCAATCACACAGAAGGATTGTCCGATGAATTCTACATGAGTTGTTTTATCAGTGGTCTCAAGGATGAAATCCGCTCAGAGGTCAAAATGTTTTGTCCCAACACAATGATGGAAGTCCTAGGGTTCACTAAGCTGGCTGAGGACAAGATCGCAACTCAACAACGCTCCAAACCCACCTTTGTTCCCTTCAGAAATATGGGTTCCCAATGAGAAAAAGGGCTTTGTTATAATTGTGATGAGAAAAAGGGCTTTGTTATAATTGTGATGAGAAATTCACTCGGGGACGTAGATGTGTTCAACAAAATCTCTATCTCTTGGATGTGGATTCTCCGCCTACCTCAAAACTTGATGAAGAAGCTCCAGATACAGTAGATGATCAGGTCGACATTCAACACTCGCCTGTTGACACCCCATCTCAGGACGAACCACCCGAGGTCTCTCTCCATGCTGTAACTGGCGTCACCACCCCACAAACAATCCGAGTCAGGGGATACTTCAAGAAGCTCCCTCTTACCATACTCATTGATTCTGGTAGCACTCATAACTTCATTGATCCTCGGATTGCCAAACAGGCTGATTGTTTTGTCCATCCTTGCTCCAACTTTGAAGTCATGGTTGCCAATGGGGGCACCTTACCTTGCAAGGGGAAGTGTCACAATGTGCGTATCTCTATGGAAGATTATAACCTGCCTTCTCACATGTTTGCCTTTTCCTTAGGTGGATGTGATGTGGTTTTGGGCGTTCAATGGTTACGCACACTTGGCCCCATATTATGGGATTTTGCTGAACTTTGGATGCAGTTTTCAGTCAATGGGGCACAAAACAAATTTATGGGCTTACAACCAGGGTCTCTCTGCATCATCAGTTCATATCGCCTGGAAAAAATACTTAAGAAGAATTCACATGGTGTCATCACTCAGCTCCATTCCATTCAGATGCACCCATCAACAGTCTCCACTACTTCCTTGGATAGATATGCAGGTGTCTTTGCTGAACCAATGAGCTTGTTGCCTTCAAGAGGCCTTTCCGGTAAGACTTTAGCCGCATCTACCTCTTAGTGGGAAATGATGACTATTTTGCATACAGTCCAGAAGTGGCAACCATCCCTATTGGGGAACTATTTTTGCATCAAGACTGATCTCCACAGTCTGGAAACTTTCCTGGAACAACGGGTCTCCTCCCCAACACACCTGAAATGGGTTATCCAACTCATGGGTTATAACTATGCGACCACTTACCAGAAGGGTAAGGACAATATGGTGGAAGATTCTCCTCCTCGCACATTTGATGACCCAGTTTCTCTTACAGTTATTTCTCTGCTTGTTCCAAATTGGTTGCAATCTGTTGAATGGGGCTATCTCTTCTATGAACTCCATGCTTCTTCATTAGTAGGGCACTCTGGGTTCCTCAAAACGTATGACCAGGAACAATGTAACTTCTTTTGGCAGGGACTCAAAAGGACAATTCAACGGATGGTGGTTGACTGTGATACTTTCCAGGTCAACAAGGGTGAAACGACCCTCCTTTCAGGACTGCTTGAACCCTTACCCATCCATCCACAGATTTGGACAACTATTTCTATGGATTTCCTAGAAGCGCTCCAGTGGTATAGTACCACATCTCAAAGGCCACCATATGAAGCAGTCTTTGTACATGCACCACCAGTTCTTCTTCCATACACCTTCAGCAGCTCCCCAGTTCAGGCAATTGACTCAATTCTTCGAAACCGTGATCAACTTCTTCTCATTCTGTAGGACAATTTTCACATGGCAAGAATTCGACTGAAACAACAAGTCGATCAACACCGTTCTGAGCGCACTTTTCACATCACTGATATGGTTCTTCTTCGTCTACAACCTTCCATGCAATCCTCCCTGAAACTCCAAAGGCGTTAGTGGCTCGGAATGCAACCCGAGGATGCTACAGGGGACCCACTCCTTCAGATTCTGCATCAATTTCCACATCTAAAGCTTTGAGGACAAAGCTTTTTCTAAGGGAGAGGGGATGTTAGGAACCCATGTCTTTTCTTTGTTAGTATATTGTTGTTGGACGCATATGCTTTGTAAGTCGTCCCATAGTATTTGTTGATCCATAGTTTATATTAGCCCATAGTATTGACCCATAGTATTGGACGCATATGCTTTGTAAGTCGTCCCATAGTATTATATGTCCCATGGTTTTGACTCATAGTATTGGCGCCTAGACTTAGCCCATGGTTTGTATTGAGACATAGTATTGACCCATGGTATTGCTGCCTAGACTTAGTATATAAGTGTGTGTTGAGGCCTATGAAGGCACCGTGAAGTTAATTGTATTGAGCTTCCTCAAAGGAGGTTGCCCCCTCGAAGTGGCCCGTGATCAATATAAAAGTGATTATGAGTTCTATTATTTCTGATATCTCGTGTATTTGCATTAATTAATTATTGTAGGTTCATCACATAAGTGCAAGTATACTAATAATCTATATTGTCGGTAGATGACTCCATTTCAACGTCCTACCAACATACTTCCAATTGTACACATGAACTATGTTTTCAACCCTTGTTGATCATATGATATCCTAACAACATGCATGCAACCTTATTGATGAACACTATTGTCAAAAGTTCATTGGTAGTGTGTTGTAATAGTTTCTATAAGTCATCGAAAGAAAGACATCCACAATATGATTTTCAACTACCACATAGCTAGCAGGACATCATAATAATGTTCATACGTCCTCAGAAGCACTCATTGTGAGAATGTCACAGTGAAGTATATACTTTGTCGAAAGACCAATGTTTGTGAGACAATCTTCAACTACCGCGTAGCTAGCAGGCACATTGTAACGCTGCTATAATAATAAATATTGTAGGTGAAAGTCTGATTTCCGATGCAAAATTTGTGACGTTTCGAATCCACTGTTGTTTGACATTGGGACATCATACTGGTTGTCAATCTGTTGTCGTAAAATGGGCCCTTTTGCAGTAGTGTTATATATGATGATATGTTTAAAAAGTAATGATATGTTTAAAGTAAAGTTCTAGAAGAGATCCAACAAAATGTTTTCATACCCATAATAGTCCTCCTAACTGAAATTTCTTCAACCATTTTGAACAAAGGATATAATACCCCATTTTGTTCATATGACCACTATATATAACACGCATTTTACTCATATAAATCACTAAATCTAACACCAAATTATGGAGTTTTCATTTATAATATGGTTAACTGAAATTCAAACACCCAATAAAGTAGTTTTCATTTATAACAGTGTTGACCCTAAGGTAGGAGGAGTCTAGAAATTTTTGTGGAAAGACTTATGCAAAATTGCAAATATAAAAACAAAATGCCTAAAGAGTGACTAAGCTTGTAGCAGTAGTGAATTGCAATATGAATCTTTAGACATCTCTGAATATTATTTAAAAACAATATGCCTAAAGAGTGACTAAGCTTGTAGCAGTAGTGAATTGCAATATGAATCTTTAGACATCTCTAAATATTATTTTGATGGCCTGTATGGATTGAACTCTTCCCATAGCTCTAATGCATTAGAGCTATTTTTTTTCTATTGAAGTTTTTCTACATTATAAATCCCAACAACCTCAAGATAGATTTATGTACATCGATGATTGAAGTTTAGCTACATTATAAATCCCAACAACCTCAAGATAGATTTATGTACATCGATCATTGAAGTTTATCTACATTATAAATCCCAACAACCTCAAGATAGAGTTATGTATATCGATGATTTTAATATTATCCAATCTAGAGTTATGTACATCGATGATTTTAATGTTATCGTGTCATTGTTGTCATTAGTGGGCAAGTTAGTGGGCTAATAGTGGAATGATGAAGTGTCTTATTAAAATATGGATTTTTTTGTTGTTATATTAAAATTTGCATGCTAACATTTCAATACCAACAAGAATTCAGAGAAGAGCCTTTAGGTATAGAATGCCAATTATTTTCAAAGTATTTGGTATAAATAAGCACATTAAAATCTCCATGTCAAATGTTGGACAAAATTAATACTTAATAATAGTGATAGCAATAAATTAGTAATCAATACTAAAATTTCCTTTATAAAATCATAGTAATATTGTGTTTTAAAAATAGCTTGATTCACCTTTTTCTTGAATTTGTATAAAACTTAAATTGAAAGACATGAAAAATGCACCACCATCATCAAATTTTTATTTTACAGGTGGATAGAATGTGAAATTCCATGGCTGCTAATCAAGCTTCAAATTTGAAGCTTTGAATGCCCTTCATAACCCATTTTACCCTTCATAGAGGGGCACAACAATTTTTTTCATGCAAAAATAAAATATTTTGCATGAAGCCCTTCCATAATGAAATTGAGAGTCGTTTCGTAACTTTGCAATTGAAGGGATGCTCCAATTTCTGCCTGTAAATTTTTTTATGATTGAGAATCGACCAATAAGTATTAACAAATATAGAAGCCCAATCATTTTATCAAAATTCATTCGTACCAAATACATAACGCTAGGAATGACTCATGGTTTTGTGGGATCCACTCACTTAACGCAAACCTAATGCAACCTATGGTTGAGCAATGAATGAGAATATAATCCTATGTCTAACCCGCAAATTGATCGATGAATAAGAATAGAATCCTTTGTATTTAAACAACACTAGATGATTAACAATTTTTGTTGACATTAACATTAATGTTGACGTTAAACTTAGCATTTGCATCAACCACTACTGCCTCACACCAACAAAAAAGACAAAGCCCTTTAATCTATAATGGAGTGGTATAAAAATATCGTGATATGGATGCAATTTACAATAAAATTTAATATATTTAATATTTATAATATATTTTTGTCAAATTTATAATGTAAAAACTATCCTTTTATTATAAAATAAATATGTGAAATTTTCATTCATCTTCACATTTGTTTTGATAAAAGTTAAAAAATTATATAAAATTATACATATTGTTATTATATAATATATGAAACTTAAATTACATGGAAACTTTGAAAACATTAAAATGGTCAAATTTTTAATAACCTCAAATTTTGATTAACATTTTATCAAAATTATAAATGAAATTTAAATTACTATGAAACTTTAAAACATTTAAAATTAAGTTTAAATGTTGGATTCAATATGCCACTCAATGCTCATTCCAACTCGAACTATGGAAAATTGATTAAATAAGGTATTAAGGTTTTAACTAGTAATCATGCATGACACACATTGTAGCCAAGCATTATAAATGAGTGGCATATTGAATCCAACATTTAAACTTAATAACCTCAAATTTTGATTAACATTTTATCAAAATTATAAATGAAATTTAAATTACTATGAAACTTTAAAACATCTAAAATTAAGTTTAAATGTTGGATTCAATATGCTACTCAATGCTCATTGCAGTTTGAACTATGGAAAATTGATTAAATAAGGTATTAAGGTTATCACTAGTAATCATGCATGACACACACTGTAGCCAAGCATTAATTGGAAATCATGTTTCGTAAGTTGGTAGCAACTAGGTGAATTAATGATGCCTGTGATTTGGCAATCTATCATAGTTGAAATGAACTGATGACATCCTTCAAACACTTGATGCTAACTTGATAATTATTCCTTCTCAAATCCCAATGAGTCGATGTGTAAGATAAATTTGGTAAAGTATTGATAGTGAATGCAATCACATAATCCATAATTAAATTGTGTAGTGGATGATCATAACTTAGAATGGTTTCACCATATTTTGCAATAATTTATAATTAATGGATCCAAGTGCATGGAATTCGAGAATTGGGATTAAGAACTATGATTGATCTGGTTAATGGAATTTAGAAATGTGATTATGTGAAAGTTGAATATGAAGTGGTTTCAAGCTTTTCACTTGTGTTTATCTATGTTCGAAACTCCTCGACTCTTACTTAGCTTGTAATAATTTCATATTCCTACATTGCTCTATGTTTTAGTACATGCCAAAGTTATGGTAGTTGGATAGGGGGTGGAATCTCATGACAGGGTTCAGGTAGCTCTGAGCTTCAATAGAGAGGAAGAGGTATTGGAAACCGTTAGCAAATGAAAGCAATGGATAGTGGGAAATCAAGAGGAAGAAGTGTACCATAAACCATTTGAAGAATAAAAAGAGAGCAATGGGTAGTAGGAACTTAAAGGGAAGAAGTAATGTAAACCATTTGAAGAAGAAAAAGAGAGTGTTGGTAAGTTGGCACTCTACTATGTTAACATTTACATACTAGGGGAGCTATAATTGCATTTGTACGTGGATCGTTGGATCATAGAACTCATTATTCAAGCTAGATGAAAAAAGGGCCTCAAGTCTCGAATTGTCACTGCCAATGAAAATTGGTGCATTCTGCTTGCCATCTCTGAATTTCATAGATAACTCTTATCTCCACTCCCTATGTTGAAAAGAGGCAGCCTCTTGGAAATATGAACTTGCCGTAATGGTTGAGATTGTGATTTCTTTAGTTCTTGGAACCAATATCTTATAATTATCCTCGATTTGGGGTCGTTCCTATTGAAATCACAAGTTTGAATCAAAGTAACAACCCCTACTCGGGTTTCTTCCATTATCGTCCCTTTGCTCAGTATGTTTCCATCGTCATTGTCAAACAATGCTCAAACTATTTCCACGCTTTCCTGGACTCTTCATTCATAGGGTATATCATACACTCTCCAGAATTCGACCCTTCTCTTCTTGAGTAAAAATAAGATTGAACTATACCTTTTATGGCTCCACCTTAGCAAAGGAAGGACACAAACACCCCAACACCACCGGTCAACCACCCACCTGCATAAGTCCACATCGCCACTAGAGATAGAAAAAGACACCTCCCCTAATGATTATTTCCTCTAGGAGAGTTTGTCTCTCCTCTTGTTCCCAGAGTTGAGCCGCCATAAACATATATTATAAAGGGGTGGGTAATTCCTACGGCTGAAAATTGGAACATTTGCTTTGTTGATTAGCTCAATTAGTTGTTTGTGTAGTTGAGCTAAACTTGACCTAGCTGCTAGGGGTGCATACTATGGAGGATATTATAAATGTTGGCTAAACCATCTCACGCTCTATGACTATTTGATTTTTCAAGTATGTGCATCATCATAATAGTTTTTCGTTGTGTTATTTTATAGGTTTTCACTTAATATTATTTTTTTCACATAATCAAAACAACAATGCTTTAAAATTGTGTTATTTGATATGTTTTTCACTATTAGTTTTTTAAAATTGTGTTATTTTATATATTTTACTAAAATTTATAATCTTGAACTCTTCAAATTGAATGTTGAACATTATTGAGAATCTTGGTCATATTATATTATAAATATGGTTTTAAAATTAATTTTGAGTACTTATTTCATTTGCTCTAATTCTTAATGCAACAAAACCCATGTGGAGCAAAGCCACCCTTCCATGTAATTCAAAGTAGAGAGTTAGATGTCCAACTCCAAACCCTCTTGGACTACTACTTTGTTACCCAATTAGAAAGTCATTGATGTATAGTTAACTTTAGCTTGGCCTATCCCTTTATATACATTTATTCCTGGTAGTTATAGGTATGAAGAATATGAATAATGTTACCTTACTTAGGTCCACTTGTTTCTACTTCTCCTTGTTATCTCATGTCCAATATACAACCAACCTCTTCTTCCCATTAGTTATCCCTATGTTTAGGGTGAGAAAAAGTAAGACAAGGGGCCTACTCTCAAATGGTACTCAAACAATTTGTATAAATTCGGTAATTAGGCTAATATACAACTAGGCTCTTCTTCCCATTAGTTATCCCTATGTTTAGGGTGAGAAAAAGTAAGTCAAGGGGCCTACTCTCAAATGGTACTGAAACAATTTGTATAAATTCGGTAATTAGGCTACGATAGCTAGCAAGAAACATAATTTATTTCTTCGACTCTAAATTAAATCTTTTATGTTACTAAGATACCCTTATGCCTTGAGTAATTAGACAAATGAGAAAGTGAGAGATATCTTTCAACCCTCCTTAAATAAGGGTCTTAAGTGCATACCCACTCTAGTATATAGATAGCTAGTGATTTTTCCTTAAACTACTATCGTAAATTCCTATTTTTTATTTTTCCCATTTCCTTTTAAAAAAAATGGTCCAAACCATTCAATTCTAGAAACAACCTACATGGTATGTAGGGTAATCTAACTATAACTTCTCTAGATTATTTAACTAGATAAAAATAAAAATGACATTCCTTATTGAAAACGATAACTATATTGAAGAATTTGATTAAATATTTTAATATATAGTGAATTTTTAATATATTATTGTATCTTCAAATGAAAAGAAAGAATCTATCAACATTGAAGTGCTCAATAGGGGAGAGAGTTCTATAGTTGAACGGGAACCGGTAGTGGTGATAGAACCGGTGACTGTTACAACCCAAAAAGTGACCAAGAAAATGCCAACTGTCAAACACATACAATTATATAAATATATAAAAAGTTTCCTATTTAAGTTCATTAAGTGTCATTCTGTACAGTAGGCCCACAACTGTCAACTATAGGACAAAAGGTTGACAACTGAGCAGTCTTGACAGAACCAAAATCAAATCCATCATGTCCCTTCCAAATCCCAACATGCACTGACACAAACATCTAATTGGACCTCATCACTCCCCAGGAAGCCCAATCTACAAGGACGGATTGCCCATCACATGGACCTCATCGAACAAGCTTCAGGGTACACCCAGACCAGCATCGAGAATCACTTAACCACCAAGGCATCCCACCTGCACATTTATCAAATGTCACCTGCATAATAAATGGAGAATGAGTGTCAGCTCCAGGTGCATTGTTGTTCAACAAAGTAGCCCAATCAATGCAATTAATGCTGCCAACTCCATTAAAATCATCAAATCAACCATAAAACCAAACAGAAGCATGTCCATAGGCATTTCGAATAGCACATGGATCGAAAAAGCCCCATTGATGGCCATTGGATCGAGGCCAACTCAATCTTGAGCCACTCATCCAACTCCAACCAGTTGCAATCCATGCCTTCTCAAACTTGCCAATCTAATCAAACACCAAAATGCTATAAAGACACTACAACCTTCAGACAAACTCCATTTTTTCTGCTATTCGAAATTCCCAGACCTTGTTAAACTCACCTCTATTTCCAAGGGTCAAATTTCAGAGTCCAGGCATTGCATTCAAGCAAAACACAGTTGCAGAGTTAATTCAAGACAACATTCAGAGTTCAGGTATTGCATTCAAGATAAACTTGTCTTTCAATAATGTTTTCAAGTAGCCAGACTATATCTAGTTTTATGCAAGAACCTGCATTGAACATGTAAATCACATCAAGAGATCCTTTTGAATACTCCAGATCCTAGGGTCGTTTTAACACTTTGTTTTAACACGGCTATTTTAATATTCCAGATCCCTGTGAAGATACACAGCTAGTTCTAATTCCGTGGGTGGGAGCACTGTTATGGTTTTTGGTTTTTAATGGAGCACTGTCCCTAGCCCTGTCCTTGGCCCTGTTTGTTCTAATTCTTTGGGTGATTGCAGACATGGAAAGAGTCAACACTACTCGTGCAAGGAGGTCAAGTAGGAGACTCAGCAGGGGTGCCCAGCTACGATGCACCTCATCCGATGAGGACATAGCACATGATGCTGATAATAACAATGCACATAGAGATGATGAAGAGGCAAATGATGCAGAGCGTAGTGGTGTTATTCCACCATCAACCACAGTTGAAGAGGCAAATGATGCAGATCCTGGAGGTGTTATTCCACAATCAACCACAGTTGAAGAGGCAAATGATGCAGATCCTAGAGTTGTTATTCCACAATCAACCATAGTTCAAGGTGCAACTGCCAGTAAGAAGATTAGTGCCATCAGAGGATGGACACAAGAAGACATGAAGGCTACCATAGATGATATAGAGTTCAATAGTTTTTCTATCAGAGCAGCTGCTAAAAAGCATGGGATTCCACCAACATCAATCCATTACTGGATAAATGGCCTGACCCATACCAAGCGAAAAGGACCTCTTACAGTGTTGAGTGCAGAAGAGGAAGAAGAAGTTGTGGTTTGGTGTGAAGAGATGGCTCAACTAGGCCATGATCTGGAGTTGGTTCAACTCAAATCCACTGTTGCACAAATCTGTCAAGGGAGACCAAACCCCTTCAAAGATGGATTTCCAGGGAAATCATGGTGAAGAGGATTTAAACAAAGGCATCCAGAACTTGTGTTACGCACAACAGAGGGGCTTGACAGGGATAGGGCTTTCAATCTATGCCCTACAGTTGTGACCAAGTTCTATCAGACACTCTCTGATGCATATGAGAAACACTCATACAGAGGAGACCATATATGGAACTGTGACGAGACTGGATTGCAGGCAAGGAGGAATTGTGGCATGCGGGTAATTTCCAAGAGACGGAGCAGGAATGTGCCCAAAATTCTGCCAAAAAGTAGGGAGTGGATAACTATTCTTTGTTGTGTCAACGCAGTTGGAGCATCAATTCCAGGTTTTTATCTGTTCAAGGGAAAGAATCAACTCAAAAATTACATTAAAAACTATGAACCTGGCGCATGCATGGCTGCACACCCCCATGCTTGGATGACAAAAGGATTGTTCTTGAGTTGGCTTTGCCACTTTGCTTCGTTTGTCCTTGGCGGTGTTTCACCTGAAAACAGACACCTGTTTATTTTTGATGGCCATGGCAGCCACATTGCTATACAAACCATTGAGGAGGCAAACAGGCTAGGCATTGATTTGTTGACACTGCCTGTACATACCACCCATAGGCTACAACCTCTAGATGTGAGTGTGTTTGGGCCTTTCAAGTGTTACTTCAGGTTTGAGAGAGCGTCCTGGATGGCAAAGAACCCGGGGGTAGAGGTGAAGAGGTTCGAATTAGTAGAACTTGCAAGCAAAGCTTTTGCTAGGGCACTCACAGCATCAAATATCAGGACTGGTTTTAGGTGGACAGGAATATGGCCTTTCAATTCTGATGCTCTTCAACATGACATGGGATGTAGTCAGGCTTTTGATGTTCAGGGGAAAGAGGATGCAGATGCTGCAGATAACATCATATCACTCTCTCAAGGTCATTTCCAACCACTGGATGACGACAATGAACACGTAAGTGAAAGTCAATATGGCACCGAACCTATTGGGGAGAATATAGAAGCTGTTGGAAGGACGGAAGCAGAATTAGATGGCCAAGGGATTGTTCATAACAACGTTGCCGATTTGAGTGTGAATGGAGGTGACCAAGCAGTGGTAAACAACAGCGAGGAGTTGCCATTTCCAAGCCAGCCAGAACAACCCGAGTGGTTGGAAGAGGCAATGACAAATATGAACAGACACATTGTCACCCCCACCAACGATGAAAGCCTTAACCTGCCTTCGATGCCAGCAGTCCTTAACAATGAAGCTGTACATTATTATGTGCCACTTAGGGGTGTTGGAGATGAGATTGAACAAAATGAAGATACAGTGTACCAAGAAAATGATGATGAGGCACTCCCACCAAATGAGCCACTAATTGGCCAGTTCCTTAAGTTGCCAGTGGAGAAAGTTGCAACTGAACTATCTAATCCCACTGCTTGCTAAAACTGATTGCTAGATTTCTTGGTTGGCAAACTAATTTGAATGTTAAACTAAATTGGATGGTATACCAACCTAATTGAAAATTTAAATTGAATGCAAGTTTTTCCTGAATGCAATACTGACTTGAATGCAAATCAACTTGAACTGGATTGATAGTAAGCATTGCAAACAACCACCAAGCACACAGTTAAAGATTACTTAGTTTAGAGCACATAGCAAGAATGAAAGCAGGTGGTATCACTAATTCCATGTTGCATATTGCATTACTGTTGGAAGAGTAATGACAAATTTTTAAATGAGAACCAAAATTCTAGAAAAATACAAAATGAGGGCTAACTGTAGATGGGACAAACACATATGCATGTCCAACATTCAAATACTCCTTCATATTCTCTCATACTCTCATTAGAAATCAATGCTTATTTCACATATTCATCCAATAAAGGGATACTAGAGTTGTAAAAGGTTTCATGCCTCCAATTCACAGTCCAAATTATTCATCTAATTTGCATGCCCAAATCCATTTCAAGCATGCATCAATCCTATAATCAACTCCAATAAGAAATTAACAACCATTCCTTAAGAATTCAAGCAATCACTGAAAGCAATATAATCACTGAAGGGTTTAATGGAGCACTGTTATGGTGTTTTTTTTTATGTCGGAATTTCCCGTAACCTTCATACCATTAAACCATATCTGAATTTTCCATAACCATGAAACCTTCTCTCAATTTTAAAATATACTAAGTTATCAACCGATGAAACAATGAAACCATATCAAACCCTAATCATATAATGAACTACATTAACAAATTAACAACCATTCATTGCGAATTTCATACAATCACTAAAACAGTCACTGAACCATAGCAAACCCTAATTAGCATGAATGGTTGTTAATTTCTTAAAAGGTTTCATGCCTCCAAACCCTAATTGCAAATTCATACAATCACTGAAACAATCAATGAACCATAGCAAACCCTAATTTGTTAAAAGGTTTCATGCCTTCAATTCATAGTCCAAATTATTCATCTAATTGGCATGCCCAAATTATTTGAGAGCGTCATCTTGCATCTCAAGCATGCATCAATCCTATAATCAACTCCAATAAGAAATTAACAACCATTCCTTCAAAATTCAAGCAATCACTGAAAGCAATATAATCACTGAAGGGTTTAATGGAGCACTGTTATGGTGTTTTTTTTTTTTTTTAATGTCAGAATTTCCCGCAACCTTCAAACCCTAATCCATAATCAACTCCATTAAAAAATTAACAACCATTCATTGCTAATTCATACAATCATTAATAATAAATTTTGACCCTAACAGTGTGCCATTAATAATCAATTTCGACCATAACAGTGCTCCATTAAAAACCAAAAACCACAACAGTTCTCCACTAAAAACCAAATACAATTACAGTGCTCCATTAAAAACCAAAAACCATAACAGTGCTCCACTAAAAACTAAATACCATTACAGTGCTCCATAAAAAACCAAATACCATAACAGTGCTCCATTAAAAACCAAAGACCATTACAGTGCTCCATTAAAAACCAAATACCTAACAGTGCTCCATTAAAAACCAAAAACCATTATAGTGCTCCATTAAAAACCAAATACCATAACAGTGCTCCATTAAAAACCAAATACCCTAACAGTGCTCCATTAAAAACCAAAAACCCTAACAGTGCTCCATTAAAAACCAAATACCCTAACAGTGCTCCATTAAAAACCAAATACCTTAACAGTGCTCCATTAAAAACAAAAAACCATTACAGTGCTCCATTAAAAACCAAATATTATAACAGTGCTCCATTAAAAACCAAATACCATTACAGTGTTCCTTTAAAAACCAAATACCCTAACAGTGTTCCATTAAAAACCAAATACCCTAACAATGCTCCATTAAAAACAAAAAACCATTACAGTTCTCCATTAAAAACCAAATACCATAGCAGTGCTCCATTAAAAACCAAAAACCATTATAGTGCTCCATTAAAAACCCAATACCATAACAGTGCTCCATTAAAAACCAATTACCATAACATTGCTCCATTAACAGCGCTCCATTAAAAACCAAAATGTCTTATCCTAAAGCCGAAACCATGAAACCCTAGAAACCATAGCCTTGAAACGAAGATAGTGTTCCATTAAAACCCCAAAACCATACCAGTGCTCCATTAAAACCCAAAAACCATAACAGTGCTCCATTGAGAACCAAAAACCATAACAGTGCTCCATTGAGAACCAAAAACCACAACAGTGCTCCATTAAAAACAAAAACCATTACAGTGCTCCATTAAAAAACAAATACCATAACCCTGTTCCAGTCGTAAACGAATTCAACAACAAAAATGCTCCATTAAAAACCAAAAACCATAACCTACGATGTCGTTTGGATTCAACCAAGAACACAGACGCAACCGGACCCAACCAGACCGAACACAGACAGAGAAAGCAAGCAAATCACACCGAGAGAGTGATTGTGTTGAAAAACACAATGCAAGAGAAGCCGGTAGGATCGAAATCCTACCACGTTTTCTGGACAGATGGCCACCGCCGAGCAGAAACCAGAAGCAGAGCAGGAACCAGGAGCCGAGGACGAAGCAGGAGCCAACGACGAAGCAGGAACACCAACACCAGGAGCAACCTGCAAATAAGCAGGAACAGGAGATTTCCACCGGGGGACCCGCGCCACGGACCACGAACACAAGAACAACAACACAACAGTTCTCCAACCCACGATGACGACCATGGAGGCGGGCTGCTCCAGCATGAACTCCAACCAGGTTAATAAAAACAAACACCTCCGCTCGAACAACAACCAGACGCGGACCACAACACGACGACGGAGCCTCCAAGCAGCGGCAGGTTCGAACAGGAGCAGGAGGCGGCATCAGAGCAGCAATGACACCATGGCGGACAGGTAATGGGGTGGCCAAACGTTCACACTCCGGCCCCGAGCAAGAATACACAGGCGTCTGGAGCAGCTGCGGGGAAATGGCCACCTGGCACGGTTCTCGAGGTGTATTAAAGTGCATTAAAGCGCTATCTACCCAGGACGACGTGGAGCAGCCACCTGGGCACCTCCGGACCTCGTCGGGTGGCGTCCACATGGCGTCCCAGGAGTCCAAAGTGGCCCCGCACCACTTTTGGCCTCCCTCCCCTATGTCATAGTCCTTTAAAGTGAAATAAGGCTCCACTTTTCGAATTTGATTAGTGTCCTTGAAAGTGAAATAAGACTCTAGTTTTCGAATTTGATCCATGCAAGTTGTACGCTAAAGGAGTGGGCTAAAGTAGACGATTTGTATTGACTAAATTTTCAATCAAAATTCAAGGAGAATTGTTGAAATTGTAGTTTCCAAATGGTTGGAATTGCATAATTCAAATACCCTAAAAGTAATCAAAAACGTTGAATCCATTTTTACAATCAAAATACGAATTCCAGTAACAAAAATTACAATTTCAGTAACAACTCATATTGCCGAATTCCAGCGAACCTCACAAAAATGTAAAATGTAAATTGTCTGAACTTTAGCCAACTCCCCGGCTAAATGATGATCTTGATTTCGAACTTGCATGGAAGACCGTAAGAGACATATGACGCCTACACGGAGGCTGGCCATTCTCATACATTGACGTTTTGACTCTCCGTCACAGACTCCACCGCATCCTATGTTTTTGCCATCATTAATGCACATGCATGCACTCTAGTGCTTAAAACTTTATCGAATCAAATACCGAGGAAAGTTATCCATCACATTGTTTTTAAGGTGTGCTTCATTAATGCTCATCAATGTCATGCGTCACATGGGAACCGTAGGTTGAGTACAATATTCCTGATTCGACCCGCCGCCTATGTGCGTTGAAATTATTTTGCTGTGGATGTCGGCGTACCCGATAACAATGACACGCGTGACGCCATTAAATCTAGAAAACTATACATCATTGTTCTACTTTATCAATTAAAGTTGCATTTATGGCTAATGATAAAGTATAGATACGCATCACTGAAATGAAATTTGACATGTGGCAGTTGAGATAAGATTCATTGAATTGAAAATTTAATATTTGGCCGTCAGAGTTGAGATAAGGGAACACTCAACGAAACAGTATTTCAAACATTTCATGTAGGTCGAGGAGACGTGAACATGAAGGAGACTGAAATTGTCGCTATAAAAGGAGGGCTTGCAGTGTCGGAATTGAAGCAAAAGTTGCATTTACTGCAGTGGAAACGAGCGTTCGAAAAATGAAGTCCATGACGTTATCGGCAATGGCGGTTGCTCTGGTTACAATGGCGACGATGAATTTCTTTATTGTGTCTGCAGAGCAGTGCGGACGGCAAGCAGGCGGAGCGCTCTGCCCCGGCGGCTTGTGCTGCAGCAAATGGGGATGGTGCGGCAACACGAATGACCATTGCGGGCAGGATTGTCAAAGCCAATGCGGAGGATCGACTCCCACGCCTCCCTCACCCACTCCCGGTGGACAGGGAGTTGCATCTGTCATAACTGAAAACATCTTTAATGACTTATTGAAGCACAGAAACGACGCCGGCTGCAAGGCCAAAGGATTCTACTCCTACGGCGCCTTCATTGCGGCTGCCAATGCTTTCCCCGGCTTCGGCACCACTGGTGATCTCGCTACTCGTAAAAGAGAACTTGCTGCTTTCTTCGGCCAAACCTCGCACGAAACTACAGGTAATATTTACACATCTATGAGTCGTGATTTCTTTCTCTGATCTTACTTGGATTTACACCTAATTTGGGAAGAAATATTGTGAAACAGGAGGATGGCCGTCAGCCCCAGATGGCCCGTACGCGTGGGGTTACTGCTTCAAAGAGGAGCAAGGCAATCCTCCCGCCGAGTACTGCCAGGCAACCTCCCAGTGGCCCTGCGCATCTGGAAAGAGATACTACGGACGAGGGCCCGTTCAAATATCATGGTTTGTCAGATCAATTTTATATCTTCTCAATTTTAATTCCCATAACGGTATTTTGCAGAGACACACCCAAAAAATTCTGAAAGAAATTTAAGTTTAACGCGTCGTTTATTTGGAGTATTCAGGAACTACAACTATGGACCGGCCGGGAAGGCAATCGGATTCGACGGCATTAACAACCCGGACATTGTTGCAAACGATCCGACCGTCTCATTTAAGACCGCAGTGTGGTTCTGGATGACCGCTCAGTCTCCAAAACCTTCCTGCCACGACGTGATGACCGGAAGATGGAGTCCGTCCGGCAGCGACAGCTCTGCCGGGAGAGCTGTGGGATATGGATCAGTGACCAACATCATCAACGGCGGATTGGAGTGCGGGAAAGGCAGCGACTCTCGGCAGGAGGACCGCATCGGGTTCTACAAGAGATACTGCGACATTCTGGGCGTGAGCTACGGATCAAACCTGGACTGCAACAACCAGAGGCCTTTCGGCTTCGCGGTTCAGTCTCAACCTCGCCTCATCAAAACCGTCGTTTGAGTACTGTTCAAGAATGCGTGGCCTTTCGGCTTCGCGGTTCAGTCTCAACCTCGCCTCATCAAAACCGTCGTTTGAGTACTGTTCAAGAATGCGTGGCCTTTCGGCTTCGCGGTTCAGTCTCAACCTCGCCTCATCAAAACCGTCGTTTGAGTACTGTTCAAGAATGCGTGGTTTGAATATGAAATTCGTGGTGGCCTTTCCGTTGTTTAAAGTTATCAAGCAGTTCGATCTCCATCTGTTTGCCGTGCATTGGAGATAATAAAATAAAACCATATATAAATTAATTCTAGCATATGCCGCGTGTTGCGTGCTGCTTTTTTTTAACTGTTAAGAATAATGTGGATCTGATATTAACCATGGTTAAGGATCCATATACAATGTCCACCAAGTTTTCGTAATAAAATTATAATATTCTTCGAAACTTTATACATCAAATGATAATAAACAATTCCTTTCTTGAATCTGTGTGAACCTGTGAAATAGAATGGCAAAACGATACACCACAAAGTAAAGCAAGAGTTAGAACATCAATGTTATTTTCCATATATAAATTTAAATAAGAAATAACAGTAAGTTCTTTAACCTTTTGTTTTCAAGTTAAAACAGTATATATTTGATTGCTTTGTACAATTATTAGTTTATGCTTTAGCCCATGTCAAAAAGATATATATCATATGGGTTTTCTTAAGGTTTAAGATCATTATAATTTTTATATAAAAGGATATTCTAAATACTAATTCTTATGTTCAATAAACATGACTTATGTATTATATTATTAACGATAAGTAAGTTCAAAGAAACAGACTTTATTTTAGATCTCCATCACAAGTTACGGTTAAATCTCGTTATATTTATAAATTAAAAAATACACATATTTTACTTAACCTTATTAATAAAAACATGGAATAACGAATACTTAATAAAAACATCAAATTGCAAATCGAAATTCACCAACTCTTAATACACCCTGTATTAAGTGTCATCGACTTTATCTGTTTTCTGAACCTGTATAATTTTATTATATTTACTTGGGGTAAAAACATGTTTTTATTCATAAAAAAATTGATTTTATATATAAAGTTTAGATCTACCATGTTTTTGTTGGAAACTTTTACGACTCGAAGTGCACCTTGGACTAATTAACCCATTTGTTTTAGTTTTAATTTTAATATTATTTATAATTATTTTTATTGTTAATATTCCAAGCACATTTTCATGTACCTTGGTAATTCACTTTTGGTTTATTATCTTCCCCAACTTGTAACTCATCTTATAATTGTTTGGCATATGTGGATTCATTTTGCATGAATCTTCAGCATCCTTAGGAGACGTACGGTTGTGATTCATTTTGTGTAACTTTGTTCTAACATCATCCTTCCTTGTACATGTTTCACTGCAATTTAGTATAAGCTTTAATTGTTTGGCTCATGTGGCTTCATTTTGCATGACTCTTTAGCTTCCTTAGTAGATGCACGGTTGTGATTAATTTTGTATACTTTTGTTCTAACATCATCCTTATACATGTTTTATTGCAATTTAGTATAAGCTTTAAAAGTTAATGGGTGGGATGAGATTAAATTTACTAAACGCATTGTTTATAGCAATGGAGTTGGAAGAAGAACTTGACCAGCTCGGGTTGCTATTTCAGATTGAAGAAGTCGTATTGAGGGCTCTATCTTTAGGATTACAACCTTGAGTGAGATTGAAGAAGTCGTATTGAGGGCTCTATCTTTAGGATTACAACCTTGAGTTTGAAAATGGGTCGAGGACTAAGTTACTTTCTCAAAACGATAATAGACTTGCTATATGATATAGGCCTAAATTCAAGAGCAAATGAAATCTACATACACCAAGGACCACAAACTTTATGCAAAATCAGGAACGTTCATATCTCATTATGGTCTCAAAATTATGTGTATGCATGGGATGGAACCTAGCACAAGGAACACACTTCTTCGAATTTCAAAGAGGCCAGTGGGAATGGTATCCAAGAAACAAAAATACAACCCTAATCCTATGATAATTTTTTAATATATAAATCAAGGAGTAAGGAGATATTTCTCCTTATGGGTATTGTCAAACTCCCTTTGAAAGTGATTTCTTAGTAAATATCCAATTATTTTGTCACGTCCCCTCCCATCAATCCAATGCAAGGAAGGGAACATGACTACAATTCTGGGGCTTTTACAAAAACTTAGCCCCATTCATCATATTCATACAAATAAAAGCACATGTGCTTGCAGATGTATAAATCTATTAAACACAACGAAATGAAATTTCTTCTACACACATATATCGTGCAATTTCCAGCATATAGATAACCGTGCATCAAATAAAACAATGGAGAAGTAAAACACATGAGAGAATACGTATCTTGATGGTGAAGTTGTCCCAAGCAGCTAGCTATGCAACTACAACGTTCCACCTAGCCATAGGGTAGTTGTGTTCATCAATATCTCAACACAACTGCCACCCCGAGCTGAGCATTATTTATACAATGAATGGGAACACTTGAGCTCATGCATAGCCAAATAAACATCACATATAAGCCAAGCCAATTCATAGCTAGGTTTATCAGGCCAAATGTGAATCCTCTTCTATTTTTGGATGATTGCATGCAAGCTCAAACCAAAGCAATGGATATCCATAAATCAAACCCTAACATTCTCTCCCATACACATCAATCTCAAATATTGGGCATGGATACACATTTTTAACAATGGGATTTACAAAACAGGGTCCCCATTGGTTCTTCCACTTCGTGGAACATCCAAAACGAATTATGGGGAGGGAAAATCGACCACAGGGAATAAAACGTTTTTCCCCACATGTATATGAGCATTTGAATGGAAAAAATGGGACTCTATGGACCCCAAATCGATGTCCCCTTCCTTCCCACAGTTCTGTAACACAAAAACGACTTCCCAACTGTGGAAAAATGGAGGAAAACTCAGAAAATCATGAGAGAAAACACCCAGGTAGCTTCAAACTCGTGAAAGAGACAAAACTGGTGGATGGATAATGGCTTGGGGAGCAATTTCATGTCTCTTTTCTTGCCCAAAAAGCCAAAACACGTTTTTACAAAATGGTGGCTTGCCCATACCCGAATTTGGATAGCCATACCTCTCCAATCCCAAAACATTAACTCCCTCAACCAACTCTTAGAAGAAATAAATAATTGGGTACAAAAGTCAACATGGGTAGTTGATAGTTCATGGGTTCTCTCATTGGCACTTGGATTGAATTTATTGGCTCCAAGGGTTTGAATATTTCCTTTTCAATTCCTTGTAAAAATCATGCCCCCATAATCTCGTTGCATTGCATAGCTAGTTGTGGGTATTTTATTAAAATGCATATTTACATGATATTTACGATTTCTATTGTGTCTGGCTAGCACACAACCCATATGCATCAATTTTAACACTAAATCGATGGTGGGGCCTTGGCCTTGAGCTCCTCACCGTGATTTTATATCAATTTTACATCATTTACATTTTTAATGCAACGGGGTCAAAATCGGGGTGTTACATATTCGAAGTAATACTTAGTCCTTAATACATGTGGATGTTATTATGTGTAAAAATAAACAAAGTTAAATAACTTATTAAACCATAAATATACATGACTAGCATAACTTATTAAACCAAGCCCAATGAACATGATGTAATGTTTGTAATTAATAATGTAAACTCAACTAATAATGAGCTAATATGTCTCAAAGATTTCCATAAAACTAAACAAAAAAAAGATATAGTGCAAAGGCTACAACGCAATAGAATAAATTATGCGAGTGAAAAATTCAATTGGATAGTAGTCTAAAACCAATCATTTGTTCATATTAAGGAAAGTTCTCAAATAGAACAACCCCAAATTTTATTAATGAAGAATAAGGCTAGATATCCAATAGAGCTAGCAATCGGTATAGTTTCTTGCAAACAATATGTTTCTGAAACCATATATTGCTTACAACAAATAAAGGCCCAATCAGGTGGAGCCTCAGACAATGAGGAGTTGCAACCAACTCCACACTAGGGTTGTTTAGAAGGAATTTGCATTCATGTGAAGATCTTCACAAATTTTACATGTAAATTGAAAGAAATAGAGTAGATAAATTAGATTATCCCTTTTGAGGGAAGCATACTAGAACTCATCCTTAATGCAGGACCATGAACTATATCCTTCCCACAATAACTAGAATTATTAGGAAATTCAAAGGGTTGAGAATGAAATTAAAACAAAAAAAAATAGAGCATAGACAACACCTACTCACTTCTCCTACTTTTGTTCTAGGTCTTTGATATGCTTTTATAAAAGCCCGGATAGGAAGACCAGTCATGTGCTCTTGTTTTTTCTCTTCTAATCGATTTTTCTAGGGAAATAAATTCATGGTTTTGGGAAGTTGTAACGCCGTAACAATCAAAATACCTTGGTTGTCAAGTCATCTATAGGGTCTCCTTACTAATGTTCATTTTAAATTTTAAGATTGTGAAGACAATGCATATAATTAATGCATGAAACTAATATTTGGAATTGTAAACATCGTGATCATAGTCTAAGCACAAGATAATATATATAATTGTTACAATTTCCAATAAGCACAAGAGGATATATATATATATATATATATATATATATATATATATATATAATTGTTACAATTTCCACATAATTATTCAAGACATACAACTCTAAACTATAATATAACTTATCAAGTTCCAAAATTTGAAGTAAAGTAACTATGATATGCAACATATACTAGTGAATAGCAATGCCTACCTCCTCATTGAGGATGTGCCATCATGTTTCGATCAAGACAACCCTATTTTTTCCACAGAATGACCCATTTGGCATGGTGATCTAAGCCCACTCCAAGACACTATTCTCAAAAGGGGAGACTTATTTAGTGATCTGAGGTTAGCCCCAACCTTTTCTTGGATTTTGCATACATAATGGTGGACCTAGAAGTTTGTTTGGTTGTTGTTGTATTCGCAATTCACTTCACATTATGAAAACCCATTCTCACAACCCAATCTCTTACCATTTGTATTAAAATCCATCCTATCATGCTAAACATGTCTAAGTAAGGAAAAATACACATGTATTAATTTTTTATCATGGTATCCATATCAAGAATATTTGCAACCTTAAAAACAATCTCAAGATAATCATTTGACATTCAAACTTTTGTATTATGTTAAGCAATTGATATATGTATATATTTAAGGGTTGGTGCAAGCTAATGCATCCCTCTCATGACACGTCAGTTCAACAATATGTTGACTAGGAGAAACTATTAGAGGTACATGTACAGTGTTATATAGAATGGTGTAAAAATATGAAACATACTAAATTGAATAAGCTTTAGGAATATATAATTTTTACTTGTGGAAAATGGGTATAACTTAGAGAAATTCACTTCCTTCTTACATCGCTATGTTATTTTTCTTATAAAACATAATGCATTCATTTGAATACCTTAGTTTCGTATCAAAATGGTGGAATTTCTTGAAAAAATTATACACTTGCACATAATAGTTGGTTTCTGTGAGCCAATATTTTCTATTACTTTTAATGTTAGTTGTATATTTTTCTAAATGAATAAAGTCAATGAAGCCCATAAATTACAAGGTCAACCTTTAAGACCATGTTCAAGGATCTTAACTTAACCAATCAATTTTGTTTTACCAAAAATTAAAAAAATTTAATTGATTGGTTAAGTTAATACCCTTTAATCTTTGATGATGCTCAATGCTACGAAAACGATCCAAGATCCATTGTGGTGCTCTTAGGACACGTGTTCTAGTTGGTGTTAGAGCCTAAGGGGCTTATTTTAGGGCATGTTTAGGGAGCCTTGGGGATGATGTATATGCCCCCCCCCCCACCATGGCCTTAGGATGTTGTTTCCCTACCACACCCATGGTTTTGTTTCTCTATGAAAACTATGGTTAAGGCCTTGAGAGTTATCTTATGTGAGTGAAATGCATGCTAATGGCACCCATATCTAGCTCCTAGGGAAAAGACCCCTTAGTGAAAACTTGTGTCATTGTGTCTAAGGTTTGTTCATGTTACTTGAGCTCATGAATGTTCAATTAGGGATTAACATCCCTTTTTACACACTTTTTCATACGGCATGCTCCATACCCAATTTAGAGCATAAAACCTACCCAGAACACATGTATCCCACTCAATGCCCTACATAAAACCCCTAGAAAGGAATGGTGTGATGGTACAAGGAATCATTAAAGCCTCTTGAGTTCGAGAATATTTAACAATATCCCTTGATGAGCACTTGGTTTCCTTACTGAACCATTTTCAAGGCCTTGTAACCCATTTTCGATGTGCAAAATATCTTGATGGCATCCATATCCAAGCTTGATTCCAAAGACCCCTAAGACATGGTTTGTGTTGTGGTTTGTAGATGTTGTTCATGGTGATTGTGCTTGATAAGTGGCATTCAGGACACAAGGCCCATTATTATCCTCTTATGACATTGGATGGACCTCTAGGCACATTCATGGTGCACAGCTAACCTAATTATGGCATGCATAACACCCTTGGAGGAAATTGTTAACTCTAAAAATTCATATATGGAGGTTTGAGGGCTCACAAATGGTGCTTGAGTTTGAGAAGATCTATTTAGTGCTTGAGGATAATACGTCCTTCCCCCAACCAATGTCAACGGCCTTAGGATGCTATTTTTCCTACCACAACTATGGTCAAGACCTCAAGACCCATCCACGATGCATGAAATTCATGCTAATGTCACCCACATCCATCTCTTAAGGAGAAAAACCCGTAGTGAGGGCTTATGTTGGTTGTCTAGGCTTTGTTCATGACAATTGAGCTCAAGAAGGTTCAATTAGGGATTAGCTTCTTTGTTCACCCCATTGACGATGTGGCATGGTACAAACCTATTTCCAGTGCACAAACCTATCAACAAAACTTGAATCCCACTCCAAGGCCTACATAGAACCCCTACAAAGGAATAATGTTCTATTATGAAGACTCATTCAAAGATCTTGAGTATGAAAATATTCAACAATATTCTTGATACATGTGTTTTCCTTCCTCGATTATGTTCATGGCCTTGCAAGACATCCTAAACGTGTGAAGTCTCCTAATGGAATCTATATCCAACCTTGATTCCAAATACCCTAGAGAGAAGGATTGTGTTGTGGTTTCAAGTGTTGTTCATGGTGATTGATCCCAAGAAGAGGTGTTTGGGGAATAAGGCCCATTATTCTTCTTGTTTAATGATGAATAGACCTCTAGACATATTCGTGGTGCAAAACTACCTATTGATGGCATGCATAACACCCTTGAAGGTGATTCTTAACCAACATAGGTCATAAGTTAAAGTTGGATGGGTTTTCAATGGTTCTTGATCCTAGGAAGCTATGCTTAGTGCTTGAGGACAATGCTCCCCTCCCCCAACCAATGTCAATGTGTTGGGTATGTGTTATATTCTTTGTGTTTGGGTTGTGTCACCTTACAATCCTTGTCCATCCTATGGGTTGTGTGTCACTAACTTAATGGGGTTATAGGGGTGGGGAGGGAGGCTTCGGTGTCTATGCCCTGCTTCGCGAGAAAACTTCCAAGAAACACCCCAATTTTTTTTGGCTATTTTATAAAAAAAATGTAATTAATCTCGGTTGAGAGACTAGGGTTTAAATCTAATATAGGTTAATGGATTAGGGTTTTGGATGCATTTACATGCCTAAATATTGTATTGTGAATGGTTAAGAAACACAATGAGAAAAATATATCTTCCACTCTAAGTTTTTGTTGGTTTTTCCTATTAAGGATTTCCATGGTAAATCTCTGTGTATTGTGTCTATGTCATTGTTTAATTTATGTTTCACTTAAGAATGTGTATTGATTGTTTTAATTCTGAGGTTTAAAACCTACATGTAGTATCATAGTTCAATTATTGGCTTTAGGCAGACACCTTTGTTACTGAATATTCAAATCTCTTGTTGGAGCAAGTTCATCTTGGATCTATTATAAACTTGGGTAAATTGGGAGCTTTGTAGTGGTGATTCATGTGTTGAAAGAGAATGGTGAGAATTTCTAGAATCGAGATTGAAAATTTATTTGTCAGAACTTTGAGCTATGGAAGATCTTCTTATAGATCGAGAACAGTGAATTTTTTTGGATCCAAGTACATAACCTAGTGGATCATTGAAAGAAGATTGGGACAAGTAGTGGTGATTCATGTGTTGAAAGAGAATGGAAATTAGTTCTAGAATCAATATTGAGAAATTTAACAGTCAAAACATTGAGCTATGGAAGCTCAAGATGTAATATATTCTTGTGGATTAAGAACGATGGGTTGTTTTGGATTTGAGTACACAACCTATTGGATGAATGAAAGAATACTGAGACAAGATAGAAAGAAGGGCAAGGAGTACAATTCGAATTTTCCTCGCAGTTTCACTGTTGTTGAATGTATATGGAGAAGATAGTGCATTGAAGTTATGAAATAAGCGAGGGAGTTTGCATCAATCAAAGTCCCTAGAAAACAAGTTGTTTCTTTGAAAGAAGTTGTTTCATCTTAGGATGGATGATAACGAATTAGTACATATTATCTAAATCTATACAATACTTATGGTAATTCAACTTACCTATGATGGCATTAATATGGAGGAATAAGATAAATGAAATACATTATTATGTTCTTTGCTAGATTCCTTGGATAATTTGATTATAGCAATAGGTAGTACTAGTCAAGCCATTAAAGTTTGAGGAAATAGTGGCATCCCTACTATAAGAGGAAATGAGGCAGAAAACCATGGCTATTCATAGCATGGATGCCTTTTTTGTGAGAGGTTCTCCCCAAGATAGAAATAAAAACAAGGCTTCAGGGGGGAGATCTAAATCAAAGGGTAGATCTAAATCTATAGGAAAATATTTGAAAAAATGATGGAAATGCGGTAAAGTTGGGCACTATAAGAAGGAATGTAGATCTAAAAATGTTGATCAAATGACAGGATATACAAATAGCCATAGAGGCATAGACCTCCTCAGAAGGAGGGGATGTGTATATAGCCTTTACAAGTAACTATTTAGATCATGATGTATGGTTGATTGATTCAAGTGTGTCAATTAATATGACTCTTCACAGGGAGTGGTTCTATGAATATGAGACGTATAATGAAGGTGATGTTTTCTTTGGAGATGACTCAATATCTAGAATCATAGGTCATGGAAGAGTTATGATGTTGCATAAGGATGTAAGGATTAGAAATTTTCCTAGGGTTTTTCACATTCTAGAGCTAGCTAGAAACTTGATATCCATCTGCAATATGGGTGTTGTAGGAATATAGACGGTGTTTGTAAAAGAAATATATAAAATGGTTTGAGGATCAAAGGTCTTGATGATGGGAGTTTGGAATGGAACTCTATAGAAAGTGTTGGGAAGCACAGTCACGGATGGGTGTAACAGTTATGTTGTTCCTAGGGGTGGAGACAAAGAAGAAAAAACCCCTACTATATCTAAAGGAAATAAAATGCTACGGCATCAAAGATTGGTACATATTGGAGAGAAGGTTCTTCAAGCAATATGAAGCTAAAGGTATGGTTGAAGGTATGTCTAATTGTATACGAAACTTTGATTTTTATGAACATTGCATATATGGAAAATAGAATCGGATAAGATTTGTGTCTAGCATTACAAGAGAAAAGGGAATTTCAGAGTCAAGATGCACAATGATGTGTTTGGACTTTTTCTTGTTACATCATTAGGTAGATTTGTGTATTATATTTTATTTATAGATGCTTTCTCAAGGAACACATGGATCTATTTCCTCTGAAAAAAATTTGAATTATTTGATAAAGTTAAATACTTTAAGACTCTTGTAGAGAATTGGAGAGAGAAGAAAATAAAGGTGTTGAGGACAAATAATGGTGGCGAGTTCTTAGGGAATGAATTCAAGGAATTCCATAAGAAGTGAGGATTAGCAAGGTAGAATACTACTCCATACACACCTCAACATAATGGAGTTGTAGAAAGAATGAATAGAGTGATAATGGAAAAGAAAAGGAGAATGCTTAGTAGTGTCGCGATAGGAAAATAATTATGGGTAGAGGAAGTGAATACAGCATGTTACTTGGTAAATTGATCACCCAATTCTTTGAATGTAATTCTCACCAAACCATACAATATAGTTGTAATGTTAAATATTGCGATAAAATTATAATGCTAAATATCGCGATAAAATTGTGATGTTAAATATCACGTACACATTTTAGTGAACAAAAATGAATACATGTTTTATTTAACAAAAACGCGTGTGCGTTATGGTTACCTACAATCCTAACCCCCCAAACCCTTTGATACACCCCCCTTACAACTCCCAAAGATCCCCACATTAACGTAGAACACCCCCCCAACCCACTAACACCCCCTTCTCTTTCTCACACACATGTGCATCCATATGCCTCCCACTACCACTAACCCCCCTCATCTCTCTCTCTCTCTCCCCTCCACTCCTTAAACATGAATAGCCCCTTTTCTCACTCTTTCTCCCCTACTCCACTTACCCCCAATCTCCTAACACCCCCCTCTGTCTCTACCTCTAACCCCTTAAAAATCCCACTTCGTCTCTAATTCTAACCCCTTACCACACCCTAAAGTCTCTCCCTTTACCTCTCTCTCTCTAACCCAAACATTTATGATCCTCACCTATACTCCCCTTTCTCCCTAATCACCATTCTCCTCCCCAAACCCCTAACCCTCTCTCTCTCTCACACACACCATCCCCCAATATCTCTCTCTATCTCCCCCCCCTCCTCTTCACCCTAACTCTTACTAGCCTGATCTCTCACTCCCCTACTCATCCACCTACACCTAACCCCCACCCCTATCTCTTCCCCAACCACCTAACACACCATCACCCCATTGGTTCTCTCTCTCTCTCTCTCTCTCTCTCTCTCTCTCTCTCACACACACACACACACACACACACACATCCCTATGTCTCCCCCTACCATTAACAACCCCCTTCCCCTCTCTCTCTCTCTCTCTCTCTCTCTCTCTCTCTCTTTCCACCCTAACTCATACTAATCGCCTATTCCGCTCTCTCTCACTCCCCTACTCCTCCAACTATACCTAACCCCGGCCCTACCCCTCTCTCTCCCATCCTCTCCCTAACCCTTACTAACCCCTTCTCTCAGTGTCTTTCTCCCCTTCAGGGAGAGGAGGGGGTAATCCTACAGGGCAGAAAGAGAGTGAGAGGTTTAGCATATTTGTTTATATGTAATTAGGGGCATATTTGGACTCCACTTGATGTTAATTTAGTTGTATGCATTCTTTCTATATGTACATGTGAGAAACTTTGCATATTTGTGTATAGTGGTTTGGGATCTATAATTCAATAGAATTAATAGTTTCCAAGCTTTTAGGATTGCAAGGTTTCCATTGGATTCTATCATATATGATAGTATGGGATTGACATGTAATCAAACACATCAACCTCCCTATCACTACCAGGAAAAGAGTCTGTAATGGAGGTCATAGCGGATGTTTTTAGTGTTACAAGATTGGCAAAAATTGTCAAAAAAACCTCTGCTAGGACCTCCACCAATGGTGGCGGATGTTTTTACATAGGTCATAATGGATTCATTTTATAACTAAAAAATACTCAGCGGCCGAAGGTTTTAGTGGATGTTTGTTTATTGGTGCACACAACTGAATTTACGCGCATTGATGCGTTTCTTACTAGGATGCATTGGTGTTGTATGATTAGAAATGACGCACCAGTGCACTCAACCCGAACAAGCACCGGAAAGAATCAAATTTCAACGTTGCACCAGTGCTTGCATATAGCATATACGCACCGATGCGTATTTACAACATAAACGCACCGATGCGATATTTTACATCATACGCACTGCACATTTTTTCATTATTTTTAAATTTAACGGTGCCGTACATTTATCAGGTTGCACCGATGCATTTCATACATTAATGCACTAGTGCGTTTAAACCTCGAACACACCGGTGCTTACAAACTATAAACATGACCCGGTGCAGTCTTACACACAAACGCTATTGTAGAACTTTCTTCCTACTGATGAAAAGAAGTCCTCTTGGGATTGAAAAATGACCCTAGTTTCCTACCCAAGACAAAAAGGAAACAAATAGACACTATAGTCCTCCTAGATCTAGCTCACACATAAGCTAACAAGCTATGGAAAGACAAAGCAGGTAGATGGTGTACCTCACTTTGATGGTTGTCCTCATTGCTCCTAAGTTGCTCCAACTCTAGCCTTTGATCACGTACTTATGAACCTGTTCACAATAGAAAGACAACACCTTCTCCAAAGAAACATATGTATACAAAAAGGTCTAACTATAAAAACATAGACAATTTCATGCATTCACCATAAGAAACATGAAAATGGGAGGAATAGGTTAAGTTATATTAATGATAGCCAAAGAAGCTGATTACAATGTTATACCTTGATTTATAAGATGGTATCATCTCCTTCCAATCTCTCCAATATCACCCTTGCAAGACTCTTGGGATCATAAGTTTGGTGCTTCCAATATCAACCCCATAGCTCATGGATGGATGTCTTTAAGTAGGATTTGGGAGGCCAACCACTAAGAGGAGATTATGGATCTAAGTAAGGAAAATGTGGATCAAGGATATAAACCATGCCAAGGATGGAATGTGAGATGGGATTGTTGGCTTGGTTTTGCAACCAAGCTTAATGCTATGGGCACCTGCTAACTAGTAGCAGCAGTTTCAAATATTAAAGCAAAAACAATTGTAAATCTAAATCTAAATCTAAAACTAAACTAAACTAGCATGTGCATATCATAATAAACTTGGAAAGAATTTTGAAAACAAGAACAAGAAATATGGAAAATAACTTTGTATTAAGAATGGGGGCAAACAAGTGCTTGCAATAGTGATACCTTCAAATGGAGAAGATTGTTGAGTAGCTCCAAGCTCCAATGGTCTCTTCTCCAAGATTTTTATAATGGCCAAAAGCTCAAGGGAGATTTTGACAGCATGAGGATAGGAAGATGGATGGATGGAAAGTGAGGAGCCCCTATCACCTTTTTATATTTTTTTGGTGGTGGGGAATACCATTATGGTTTTGAGGAAACCAATGGTATTGACCAACATGGTTTAGGTACTTTTTTCCTCCTTTTTCCTTTTTTGAATATTTTTAATATTTTTATTCCCTTTTTAATATTTTTGGGAATTCTGGACCCTTTTTGAGGGTTTTTTATGCTTTTTGAGGAAAAATATTCATTTTTAGTGGAAAAAGAGGTGTTCTAAGGTCCTTTGGTGACCTTTTGGTGGCTTTAGGGGCTCGAATGGTGAAAAAGTGGACAAATGGGTCATGTGAATAAGGAAATGAGCTAGTGAGCACTTTTTGGGTGTTAACAGGGATTCGAAGGGGGACCTCATCCCATGAAAATCTCCTCGAGATCCAAGGTAAAAAATCTAAGGAAAATGGTTATTCAAGGATTTTTGTGCCCCTATAACTGAGCAAAGCGTGAAAATGTTGTGATTTTCGCGCCACCATAGGCATTTAAAACACGAAAATCAGGAGTTTTTGCTTCTTGCACCACTAGAAGGGCACGGAAATATCTCTAGAAGGCCAAAAAGTCGGTTAGGAGAAGTGGTTTTCGACCCTTAAGTTGTTGGATTTGCTTCCAAGTGTGACTAGGGAAGGGACCAACATGATAACAAAGGGTCCTAACACCCCTAGGAGGCACAAACATCATGTTTTTCGTGGTAATATGACATGAAGACTCTCAATGGTACATAGTGTGACAATTTGAGGTGTAACAGATGCCCCCCTAAGTGTGAGGTCAAAAGGAATCTAATGGCCGAAACAATTTACCGATAATTAAGTCTGCAGGGATGTCTGAAAGAGAACTGGAGAAGAGATGCAAGAAAACATCAACAATATGTCTAACAACCTCGAGGAGAGCATACCCATGCTCGGAACAACTAACTGAAAGAATGGTTATCGACCAATATATCACAGATCCATGATAGTACTGACCCAACAATGACTGAAGACAAATCATGGCTACTAGACTACAAGCGTAGATCTATGATAAGACAATGACAGAACCACGACCAATACAACAGTGGATCTATGTGATAGTACATCAATGAGATCACCGACATAATGTCCATGTGGGAACCTACTCAAAAAATCACCATCGCAACCTAGATGTGCTAAATAGACTTCGGAACCATCCAGGGTCTTCTACCCGATCCCAAATCGATATGAATCTAACCATGTGATTACAAGGTGTTGAAGTCGAACATTGTAGAAACCACTTGATTACCGGTCAATAATGTAAACTGTTAACAAGTGCGAAGGAAATCACCAATGATGATAATGATCCCCAAGGTATCACTAGTACATTCCAACGAATGTGAATAGATGTTTTGACGTCGAACACTCGTGGAATACGAGGAAACCTGCCATTGAGGCATGCAGGTACCAAGGTACTAAGGTGGTTCCTAAGTCTAATTCATGGATGATGTGTTGAAGTCGAAAGGAGTAGACTCGTCAAAGCAGGGCCATGATGAATCCCACATCATCGACACAAAACCAACATAGGAAAGTGATGTGAAGTAATGAATCGGATGAGTATGGACTGACACAAGGATGTAAAGGATGACAATATTGCATAGGATGACTTAGGTAAACTTCCCTTGAACATTGAATGGCACAACAACAATGAATTGGAAATATTGACTCAACGAAGTAGAAACCAAGAAATAATGCGACAATGACTGAGACATTCTTCAGATGACTTGAAGGAGCGGTATGACTCACGGAATTGGCATGACTCAGAGACAAGCAGATTACCCAACTGTATGATGAGACAAAAACAGGTGCCATGTTCAAGGGAGACACAAGCTTCCATGAAGCTTTCTAAAACAAACTTTGCTTATTTCTCCCCAACCCCCATCATGTTTGACGAGTACCTATTTGTTTTTTAACGAGCTTGAGGAGGATAACATATGCTCGGTATAGCTCATCCTCTAGACGAGTCCAATATCACATGTATTACGAACCTGAGAGAGGAGGGGTTCGGTCCCAAAAGGGTTCTTCGATGTTTTATTTTACGAATCCAAGGAAGGAAAACTCGACGATTTTTCATGTTTAGAGAGTTTGAAGTAATCTAAAGAAGACTCCAAAAAGGCCTTTTTCATAAAGTTAGTCTCCTAAGCCCGAAAGAAGGGTAAAAAATGCGAAGGAGAACTCTCTTAGTCGATGGTTGGCTAAGGAATTCATTTTTTGTAATTAATACTACTCAGCCCGAAAAAGGGGTAAACTAAAACTCAATAGATGCCCTTTCAAATCATTTTACGAGCGTGAAAGGAAGCGAGTTTGCTTGACGATCTTTTCATATTTTGGGAGTCTGAAAAGAACTTAAAGGAAACTCTAGGGGTTCCTTTTTCGTAATAGTTTTTACGAGCCCGAAAAAGTGATAAAATTATACTTGGTAATATATTCTCATGTATTTAGGAGCACGAGAAAGAACAAGGACTGAGCTCGACACCTTTTATACTCAGTTTTAACGAGCACGACAATGGTATCAAAAGCACTCAGAATATTTTTCATGTTTGGATCTAGAGAATGAAAAAGGAAAAAGTAAGCTCAAACCACTTTTCATATTTTTAACCAAAGCACAAAAAGGGAAAAAGTAAGCTCAACACCATCTTACTGATTTTAACGAGCTCGAAGAAAGGTTGGAAGAATGCTCGTGGTATCTGCTTCATTTTTTAACGAGCTTGCAAGATAAAATGAACTATGCTTAGGATGATAATTTCATTTTTTAACGAGCTTGAAGTGGAAAATAAACTATGCTCAGAATGAGGTCCATTGACGGGCCCCCTCTCAACATGATGTCTAGAGGTTGGTACTCAGGGTGATACCCATTAGCAAGTTTTTCCCCAACAAGATGTCTAGAGGTTGGAAACTTGCCCCCCAAGCTTCGTTTCATTTGCCTACTCTTCTTCTTCACCCAATTAAATTCCTGGCTACTAATAGGAAAAGGTTCACTAGAGGGATAGGAAGAATGAGTATTCAGTGACACAAGTAGATGAAATGAAGGTTCAAGTCCTAAGTCTGGTGTGAAACTTGACTCAATGGGAGAGGAACTTGTTTCATTTTTTAACCAGCTTGACATAGAAAGGGAACTCTGGTCATGATAGGTTTCATTTTGACACAAGCTTGAAATTGAAAGTAAACTATGCTTGTAGGGGCCTGTTTCATTTTTACAGAATCTTGAAACATAAAATAACTATGCTTGAAGTATCCCATTTCATTTTTTAACGAGCTTAAAATGTAATAAAACTATGCTCAAAATGATGGTTGGTTTCATTTTTACGCAATCTTAAAACCAAAAGTAAACTATATGCTTAACATTGGTTCCTACCCAACATGATGTCCAGAGGTTGGTAGTTTTCCCCCATCATAAGAATCTAGTGGTCTTAACTCCAGCATGATGTCCAAAGGATGGAAACATGCCCCTCTAAGCTTCTTGCATGATGGGAAGAAGTTATCGGTTCGCTAACGACTCAACTCCGGTGTGATCTCCAGAGCCGAGAGACACAACTGACGATGGAGGAGGAACCACTAAGACATGCAAAACATTTAGTGAAGTCTGGTGGTTGGAAGTCATACAATGATTAGGTGTAACAAAGGAAAGCTGATCAATGGTCACTATGTTTCCATGATGAGGAAAATACATCACTCGAAAGAGTGTGGACACTACAACTTTCATGGCATAGTCATAATCTCGCCCAAGAAGCAGATTAAAATCTAAGGGACCATGGACTACCATAACATCAATGCATACATTTTTCCCTCCTAAGGTAATAGGTAACTGAGGAAGGACCCCTAAAGGTCCAGTAGGTCTTCTATTAAAATCCAGTATTTGATTAGTGGCTGGAATAAGCTGAGGAGATCCTATAGCTTGCCAAGCAGTTGAGGATAAAATACTAACAAAAGCTCCTTTATAAACAATAGTGTGAAGTACGTTCCTACCGGTAACTTATACAGATATCTGGAAAGGAACACCCAAAGGAAGATGAGATTCTGTTAGTCTATTCCAATCAAAGGAAATGACCTCAATACTTGGAGGGGATCCCATTGAAATGGACAATATTTCCCTTTGTCCAAAACAATCTAAACTAACTAAGAAAGCATCATTGGTTTTCATTCCACTTTCAATTGGAAGAGTAGGATGACACAAAGATTGAGTCATGGTGACTACTTCAGTCTCAGAATTTTCCAAATAAAGAGTGAGATCAAGTGGAGATGACATCGAATTGATTAGTTCAACTTCACTCTTCAAAGGAAAAGTGATATGAACTACTTGTTCTCCACTCTTTGAGGAAAGAGTGGGATCGACCGAGGAAGGAGCAGGATCCACTACTTTGGAATCACTCTTCAAGGGAAGAGTAGGATTGACTAAGGATGTAACTGGATCAACCACTTTATCAACCAATGAGGGGTCAAGGGACAACTTACGATATCCGATTGGAATGTGATTCTGGGATACAGTAATGTCTTCCAAAAATTGTGAAGCTTCATCCATGTGAGGACAAAGGTAACTAAGGTGCTTGTCCTTGCATAACAAAAAAGGATTCTTAACTTTATATTTCCAACCCTTAACCATAGAGTCATTGGTCGATGGGGTATCATCAATATGATGTCCAGAGGCTGATGATATAGGTTGTTTGGAGGCTTTATACCACTCTTCTAATACTTTGGAAAGACCAGGACAATCCTTAAGAAGGTGATCCCCCATGCAAAGCATGCAAGGGAACTTGGGTTTTCGAGGTGTTTGAATAGAAAGAGCATCGTTAGGGGTATCTGGTTGATGCTTAGTCTCTTCCTTGTTCTTCCTCTTCTTAACCTTCATTTTCTTCTTCTTCTTATCCTCTTGATTACTAGCACCATTGCTTTTATCAAGCAAGCAAGAAGAAACATAATAAAATACATCCATTGAAGAAGGTGAATGATTGATTTGGGATTGATGCTCTCATGGTGGAGAGTTCACATTTGAAACATTAGGTGCATTCGGGATCACCGAATTGGAGAATAACCACACTGGTAATCCTATAGATAATTCAGGAAGATTCAAAGGGGCAATAAAGGGAGGACCAATATCTCCAACTGGAGGAAAAATATAATATATAATATTTTTATAAATATAATATATATATATATATATATATATATATATATATATATATAATATAATAATATAATATTTGGTGGGAGTCTTTTTTCATGGAGTAAAGTGACATAATTTCAAACTCTACAAATGGAGATATATATTTGAAGTCTCCATTTGCTTGGCCACAAAGTTTATCAATTGAAAATGAGGTAACAAATGTTGAACCTTGAGGTGTTGATTTTTCTCAAGTAGAGGAAAGATAAATGTATATTGGCTCTAGAAGATCATTCACAAAGCGTTGAGAGGGCTCAGTACAAGATATCAAGGAGGCTTGCTTGATTGTAGTTTTTGCTACAGATGATGCACTTCATTATCCATTCTAGATTGCAAAAGTTATGAAGGACAATAAAGAAAATGAAGAAGTAGTATCAGTATGAGTACATTGGTATGCAATAGATACACACCCATTTGATTGTGTGTGCAAGGCAGATATGGTGGTTGAGAAAAAGGTTTGTAGAAAGAGAAAAAGAAAGGGTCAAAAAATAAATCGCCGTCGTATTAACATATTGAAATTAGAGGAAGTTGATATACTTGTTTATGATATCAAGTTGACAAAGAAAAACACTCTTCGCTCCAATACTAGAGAGATTATCAAGAGGTTGTTGCCAAAACAAGAAGTTGCAAGATGGGAGTCTGTTAAACCAAGCCGTAGATCTCGAAGGAATATGACATCTGAAATGATGGGCATAGATGTAGACTCATATGGTGCACCCATTTATAATAGAGAAGAATATGGGTCATCTACATCTTCATCCAGTCCTTCATCTGCAGAAAATGTAGATTCTGATGGCGTGTCAAAATCCATGGATGAATTTGAATAATTTCACATGAAGCATTTTATATGTTTTTTATTAGTATGATGTTTGTAATTGAAACTCGGAAGGAATTTTTGAATATTTATATGAATCATTTGTTCTTGCATGGTCTAATATATTATTTCATTATGAATCGCCTCATAATTTCTTTGTTTTTATATGGTTAGAGTGGTGAAATTATTTATGATTATTTTTTGTTTAATATGCAAGTTTCAAAAAAGTTGTAATTTATCTCTTGAAGAAAAAATACTTTTCCAATTTAGGGGTTGATTTTACAGTTTTTGTAAACAACAGTATGAGATGTTTAGGCCATGGCTCTATTTTTTTCCCTGAATGTTAAAAAAAAAAAAAAACGTGTATACTGGTATCAACACTTTTATATTTGGGGGGTGTTTTTGGTGTTTTTTTTTGCAAAAATCATCATTTTTATGGCTAGAGTTCTTCTATAAAGTTCTCGTTTCATAATATAAGTGGGTATCAATGACTACATTAACTAATAATTGTCTTATAACTACTATTAGATGATAGCTGTTTATTACATTGTAATAATAGAGTTGATATATCGTAAGTATATCACACACTTACCCCAAGGACAATAACAACTAGGTTGGTTACTAGTGTTATGCTACCTTTAACACATGACCATTATGACACACATGAGGTGTAACATATTGTTTTTAAAATCTAACCATTCAATTTAGCTCCAAAACAATATTTGACATTCTAATATACATACACCCTACCAGGGATCAAATTTGAAGGGTAGGGTCCCATTTCACTTTGAAGGGCTATGAGATATTGAACACTTCAATGTTGACATGTAAAAATAAATAATTCTTTTCATTTGAAAATGTAATTATATATCAAAATTTCATTATTTATTAAAAGTAATGCAATCAAATTCCTTAATATAGTAATAATATTTGCAATATTCAGTTTTAAGATTTTAATAAACAATGTTTATAATAGATTGTTTGTTTTGAAAAAAATTATTCAATGTGACTGTAAGACCTCCATCTCATAAAAATTTAAGTATTTTTTACTCTTCCAAATAATGTTAATAGAAATAGATTTTTATTTTTATTTTTTTTAAACTTTGCCAAAATCATATTGAAATTGAAAAAAACTCCAATATCATAACAAAAGAACATTTGAAATTGAAAATAACTCAAAAAACGTAACAAAATAACATAATATGGTATATGCAAAGTGTAAGCCTCGAATAGCTACAATAAGCAATTCTACCCTTCTTCAAACTTCACTTGGTTGTGCTCATTGGTCATAAAGATAGGGAAATTGGTTGTGCGAAACGGGTAAGGATAGGGTAATTTAGAAGTGAAGGAAAAAGTCATGGAAATATGGAAAATAAACAAATTCATAATGAAAATAACTAATTAGATAAAAGAAGGCATTATTTTAAATTTTAAATTTGTAAGAAAAGCAATTGAAAAGTAAAAGCAAAAGTATTGAAAAGATTCTCAATCTAAAGGGGAGTTTGTTAATGATGGTTGAACCAAACCAATATTCATGGCAATTGAGAAATTGAAGTGATTTCAATATTGATCTTGGAAAAAACCACCAAAGAGAACAAGATATTGTCAATCAAGATATTAATGCTTAATTTCTGTCAAAATTGAGTTAAATGGGTGTGTAGATGATTTTTTTTCAAAAGAAAGAGTTGTCTAAAAATTTGAGGACTTTAACTTTTCATTCTTCATAAATCATAATAGATTCATCTCTCTCAAAATCCCTGTTCCATCTTGATTGTGCCATTTCAACACCTTATATTTAGAATGTCAACAATTCCAACTAGATTTTGGTGAAAATATCATAAAAAATCAAACTTTTAAATTATGAAAAAATGACTTTCTCTTCTTCATAATCCATTTTTGATTGCATAAATAACATAAATAGATTTAGGACCTACAAAAACCCTGATTGTGATATCTCAACCCCTTATTCTTACTATGCCAACATTTCCAACAAACTTTTCGAATAAACCAATATGTTAAGAAAAAATACATACAAATCATATAAACCATGTTGAGATTGATATCTACGAAGATTTCTTACAGAGTTATTATTACATGAAATTTTTATTTTTTTCAGAAAAAGGGTAATGCTAGAAGGAAAACATGGGTTAGACACTGATAGTCTAGTGTATTCATTTTTCTACCTCAAAAATTGCAAGAAACCATATTTTACATTTGCACCTACAAGTTAAATTAAATTCGACTAAAACATGTAAGTTAAGTATTTTACTTCAAGTCGGAGATAATCTCCTTCAAGGATTTTATAGATAAATAAAAATTTAAGGCAAAGTTCCATTTCATTTGCACCTAAATTTTTTAGGTCAATTTAAACCAAAAGAAAATCAAAATTAGGTCTCGGACTGAAATTTAAACTAAAATTATTTTAATCACCATTGGAAAACATCCGAAGGTGTTAAATCTAACATGCTTATTTTAAGCATAACGTTCAAGAAAAGGGGAACTATGGTTACCTTGGTGTCCAAACTCAGTGAAAATCTCCAACGAAGAATAAATGTTGGAGTACGAACTTGCAACAACATCCAATTTGATCCACAACAAAGTAGATGAGAGTTGTATCTTTAATATTTAAATAGCTTTAATCCATAAGATAAAACTGCAAAAAATAATGTTAAGTAGCTCAAATTTTATAGCTAAGCAAATGTCACTCCGTCTGATCAAATACATCTACAATCTAAAAATAGAGGAGAGCATTTCAACTTGAAGGCACAACTGGCAGGAAGGTAATTTAGTTTATTGAAAACCTAATCCATCCGGACGTAGGAACTACAAAACGTAACATGTGCAAAGGGATGGAGAAAATCGACAAATCTCAATGAAAGCAAATAGAAAAAGGGTCAAATATTACCCTCTAAATTCGAGTGAGGAGTGGATCTACCCTTTGAAACTCCATCCAACAGATGCAGTGAAGAGTTGAATGTATAAATGAAACCCTGTTGTTGAATGTGCATCCGACCACCGCATCTCCACACTTGTAACCTGTTATTCCAATCTTGGAAGAAATGTTGTAGCTTTTGTCTTCATCCTGCACATGTTGGCCAAGTTTCTACTCAGTCAGTAAATTACCGACTCACATGGACTCGCCACTAGCCAGGCCCTTCCTTAAATACAACAATGTCTCCACTCACCAGTGATCACAAAAAAATTCTCAAATCCTAAAGAGAGAACTTTCTCTAGTAAGGATCGAAAGCTAAAACCATAGAAATACTTACAATGTTGAACTTTCTCTGGTAAGGATTGAAAGTTACAACGCAATCTCATTAAAGATAAAACCCCAATAAATTAGCATTAGTTTTTCCCAATGTCAATTTTGAGTTATCTTACGAGCTATGAGCAATGAAGTAGCAAAACCCACATGAATATCAACAAAATTTAACCAAAAAAAACCATTGGGTATCAAAATCTAGCCCTAACTACAACACCCAAGACACCAAAACAAGCTAACATCTCTGCATTGAAGAATCCCAATAATCTATACAACCCAAAATCTAGATATCTACTAGCAATTCTCAATGAATTGGATGCAAAAAAAACCCCACGGTTCCACCGACTCTAGCACCTATCTCTTCTCCTATTTCTTCTCTCGTTGACACATAAATAGCTCAACTAGATCTGCTACCTTGTTCTTCTCTGGGGTAGGACCTCTGGTAACTGGTTATCCCTAGTAAGTTATCAAATATATTCACGATCCTAGCATTTAATTTCACATCCTATACTCAGGTTTGATCACGTGAAGAAGAAGATGGAAAATCGAGTTGGCAGCATCTCAGACCGAGGTTTAATGAAGTTTGGTGATGCCATTAAATGCTTTTAACACATAATCGAACACATAACTTAGTAACTTGTAAGCTAAGACAATAAGATATCATATTAGCAATAACAATGTCGATCATCCAATTGAGTCACTTGACACATGTCTCCAACTCACCGAGCCCGCTCTTCCCACTAGGACAGAGGTCAAGGGGAATTGGGTAGTCTCCAACTCCATAGACTTTGAGTCTCCCACTAAATCACTACCCTTGGACATAAAAAATTTGGAGCTACCCTTCTATTGCAAATTTACACAGATGTGTTGAATTTCATTACTGAATGGCTACACATAAAATTAATTTTTTTTTGCATGGTAAAATTCATCGTGGCCTTCTATGACAAGTAAAATGACCTTTGAAGGGCACTGAAGGCTTCAAATTTGAATCCTACATGCTACCCCACCCCCTTCTCTCTTTCTCTCTCACTACATACACACATATTCAAGGTCCACTTTATAATATGCCTAGGGCATGACTTATCATTAATAACTACATTAACTAATAAGGTCCCTATGACTACTATTACATGATATTTATTTATTACATTACCATAATAAATCTAATACCTCCAATTTATTACACACTTATTAAAGTGACAATAACACCTAAGTTGATTACTAGCATTAACAATAACACCTAAATTGATTACTAGCATTAACATTAATCTAAACATTATGACACATAACCTATAATTCAATTAATAATTAAATTCTATGTTAACATTAGAGATAATAATAACATTGTTATTATGTAATGAATATCTTTTATGACATTATTATAACTCTATTTAATCACATCTAATATATAATTTTTTCCATGAAAAACAACAACAATATATTAGTCAATCCATCGCATTGTACATAAATCCAATTAATTTTACAGAAAACTTGTTCCAAGCAAAAATTTGAAAACCTACATCCACAACATATATTCACATCTAAAGTATATGCTTTATTAACCATGCATTTATACCTTTGTTGCCATTACTGGTTTAATAGATAAAAGTGAATAGTGAAATTCCAACAAGTGTGCGAGGATACCCTTACCACTAATAAAGTGATATTGTGATTCTTGTGAAAAAAAAGTGAGTGTGATACTAATCTTATTACTGGTAAGAATTATAATGCCCATACTAGAGTGTTATTTTTTTTTTTCACAAGAAAAAAAATATACTATATATTAAAAACAATAAAATGAGATACAATTCCACAATCAAAACACCCAAAATACCCACAGTCTGACATATAAAAACTAAAAAACCACACAAAAAAAGTGACCCACAAGTTCACTGAGAACAGAAACATAGTATTCAACTACCACAAAAAAAAAAAAAAACACGAGTATCCCAAACTCAAAAAGACCAATACCGAGGAACAGGCAGTCCCATAGCGAAAAAAGAAATAATAGAGCGTCCTACCATACATGAATGTATAATCCTCGTTACCTAAACTTACAATTAATTATATTTATTTGCATCATAATTTTTAGTTTTTTTTTTTGTTTAATTACATTTTTATATAAATATTAATAAACATCTACTTTCTTGAGTTCTATTACACATGATTTTACTTCCTTTTGTTCAAGTGTTTTATGTCATTGTTTTTAATTTAAAATTACTTAACACAGAATTATAATAGGTTTTATCAATTGGAATTTGGATGTGTAAGACTCTTTTGGTATGTACGTAGTGATTTTTTATTTTTTTAATTTTTAGAAAATTTATAATTATTAAATTTTTTAAGTAAAGAATATTATTTTAAGGAACCAATTTTAAAGTTTTTTGATGTTTTTAAAATTTTATGAAATTTAATTTTTAAAATAAAAACAATTTTCTAAACTTTTAAACTTAAATGACTTTATTTATCAATGAAACTTAAATTCCTAATAATACAACTTTTTATATAAAAAATAAAAATAATTATTATATTTGTGGGAATGTAAATATTAAAAAACCATTAAACCCTAAATATTTTGGCTTTTTGATAATGGCCGAAACCATAAACCTTGTATAATTATGCATAGTGTTTTGGCTTTTTGATAATGGCCGAAACCATAAACCTTGTATAATTATGCATAGTGTTCTGGCTTTCTTCTTTGTCAATGTACCGGATTCTGTTGTTTTCAACCAGGCCTCCGTCGCATCAAATTTTGATTTTAAAATGATTGTAACATACACGAATCGCGATACACCTACACGGACGCTCTCGAATCTCGACAATGTTTCTGAGGTCCACATCGTTTTTAATGTGTGCTTCATTAATGCCTTTTGTAAATTGTCCCGCGTGACAAAATGATAAGATAATCTCCAACAAAGTTCAAAATTTACTATAATTGGCACGAGGCATCGATAGTAGTGAAAGCGTTATGCACATAGATAGCCTCCGCACATGGAGGGAAAAAAAGCCCTCGAGCGCGTTCGAGGGCGCCCCTGAGCTCAATTTTTGCGCATTTCCAGAAGACCCACCTACAGCCTGGGCTTGCCTTCACGCACCGATGCTTTCTGACGAAATTTGACAGCTATAGTACAAAACTGACAGCTGAGGTTACGTTTTGAACCGTTTCGAACAGCGTTCTTAGCTTACAGGTTACGTTTTGAACCTGTTCGGACAGCGTTCCGAGCTTACGTTTTGAACCAGCAGCGTTCTTAGCTTACGTTTTAAATTTACCCGCCCCCCGCCTCCGCCTCCGCTTTCCAATTGCATGTGCGCGAAGGGGAGGTTTTAGCCCAGCTGATGTCAGCTAAGGGGGCGCCCTTTTTACCTCCATGTGCGGAGGCTAAGAGTTAGGAGTGGGCTAAACTCTAGACAGAATGCACTTTTATCGGCGATTTTATCGCCCGATTATGCAATTCTAGCAACCCAAAACTGTCATTTAAACAATTTCAGCCGAATTTTCGCCGGAAAAATCGTCGGATTCTTGGTGCATTTGGTCTAGAGTTTAGCTTACTCTTAGAGGTTGAATGAGCCATGCTCTGTGTACTTTTTGGTTGATGAGTTTGATTGAATGTAAGTTTTCCGACTATAATTTTAAAATTTAAATCGGCACTTACTTTTGGCGTGGATAACTTGCACTCAAATCTTCTTGCTTTTTAGGTGTTTTGTTTCCTAGATTCAGTTATAAAAACTCGCGGAATCGTAATTCCATTCCATTTACTGCGGAACTATGCCATGGAACTATGGCCCTAGGGGTTTTGGCCCATTTTAAGGTGATCCAGATCGTCGAAATTCCAAAAAAATAACCAAAAAGGATGGAACTGTGCCTTGCCGGAAAAAATTTCGTTGTCGGTCGCCGGAATACCGGGACAATTTGAGTGCCAGTTATCACACGCCATTACTTTCTCCACGTACTTTTCCGTGAATTGAATGATATTCGTCGTATTTTCTGGTGTGGTTCTTTTATGAGAGGGCCTTGGCCGCCGCCGGATTGAGTGATGGAATTTGATAGGTAAATTGTTTCTCATAGAGTAATTATCTGTCAAATACGGTTAACATTTCATCTAGACTATCACAAAATAGCTTGAAATTTCAAAAACGCTTAAAAATTTAGCTGTTACCGTCAATTTTGATGGGTGTTGGTAATTTGAAATCCCAACCCTGGTTTGGCTAGCGATGCACTACATTTTGTTAAAAAGTTGTCATAGTTACACCAAAGCGGACAAAGAGCGAGCTCAGAGCCCACTTTTGTGTCCATGTGAGATGTGAGGAGTCTATGTGTATAACTTAAGTTGGTTTAATGATTAAGGATATATCTTTCTTATTATGAGTTCACATGTTCAATGTTTTTGATAAGTGTAATAACATGACTTCAATTTAAAGGGGATGGTAGGTGTTGGGGATCCTCCTCAATCCCGAGGACAAATAGCTGAAACCTTTTCCCGGGGAATGGGTGTGGCCACCAACAACCAAGCCGAAAGTTATGTTCTATTTATGCGCCTTGAAATAACAATATCTATGGGTGTTTTGAATGTTGTAATCTTGGGAGACTCCATGCTCGTCATTTCGCAAGCTCAAAGATGGGTTTTCTCTTCGAATTCAATTTGTGGAAGGATGCAATCCCGAATTTTAAATTTGCTAAAACAAATCCCTATTTATAACCTGATGCATATTAGGCCTGATGCATATTAGGCGAGATAATAATATAAAGGCAGATTCCCAAGCCAATAAGGCAGTCCAACATGAATGTGGCATCATGGAAAAAAAAGGGGGCCACCAGCATCCGATGCATATTAGGCGAGATGATAATATAAAGGCAGATTCCCAAGCCAATAAGGCAGTCCAACATGAATGTGGCATCATGGAAAAAAAAGGGGGCCACGAGCATCCGAGGGTGGCTCCCCTAAGTTTGATTTCAACGTAATGTGTATCCCACTCCATCTTGTTTGCATGAGAGACATCTGTCGCAACTATGTTGTCTATGGTACGAGAAATAGCTGGCATTTATTCCCTCACATGCGAAGGAATTATGGACAGTTCTCTTGCATGGTTAGGATGGTTTCGATGTATTGTTTTATGGTGTCTTCTGGTGCTCTGTTGATTCACCATGGGATTAAGTTGGATGTATTTTCCTAGTGTAAGGACCAGGCTTGTTATGTCTGTGGTGGATGTGCGTAGGTGTGGTGAGATAGAAGAGGAGACCAATCTTTGGCCCCTTCGTCCACGATTAAGGCTTACTTTTTTAACATTGTGGGTTTCTCTTGGCGGGAAGGTCCGGTTATTTTGAGTGGAGTCGACTGAGGTTTGGAACATGAAAACATTGGAAATCATGGTATTGGAGGAGTTTGGAGGGTTGGGGCGGCATCTTGGGTGAGGTTAAAGTGGACATTACAGACCTGAGAGTTATTCTAAGGAAAATTACCTCGCAATTGGAAGGTATAGTGACGTGGTAGCGATGGCCATAGCATAGTTAACAAGTCATGTTTCTACTTTGGATTTTCGCTTGAATGATTTAGATGGGCAAGTTTAGGCCAACGAGCCCAATTGAAGCATCACACCCTTGCTGTGGACATGCATTAGGAGTTGTTGCAAGGTGAACAGTCTCGAGAAACTTAGTATATTGACTCTAAGGAAATGGAGGAAAACTGAATGTGGCGGCAGGCCAATGCCTTTGTAGATATTTCCAGCACCCGTGAATTAGATGGAGAACCAAAGGAACTCTAGGAATATCAAAATGGTGTAGCTCCTTCTCATCCTTTTTAGTTTATGTTTTTTTGGTAGGCCAACGTGTTAGGATTATAACTCTTAAACTGTCGATATGTTGGATATAATGGTTAGTATGTCTGACATGTCAGATATAATGGTTAGCATGGAGTTTGTGGTTGGGTAGTTGTTGAGAGAGTCTAGTAAATGGTTCTTTTTGTAACTTTTTAATTAGTTTTAAGCTATTTAAATATAAATCTTCTACAAGAAAGATAAGTAGTGAAAGCTTGGAATGTTTCAAAGTGGAAGAGACGTTCACGAAAAGGAAATTGCTTACAAGTTACGCAAAGATAAGTAGTGAAAGCTTGGAATCTTTCAAAGTGGAAGAGACGTTCACGAAAAGGAAATTGCTTACAAGTTACGCACGTTACTATGCCGGGTAAACGGAATTAGTCAAATATATGAAAATATTATAAATTTTAATCATCAAATTTTAATAAATTAAAAGAGAAAATGATTAAAGATTATAATTATTAAAATTATAATAATTTTAAAAGAAAATATAAATCTAACATATAATTTTTTATATTTTATAATTAAATTATTATAATTACACATTATAATTATTAAAATTGTAATATAAAATTCTGAACTAATGAAATTTAAATTTATTTATGATACTGAAATTTGAAAAAAAAATCCATATTACATAGTAAGTTTAAAAAACCAAATTGGTTTCCAGTTTTAGATATTTAAAACACCTTTACTCCTAGAATAGATAGAAAACTCCCACCTATGTATTACCACCTGAACACAGCTCAGCCGACCAATTCCATCACTTACACCATGGAACCATGGAGGACGTTTGATAAAGTCTCGTCCTTGTGTGGGAGCCGGAGATTTAGGACCACTTCCGCGAATTGACTCTTCATGTGCCAGCTAGACGGTAGAGATCATTTCTCTTGTAGTGGTATCGTTGGCCTAATAAATGACACGCCATTAATATTTCACTGTTCAACTTTATTTATTAAAGAGCATTAAAGATAAGTTTCTCGAGAATCGTGATTTAAAATTATAAGAAAAACTTCACCGAATTCAATGTTTAATATTTCGCCGTCGGAGTTGACTGTAGAAGAGAATATTTAAAACATTTCTTATTATGTTGCAGAGACGTGAACATGACTGACACTGAATATATTGCTATAAAAAGAGGGTTTGCAGCGTCTAATTTAAGCAAAAGTTGCATTTAATGCATTGTTAAGATGGAAACGAGCATCCGAAAAATGAAGTCCATGAAGTTATCGGCGATGGTGATTGCACTGGTAACAATAGCGATGATGAATTTGTATATTGTGTCCGCAGAGCAGTGCGGACGGCAAGCAGGCGGAGCGCTCTGTCCGGGCGGCTTGTGCTGCAGCAAATGGGGATGGTGCGGCAACACGCAGGCCCATTGCGGGCAGGATTGTCAAAGCCAATGCGGAGGATCGACTCCCACGCCTCCCTCACCCGGTGGAAAGGGAGTCGCATCTGTGATAACTGAAAACATCTTCAACGAGTTATTGAAGCACAGAAACGACGCCGGTTGCAAGGCCAAAGGATTCTACTCCTACGGTTCCTTCATTGCGGCTGCCAATGCTTTCCCCGGCTTCGGCACCACCGGCGATCTCGCTACTCGTAAAAGAGAGCTTGCAGCTTTCTTTGGCCAAACCTCTCACGAAACCACTGGTAATATATACACCTCTATTACTTGCGATTTCTTTCTCTGATCTTACTTGGCTAAAAGTTTAGACCTAATTTGGGAAGAAATATTGTGAAACAGGCGGATGGCCGACAGCCCCAGATGGCCCGTATTCGTGGGGTTACTGCTTCAAAGAGGAGCAAGGCAATCCTCCCGCGGAGTACTGCCAGGCAACCTCCCAATGGCCCTGCGCATCTGGAAAAAGATACTACGGACGAGGGCCCGTTCAAATATCATGGTTCGTCATTTCTATATCTTCTCAATTTTAATTCACTTCATGGTATTCTGCGCAGACACACCCAGAAAAAACTGAATGAAATTTAAGCCTAATGCGCCGTTTACTCGATTTGATTTGTAATATTCAGGAACTACAACTATGGACCGGCTGGCAGGGCAATCGGATTCGATGGCATAAACAATCCGGATATTGTTGCTAACGATCCCACGGTCTCTTTTAAGACGGCGGTATGGTTTTGGATGACCGCTCAGTCTCCAAAACCTTCCTGCCACGATGTGATGACAGGGAGATGGAGGCCGTCCGGTAGTGACAGCGCCGCCGGGAGAGGGGCGGGATATGGGGTGGTGACCAACATCATCAACGGCGGGTTGGAGTGCGGGAAAGGAAGCGACTCGAGGCAACAGGATCGCATCGGGTTCTACAAGAGATACTGCGACATTCTGGGCGTGAGCTACGGATCAAACCTGGACTGCAACAACCAGAGGCCTTTCGGCTTCGCAGTTCAATCTCAACCTCGCCTTATCAAAACCGTGGTTTGAATACTGTTCATAAATCGAGATATGTGGTGGCCTTCAGATTAACTCTAGCATTCGACGTGGGTGGCATGCTTTTTTAACTGTTGAGAATAATGTGGATTTGGTATTTTCCAATGTCCATCGTCGGTTCGTGTATGTGGAATTTAATACGCTCAGTACAGTTATAATATTTTTCATAATTTTATAAATTAAAAAAAAAACAATTTCTCGCTTGAATCTGTGTGAATTTTTGAAAACGCAAACAACAAACTATGACCATATTGGTGGGTTAGTGGTTAATCCATACAGAGATCAAATTTATTAAAAATATATGCACATGTGTTCTACTCATTCGTCTAATAAAAATACATAGTGATAGCTTTAAACACTTTATTGCTTTAAGTGAGGTCAAAAAGTTTATTTTTAAACATTTTTATGAAGATCATCGGTATATGGGATGGAAATAAATTAAGAATATGGTTTTTAAGGTATGTTAGCACAGTTATTAAATTTGTGGTTGGTGAATATTGAAAGGCCATAAACTTTTAGCTTCACATTAGCACTACTATTTGTAAATGATTTGAGAAATCCTCAATTTTCAAATAGTGGTGTAAAAGTGGTGATAAATGTGGGGATACCTAAGTGGTGCTAAGATTTGTGGTGTAAAAATGGTGTTTGTAAAAAAATTGATTTTGGTGTTAAATGAATATGTGACATTCCATGGTGTATGATTCAAAACACCAAAACCAATACTAGTTAGATTGAGATTTTGTAATGCAAAACACCATAAAATAATAATGGTTTAAATAAAACATAAATCACATAATATATATGTATGTTGTGTGTTATGTGTGATATTTATATTTTTTTTTCCAACATATATATATGCTCCCTCTTTGAATGGTTGTGTTATATGTTCATTTGATTTGGCATGAGGAGATCTTTGGTATAATATCATTTGGCATTTTAACTATTTTATCTTAAAGTTCCATCTTTTATATGTTTATTAATTTGGTCATTTCATAATTGTTTATTGAATGGTATAAAAGTTGGATGGGAGCCGGGATCAAATTTGAAGGGTAGGGTCCCATTTCACTTTGAAGGGCTATGAGATATTGACCACTTCAAAGTTGACATGTAAAAATAAATAATTCTCTTTATTTGAAAATGTAATTATATATCAAAATTTCATTATTTATTAAAAGTAATGTAATCAAATTCTTTAATATAGTAATAATATTTGCAATATTTAGTTTTAAGATTTTAATAAACAATGTTTATAATAGATTGTTTGTTTTGAAAAAAATTATTCAATGTGACTATAAGACCTCCATCTCATAAAAATTTAAGTATTTTTTACTCTTCCAAATAATGTTAATAGAAATAGATTTTTATTTTTATTTTTTTTAAACTTTGCCAAAATCATTTTGAAATTGAAAAAAACTCCAATATCATAACAAAAGAACATTTTAAAATTGAAAATAACTCAAAAAACTTAACACAATAACATAATATGGTATATGCAAAGTGTGAGCCTCGAATAGCTACAATAAGCAGTTCTACCCTTCTTCAAACTTCACTTGGTTGTGCTCATTGGTAAGGATAGGGTAATTTAGAAGTGAAGGAAAAAGTCACGGAAATATGGAAAATAAACAAATTAATAATGAAAATAACTAATTAGGTAAAAGATGGCATTATTTTAAATTTTAAATTTGTAAGAAAAACAATTGAAAAGTAAAAGCAAAAGTATTGAAAAGATTCTCAATCTAAAGGGGAGTTTGTTAACGATGGTTGAACCAAACCAATATTCATGGCAATTGAGAAATTGAAGCGATGTCAATATTGATCTTTGAAAAAACCACCAAAGAGAACAAGATATTGTCAATCAAGATATTAATGCTTAATTTGTGTCAAAATTGAGTTAAATGGGTGTGTAAATGATTTTTTCATAAATCATAATAGATTCATTTCTCTCAAAATCCCCGTTCCATCTTGATTGTGCCATTTCAACACCTTATATTATTTAGAATGTCAACAATTCCAACTAGATTTTGGTGAAAATATCATAAAAAATCAAACTTTTAAATTATGAAAAAATGACTTTCTCTTCTTCAGAATCCATTTTTGCTTGCATAAATAACATAAATAGATTTAGGACCTACAAAAACCCTGATTGTGATATCTGAACCCCTTATTTTTACTATGCCAACATTTCCAACAAACTTTTCGAATAAACCAATATGTTAAGAAAAAATACATACAAATCATATAAACCATGTTGAGATTGATATCTACGAAGATTTTATTTTTTTTCAGAAAAGGGTAATGCCAAAGGAAAACATGGGTTAGACAATGATAGTCTAGTGTATTCATTTTTCTACCTCAAAAATTGCAAGAAACCATATTTTACAATTGCACCTACAAGTTAAATTAAATTCAACTAAAACATGTAAGTTAAGTATTTTACTTCAAGTAGGAGATAATCTCCTTCAAGGATTTTACACATAAATAAAAATTGAAGGCAAAGTTCCATTTCATTTGCACCTAAAATTTTTAGGTCAATTTAAACCAAAAGAAAATCAAAATTAGGTCTCGGACTGAAATTTAAACTAAAATTATTTTAATCACCATTGGAAAACATCCGAAGGTGTTAAATCTAACATGCTTATTTTAAGCATAACGTTCAAGAAAAGGGGAACTGTGGTTACCTTGGTGTCCAAACTCAGTGAATATCTCCAATGAAAAATAAATGTTGGAGTACGAACTTGCAACAACATCCAATTTGATCCACAACAAAGTAGACGAGAGTTGTATCTTTAATATTTAAATAGCTTTAATCAAGAAGAGAAAACTACAAAAAATAATGTTAAGTAGCTCAAATTTTATAGCTAAGCAAATGTCACTTCGTCTCATAAAATAAATCTACAATCTAAAAACAGAGGAGAGCATTTCAACTTGAAGGGACAGATGGCAAGAAGGTAATTTAGTTTATTGAAAACCTAATCCATCCGGACGTAGGAACTAGAAAACGTAACATGTGCAAAGGGATGGAGAAAATCGACAAATCTCAATGAAAGAAAATAGAAAAAGGGTCAAATATTACCCTCTAAATTCTAGTGAGGAGTGGATCTACCCTTTGAAACTCCATCCAACAGATGCAGTGAAGAGTTGAATGTATAAATGAAACCCTGTTGTTGAATGTGCATCCAACCACCACATCTCCACACTTGTAACCTGTTATTCCAATCTTTGAAGAAATGTTGTAGCTTTTGTCTTCATCCTGCACATGTTGGCCAAGTTTCTACTCAGTCAGTAAATTACCGACTCACATGGACTCGCCACTAGCCAGGCCCTGCCTTAAATACAACAATGTCTCCGCTCACTAGTGATCACAAAGAAATGCTCAAAGCCTAAAGAGAGAACTTTCTCTGGTAAGGATCGAAAGCTGAAACCATAGAAATACTTACAATGTCGAACTTTCTCTGGTAAGGATTGAAAGTTACAACACAATCTCAGTAAAGATAAAACCCCAATAAATTAGCATTAGTTTTTCCCAATGTCGATTGTGAGTTATCTTACGAGCTATGAGCAATGAAGTAGCAAAACCCACATGAATATCAACAAAAGTTGACCAAAAAAAACCATTGGGTATCAAAATCTAGCCCTAACTACAACGCCCAAGACACCAAAACAAGCTAACATCTCTGCATTGAAGAGTCCCAATAATCTATACAACCCAAAATCTAGATATCTACTAGCAATTCTCAATGAATTGGATGCAAAAAAAACCCCACGGTTCCACCTACTATAGCACCTTGCTCTTCTCCTATTTCTTCTCTCGTTGACACAAAAATAGCTCAACTAGATCTGCTACCTTGTTCTTCTCTCGGGTAGGACCTCTGGTAACCGGTTAGCCCTAGTAAGTTATCAAATATATTCACGATCCTAGCATTTAATTTCACATCCTATACTCAGGTTTGATCACATGAAGAAAAAGATGGAAAATCGAGTTGGCAGCATCTCAGACCGAGGTTTAATGAAGTTTGGTGATGCCATTAAATGGTTTTAACACTTAATCAAACACATAACTTAGTAACTTGTAAGCTAATACAATAAGATATCATATTAGCAATAACAACACCGATCGTCCAATTGAGTCACTTGACACATGTCTCCAACTCACTGAGCCCGCTCTTCCCACTAGGACGGAGGTCAAGAGGAACTGGGTAGTCTCCAACTCCCTAGACTCTGAGTCTCCCACTAAATCACTACCCATGGACATAAAAAATTTGGAGCTGCCCTTCTGTTGCAAATTTACATAGACGTGTTGCATTTCATTACTGTAAAATTAAATTTTTTTTGCATGGTAAAATTCACCGTGGCCTTCTATGACAGGTAAAATGGCCTTTGAAGGGCACTAAAGGCTTCAAATTTGAATCCTGGATGGGAGTGGGTTTCACAAATAGGAAAATGGAAAATAAGTCTAAATGGGTATACTGTGATTTCCATTCATTAGAAGCCTGTGTTTAAATGGGATAAACAATTGAGTGTATCCTTGTTTGGAATCTATGCCTATCTCTTGGGATGTAGTGTTTATATCAAATAAGCATATCTACACGGGTATGTATTCTACTATATAGTAGCCTATAAAATCAACTTTAATGGATCTTAGCTCACATATCTTTCATAAGAAATTGATTCTTAAATTTTCTCTTACAGATTGGGTATAGTAATTCAAATTTGTAAGATTGCTTAAAAAAAAAGAACCATTTACATGTGAACACATCACTATTGATTCTTTTGGTGTTGAGAATTAGAACTGCTAGTTTATACAAAGGCTGGTTGCAGGAAATTAAATTGTAGGAATTAGATGCTTAGTAATGGAGGAAGGAGTAATGGAGAAACCAAATACTAACTCAAGATTGAAAGCTTCAACAATGCATTGTATCCCTCAACTAATTGAACTATAAAGAAAGAAAAGAGAAGGCGTACTCCTGAGAAAATAAACAAAGACCTTGCTTGGTGATTGAGTAAGCCTTACTCGGTGATAGAGCAAGCCCTTTCATTGTTAATCTGCGCCCATGTCAATGCAAGTTCGATCAATATCTAAGCCACATCCAGGGCTTCCAACCCGATGCCAATATCTCCTAAACCAAGATCAAATGCAAACAACCCTAGATTTCCACAACCATACCTAAAATTACTTACACATACTACATAACATAACTATAAATTGCAATTTGTGGCAATATATTAACTTACAATAAGGAGGCAAGCATATACCAAAGTTTTTTTTTTTTAAATATTGATTAAGAATGTGCATATCTGACTACTACGAAACATTACTGCAAAGGAGATGGTTGACCAAATCCGACCACATTTTGGGCAAAAATAAATTGTTTATGCAACCTGAAATGAGAGCTAAGAATAAATAGAATAAAATCATCAATTTGAATATACAACCACCACATTTATAACAATAGCAAAACTGCTATATTTTCATGACATGCACTAGTTTTCGTTACAACCCTAGATTTCCACAACTGTACCTAAAATTACTCCCATATACTACATAACAGAACTATAAATTGCAATTTCTGGCGATATATTAAACTTACAATAAGGAGGAAGGCAAGCATATATTGCATTTTTTTTTGTGAAACCTAGATTAAGAATGCACATAACTCACTATTACAAAACCATACTACAAAGGATATGGTTGACCAAATTCGACCACATCTTGGAAAACTATATTGTTTATGCAGCCTCAAATGAGAGTTAAGAATAAATAGAATAAAATAATCATTTTGAATATGGATGCGCCAAATCTCCTACTCCACAGTAAAGTATCCAGGGAGTTCTGGGTCACCATGTTGGCTGTTGCAGGATCTGTGAGCAGTGTCTGGTCAGAATTAAAGAGGCCTCTATTCGCTTTAACTTCTTTGTAATAACCATTATCCAGAATTGTTGGGGTCACGCTTTCCATGGGAACCAATGTGTTTGGATCAGGGTTTCCTCAAGGACATTTCAACTTCAGGATATTAGCATATGTACAGTCCAGAGTGGGGTCTTGAGCATTAGACGTGCTAAAGTTGTAAAGCCGATTTTTGGACGAGAGACAATTTGAACGACCCACTGTGTGAGCTCATATAAATGTGAATTCTGAACTTCATTTTTCATTACTTGTATTTAAAGAAATAAGTTACATTTGAAAATTTAAATGGAAATAGAGTGAAATACAAATATAATTTGACATGATATTAATAATTTTCTTTCCATTGATGACATAAATCCCATTATGATATAAGATCCACTTTTAAGAATGACAGATTGTAGAATTAGTTCACCTAAAAGTAAACTTATTACCAAATCACAAACACCTGCCAAACCTGCCCAAGTCTATTTCTTTTTACAAATGCTGTTTATAGGACCCATAACCAACTCACAACCACCTGCCAACTTTCCAAAATCTCTTTTTATTTTATAAATAAATATTCATTAAACACCTTCTAACCTGTCCACGTCCATTTTTTTTCAACCAATGTTCATTCTAGGGATGGTATATATTGGATACTCCACTAACCTATTACTTAAACTTCACAACATTCATATCCTTAAACTAATCCACTAAACTAAAATCTCTTAATCTACCGTCAAAGTCTAAATTTTATATAGAAATTTAGCTTTTTTAAATTTTCTCTTGATGCTTAATAAATGGATCTACGGTCGAAAACACCATTAAAAGTTAATTTGAAATTGTTGAAAGATTTTTTTGCATCACCTGAGAGGGTTACCATCTCTTCTTGCGTTAGACCTTTCACTGCAAAACTTTGAGCTACTTCGCTAAGATTGAATGAAGGAGGAACCAGGTTGCTTCCGACATCTGAAGCTAGTGCAGACTAGATATATTACCAATACGACACTATCACGAGCTGCCAAGGCAATGATGTCTGCACAGGAAACGACTCCCTTGGAGACTGCTTCCATGTTCTTCTTTGCTTCATCTATAACTTCGTAACGTTTGAGGCTATTAATGTTTCCAAGTGCATCTTTCTCTGCTTTGTTTCCTATCGTTGAGTCTAAAAGAATAGATCCATTACATCCTTGAAACAAAATGTATGTCAGCCATGAGCTGGAGAAATCTAATCTACAGTCTAGGTGAAGGATACATAATGCTGAATTTATTAAACACTACATATACAACCACCACATTTATAACAATACCAAAACTGCTATTGCCACGCCGAGCACTAGTTTTTGAACTCACTCTTTTTTAAAATGAATATCAAGAAAAAGGAACGAAAATAATCGATTCAAATAGGGAGCATCAATCAAATTCAATAGAATGTGGTACAAAATTACAAGTGAGAGTAGCCACAAGTGAGAAAGAGTTCAATAATTATCAGCATAGATTCATCTTAAACCTGAATCTATCAAGCAATTTCTTGAGTTATAACTTGTTTTTATCCCTCACAAAATTTGATCTGTCTATGCTTGATAGATCTAGATTTTAGATAGACCTATGCTAGTTATGACATCAATCACCTGCATAGTAAACAAAAATAATTTTCAATTGTATGTTCAATAGGGATCTCCAAATGTGTAGCATATATCTAATACTTACCTCCTTTGGAAAGAAAGAGTCAATGCTCTCTATTGTACTCTATTTTCTCTAGTCATCCCTGGTCCTGTGCATCCCACAAATAAATAAAAACATAAGAATGACTTTAAAATTATGGAAAAGATCCAGTACCCTAAATAATTCCTCTTTATTTCAATCCACTGAGTGGCGATTGAATTTCAGTTAGGGAAACTATTTGTTTCCTGGGTTAAGACTTTAGTGTGAGGGAAGGTGCATTCTCTAGATCCTAAAAAGGAATAAAACATCTAGACAGAAATAAAATTGAGTTTCAAAATGTGGAAAGAGCATATCCATCTCTTGAGAAATTGTTTCCTGTCGTTTTAAGTAATAACAAATAATTAAAAGTTTAGGTAGAAATACTTGATAGAACTATATATCCATATCTCACAATTGAGATTTCCATAAGCATCAAATACTTATCAAATAGTCTCTGTGTATGTGTAAGATCTATTGTTTGTTTTGGCCAACTTGCTTTGAACGTAGTGTGGAGCAGTGAAAATGATATTTATAGTAAAAAATAGCTGGTAAATCCTTTGGTCTTGCATGGAGAACTGCAAAATTTGAAACTTTATCCGAGTGGGTATTGTGCCTATTAATTCATACTTGGAATTCATAGCTTCCCACATATCAAATGAAAGGGAACTTATCAAATAAAAACTCAAGATATATTTTTCAAAATGCTAGAGATTCTACATTTGATGGGAAGCAAGGAAGGCAAGTTTGATCACCTCTACCCCTTGAGATCCTACACAAAATATAAGAGCAAAACAAATTCCAAAGCATGTCCATGGGGTTTTGGTTTAATCGCTAAGCCGGGGTGGTGATAATTTCCCAATAATGTTCAAATCACATAGATACATGCACTAGTACAAAATGAAGAATTAATGACTAAAAAATGACTAAAATTTGACTATAACCGACTATGTTTGAGTCGGTGAGTAATAGTACCTAATTTCCACTATCTTATAGCTAGTCGTATTTCACTAGTCATTAATTGGTTGAATTATTAGTCATTGATTTAGTTATCGATAGTCATTGATTGCCACAATTAATGACCAAATATATGACTAAATAAACTACTAGATGACAACATATTAACGACTAAGCTAAATACGACTAAACATTAGTCACGCTATAAGATACTGGAAATTAGCTACTAATAGTTGTATATATGCAAATTTAGTCATTTTCTTAGTTACTAATTTATGATAGGGTACGGAGGAATTGAACCAGCAATCTCCTGCCTATAATTAGGCAGGTGCTCTACCATTGAGCTAGCACCCTTTAAGAAGTTGTTATTGCTTGACAATGATGATATTCAATCAAATTTTGCATCATTCAAGCATACAAAATAATGATTACCAAGTTACTATAGATCTAACATCTTTTGAAGTGAAACATTTTCTGTGATCATCTCAAACCATACTGAAGAAGCAACTGCACTGCTGCATGCTGACTCATAAATCATTTCATATGCAAATAAAGTTGGTCAAACACATGATCTATCTTTAACCTATGCTTTGATAAAATCAAAGGGACATGCAACAATGAATCACCCACATGAATAGGAACAAAAGGACCCCCTGAAACTGATCTTGCAATTGCTCCAAATTTTAATATACTAAGTGTTGGATTAGTTTGTTGTTCATTGTCTAAATTTCTAAAATTTATATCAGACTCTTTAAGTATTCTTGGAATTTTTTCTTAGGTATCTACCACTTTGAATTACCCAAAGAAGCATGTTGGAAAATTAAGCCAAATCAATGTATTGATTTGTGAATGGGACATCATCATGTACAAGCATTTTATTGCATCTTCCATGGGGGCATTTGACTTCATCTTTAGTGTATGAATCCGTAGAGTATGATTCAATGTTGTTGCTCTATTACCTCTCAAAAATATCCCGATCTGCCCTTTATCACTACTACAAATTCTGAAATTAGCGTCCCATTTAGCGTCCATTTTTAGTGTAAATTTTTTTTATCATTGAGTGGTCGAAGTAGATGCTAAATAGGACGCATCATGGACAAAACTTAAAGAGTCTAAAATAGCGTCTTGTTTTGCTTCCTAAATAGAATCCTTTCTGATGTCTAAAATAGCATCCAATTTTGCTTCCTAAACGACGTCGAGGTTTGCTTCCTAAATAACATCTTATTTTTCTTCCTAGAGATCGTCATCTTTTACTTCCTAAATGATGTCCCCATTAGTGCCCTATTTGCATCCTTAAAAGCGTCATGTTAACATTTATGTTTGCATCTACATTCACGCCATATTTGCATCCAAATTAGCATCCAATATTACATCCATATGTGCTACCACTTTAGCATCCCATTTTGCACCACGTTTTACTTCCAATATGCACCAATTTTCGCTTCTACTTTTGCACCAATTTTGGTTTCCTTTTTTGCATCGTGTTTTTCTACCAAAATGGTGCCAATTTTTTCTTCTATTGTTGCACCATATTTTGCTTCCTATGTAGCGCCATGTTTTGCATCCAAAGTAACATCTTATTTTTCTACCATATCAACATCGTGTTTGGCTTCCTCATTTGCGTCAAGTGTTGCATCATGTTTAATGCCTAGTTTTGCATCTCTATTTATGTCAACATTAGCACCATGTTTTGCTACTAATTTAGCTTCCATTTTTACTCCCACACTAACGCCACATTTTTCTTCCCGTTTAGCTCCTTGAATTTCTTCTTGTTTTACTACCTCATGAACACCGCATTTAGCTTCCCATTAAGCATCTAATCTTGCTTCTTTGTTGGCCACTAGTTTAGATTCTGGTTTGGCTTCTACTGTAGCATCCAAAATAGCATCAGAAATGACTTCCAACTTAGCACTAGGTATTGCATCCAATGTTGCTTCTAGATCTATGACATAGTGGGCTTCCATTTTAGCTCCTAGTTTTGCTTCCTTATTAGCACCACATTAGGCTTGCTATTTAACACCTACAACTACATCCAATTGTTTGCTAATATATTTATTATATCAAATTATTATAATTAATTCAATAGCTCTCATATATCATTTACTTCATAGTTCTGAAGTAGCTATAATGAAACATTCAAATTAATTGTAGATACCATTATTGCAATTAACTGCATAGCATTTGTGAAGAAAATTTAACACAAACAGACAACATTTATACAAAGTAGTAACATCATCATATATTAATTTTCCATGAAAAGATCATCGACAATTTCCAATATAGATAAATTTACAATATAATAACAATAACATCACCATTATCTTTCATCAAAAGAAGTGAAATTATAAAACACCATCACATCAATAACCTATCATACATATCATCATATTAAGGTTAAAAGAACAAGTGAACGATATATATAGGGAAAATACCAATATCACAAGAAATATCTTTTTTAATATCCATATATAGAAATGTCAAAATGATCAAGGATAATCAAAGTTTATATGTCAACATAAATCCACCATACAAATCAAAATGACCCAAAATTTAATATGAACTTGGATCATCACAAAAATAAGAATACGTGTCTAGTAGCATCGAGAAAGCAATACACATCCACAATCTCAATAGTAGCATCAATGGCTACCATCATCATCATCATCACCACCACCACCACCATCATCATCATCATCATCCTCATCCTCATCTATCCCAACATCATATTCATCATCATTTTCATCTGATCCATTTGCATCATTATCAGCAATATCTTTCTCTGGTACATCGGTGACAACATAATCTAGATCATCTGAGTCATCTTCACCAGTTTTCTGCAAATAACAAGAAATAATCAATTTAAAACATTAGTATTAATTTCATTACATAATATGCATATTTTGTGTTATATTGCAAATATTAGTGCGATAATTTATGCATTCTCACGAATTTTCCAGCCATAAAAATAAGCATCACCTCATCAAGAGATAGTAACCACACATATAAAGTGTACTTATCCTACTAATAGACGACTCTCGGTAATTTTTATCCTTGAAATTTTTCCTTGCTGATCAAGTGCAAGAAGTGTCTGTACATAGCTTATTCTCACTTTTGCTTTTAAATCTCATGACTCTCTTCTTGCCTAATTGTAAATTTGACGTAGCCCTTTTTCTATATAATGGATTGTTTTAGAAGACTTTACATAGCAATTTGTTGTCAAAACTTTAACATAACAATGTATTGTCACAATTTTTCAGGACAATATTAGCAGAATATGCAGGGGCTATGTTGGGAGTATTATCTGCATTTTTGTATGAGAGAAAGGGTCAAATTTGGAAGAAGGTAATAGGTATTTGAATTTTTTTTATTTGGACAATTCATCATATCTCTATTTTTTATCTTTATTTGTAGTTATTTGTGCATTTAGAGTTGCCTTCAATACTAAATGTGGAAATTACCATTGTTTTCTAGTCCCATTGACCTATTTTAGTCATTTATGGAAATTAATAAACTTCTTTTTTTCTTTCTTTCTACATTCTACTTATCAAAATGTGTACATAAATATTGGTAGGTGTGTATTGTCTAACCTAGTTTTGTCTTCCCTGAATTATGAATCTATTTATTTGCATGCTTGGTAGCTTTTGGTTTCTTGTTGGTTATTTCTTGCTGGTTTGCTTTTACTTTGATTATTTGTTGCAAGCAATTTAACATCATTGTTGGCATTATAGTTAGAATTGTGAATTGCTTTTAAAGTCACTCAGTTTGATTGGGAGTGAGAGGATTGCACAAAGAGGAAAAAGACATTAAACAATCGCATGCATGCAAACGGAAAGATAAACATGCAATAGATGGGTATCATATGTGATGGAAAGCATTAGACAGAAGATCCTTTCCATGATCTCCACCTAAGATGGGAAAGTAATGTTGTGAATTTAGAAAATGATGATCATCTCTTTTAACAGAGAAAAACTCCTTGCAAATGGCATAAGCAGTCTCGTTGCTAGATTTGGTTGAAAAATATGGCACCATCAACTGAAAGACACTACACCACTAGTTGTCTATGTAGTTGTATTAGATTTAGGGCAATTTCCAATATCTCATCAAATTAGAAGAAGTTCAGTTGACTAAGTAGCACTTTTGCAGACCTTTGGCTGGCCATTCAATTAAGACAAGTCAAATTAAATCTTACTAAATTCTGTCCCCTTTTCTTCACTTTTAAATTACCTGTCGATCTACTTTAATAAGTTTATAGCTGGTTACCATAATTTATTCCCTAGGACAATTTTCACCTAATTGAATTGGGAATATGGGTCTCTGTAAATTGGCCCTTAATTGTTGGAATTATCTTGGGGCACAATTGCTGCTCCATAATGCAAGTTTAACCCAAAAAGGTATCGCACTAACATATAACATCTCCTTTAAATTTTGAGTATTTGGCTCAAGTAATCACGCTGAAGCAATATGTGCAGTTGAGGCAAAATTTTCAAGCTGAAATAGGTTTTAGAGTTGACATGTTGGAATTTATGCACATGCCCTGCGTACAAATGGTTTGATGGAGAGAATAGTTGGGGGGGATAGTTGTGTACTACACTAAAAAACATCCATGTTCGAATTATCTATATTTTCCTCTACTGGGAAGGATTCCCAACAACTGGTTAATGTAAGCTTTTGTAGATTAGACTTCGTTTGAAGGGTTAAGTAATTTTAATTTGTAGCCATGACAACTAAGTTGCAGGAAACATGGGTTTGGACCATGCATACCCCCGAAACACTGATATGCATACCATGTGTGGGAAATGCCTTGAAATGTTTCAGATGGCAGTTCATGATTTTTTATTTTCTTACAACAGATAGAAACCACACATTCAATTTTCTTACAAAAAATCCAAGGATAAAGGAAAGATCATAACTGACGAGATAATACTCAAGATGGATATGATTTGATCCTGTATCTAAAAATAATCTTAGCTGGAATAACACCTGTATAGAATCATAGATAGCTTTCTAACATGCACATTACAGAATTCTGGGATAATCAAATGCTGTAAACTTCCAACTACAAATGCCATTCTGGTTTGGACTGGGTCTAGGAAGAATATTTTGTCCTTGCAGAAAAGAAGACAGTTGAGAGGGTATTTTGAATGAGACTGCAATCAAGTTTCATTGTATGTACTGTGTATGGAGTAGCAATCAATATAGTCTTCTATATAGTCAGAGTGACAAGAGCTGATTTGATGGCCTTACAGTATGGTAACTTGAAAAATTCAAAAAACAGGGCACGAACATGGCAAAGGTGTCATCGAGGTTAGTTGTGACATCGAGGGGTTGCTCACTGTTACCTTTACCCCAAAAAGGGCTGGAGGGAGGTGTTGCTCTAGGTTTTTTAAATGACAAAAAATTAAATATTTTAGTTTTTTCAAGTTTTCGATATTTTCCAATATTTTCCCCAATATTTTCTTTGACACTACTTAGAACATTGCTTTGACGGTACACGCATGGAACACTAGACTTGGAGACTACTTCAAACATAACTCAAACTCCTTTCTGCATGCCTTTACTTAAGAGACTAGGCCATTTCAGGTTGTGCCCTCAGGATCTCCAACAGTAACTCCTGTTATTTCTGTCAGGTAGTTAACTACAAGTTTTGATGGTTTCACAAGTAGATGCATCACAGTCCCTAAATTTTGATCCACTACACAAACCTTCGCAACTTCCTCTTATTCATCTTCACATCGAACCATCTCAAAATCTATAGATATCACCATCCCTCATGCTAGGAAGGAAAAGAATATAGTCTTTCAGATTTTGGATGTTTATAAGGTAAATGTACTAGTTCCCACTCTGCTTAGGAGACATGTCTAAAGGCTCCTTCGTATGTGATTGCAATTTGTTCCTTCAGATTTTTAATTTCCTTAGTCTCCTTGTTGCTTGTTACAACACCTAGCTCAACCCCAGCCACCTGTTCTACAAATTTTAGTGTGCTTCTTATCTCAGAATAAGATTCAATATCTGGATTAAGTTGTATGAACATAATATCTTTTGCATGTCTACCCAGGGAATCCTAAAGAATCTGATTCAACTTGCTATTATGATATGCGACATGAATAGTTTTGTTAGCTAAAGTAGATATGACATCCCTAATAGTTGATAGATATTTAATGATATGCTGTGCTTCTATTTTTAGACTGATGTTTTAAATAATTTGTCCATATCCCTCAAGGAGAAGGATAACATTTGAGTTGCTTTGACGAGCACGTCCACAAGACTGAATAAAGCTTCTCTGTACTATTTTTTGGCAAATCAAAATGAATGACACAACTACAACTACACACATCAATTCCCTCTTCAACAATATCAATGGTAACCAAGACATTCACCTTGCCAGTTGAAAAACATGTAAGTATTTTTTGCTGCTTATTCCCCCACCATACAAAAGTTGCTCTAGATAAGTAGTCACTCATGACAAATGAAAGAGAATCAAGCTGTTGCATCAAGATTGAGATTATTGCTTTTACGATCACTCTTTTGATGAATATAATGTAGTGCATCTCTTCATCATTCCTCTGCTATAAAATAAGTTGCACTAGCAGATACACTTTGGGTGTTAAAAGACCCATTTCAACTGCATCTAAAATGCTTTCTGCTGGCTGTTTTTAAGGCTTCTGTTTGTATATTACTTGTTATGTTTACGACTCTTGCTATTTTGCTTGCTTTCCTAGTAGTGAGGTGCCTTTGAGTAAAGGAGATGCACAGGTGAGAAAAACTTGGGGCTATCCTCCAAAAGATTGTTATCCCTAGGGATCTTGATCAAATAAACAATACCATTAATTTTTGCAACCATAAATCTCTCATTCGACCACCATGCAAAATCTGTGATGCCGTTTAGACTTACAGTATTTCGTCCTTCCACAGAGATTTAAGACAGTTAACATCAGTGAGTGAAATTTCACAAACAAACAGTGGGTTTCCCTCTAGTGTTAATAAACAAAAAATTCCTGTCAAATCCAACATTCCAAGATGCCTACCACAACATGAGATGACAACTTTTGGGGCAGATAATGGCCCTGAGTGCCTCTTTGGAAAGGTAATAAAACCTTTAAAATCTGAATTGGTACAGATTAACTCTATATCTAATGGATGTTGTCTTCTTAGTTTAAACTATTGGGTTTCCTTGTTGTTCAAGAGATTAACTGCACTATTTTCAACAATGAGTACAATCCACTGGAAAATGCAATCTGATGTAATGACCATGATGCTAGACCTATCATATATCTCTTCACTCATATATTCCTAAACAAACAATCCAACTATTGTTCCTGCTACTTGTAAATTTCTAAAATATTCTTCAGCTCTTCTTCATTTGATTTTAGAAAATATATAGTATACAAGCTATCAGATTCTGCAAGAATATGCCAATGGTCCACCCAAATGCCATGCAAAAACACCTTGGATTCAGGCAAAGCAGTAAGGGTTTGGAATGCTTTCATGAAGTTTTCATCTTTCCTCAAAATTGTAATCTAATTTTTTAATAAGACCTCAATATATTCACCACTTGCAAAAAACACAATTGCTCTTCCCCTACTACCAATGAAGTGTTCTTACTAGCTAACCAGCCAATACTAAATAGTTTCAACCCATCTATTCCAACATCCCCAGCCTCATCAAAATGCCTTCTAGCCTCAACTAGTCCATCAATTGTATCAATCCACACAACATTTTATTTTGGAACTAAATCTTGTAATCATAAATAATGGGTCTGAGTAGAAACCACTGCCTTGACTGAACAGATCTAGTGTTAACACAGTCCTATTTTGTACTCACAGTGGGTAGCAAATATTGTACCAGTCCATAAGAACAGTGAAATTATAATTTGCATTGATTTTCAAAATTTGAACCTTGCATTCTTGAAAGATAACTATCCTTGGACAAGCATGGAATGCTATCTATACTCATACAAAAAATCAAATACATCATGCAATAGCAGTGACATATAACATCATCCATGAGGACATGATCATCAACAAGGCATAGCATCATAGAAATATCAACTCATCACCCATATCATATGAAATATCACAGCCAAAAAGAAAGGAGATCACTAAGAATCTAGGATCCATCAGTAGAAGTGAAACAAAAATAAGTAGTATGCCAATATAGTATGTGGCATGACAGGGGGTATCCCTAACTGTACCTAAAACTTGTTAGTAATTTCCCTTGATGAAAAATCGCTGCAAGTAAGTGAAAATTGTATTGAACCTGTAGAACCAGGAGTTAAGGATAAGATAATATCAGTGTCTTTTTAGAGGCTGATGGGGTCAAAGGAGGCCTAGAATGATCATCTAAAGATGGGTGGAGAATAGGGGCGAGGCTTTCTAAATGGAAAAATATCGCCACCAAACAAGGCGTGGCTTCAAATAAATGGGTTCTAATGGATGGCAGCTTTATCCTATTTGTTTTGAGGGAGATAGGGGATGGTGCAACACACTACAGGTCCTAAGGGGCTAAGGTATCTCACTAAAATCTGCAATAATTGACACAGATTAGAGATACAATCATCCAATCTACCAATTAACATAACAACCTGCACGAGAAAGTAATCAAGCATATATCATCCAAAGATCTAAGAACACATGAAAGAAAGAAGACAATGGTGGATCAATGTAATAGCTTTATTAATAGGCTTTGAATATCATAATTTATTTTATAGGATTCTGTTGACCTAGGTCAATACACCCTAGGTTTGTATGCATGCATACGGAGTTAAAAAAAGAAATGGCCTGTCAGTCTGGAACTATGGGTCTCACTGTTGTTTGAATTCCACTTGTTGGTAGCAAACTGAAACTTGTTAATTAGGGGGCGCACCCTATACTTGCTGTTTGGATGCTTTCTGAGCATGTATACACTGAAGGAGAAGATATCAAGCTAAACAAAGGAAATAGACACACTTCTGCTAGGATTTGGACACTAATTTTCAGGAGTGCGCCCTCTTAATGTGGATGTACATCACTCTAGTAAGTTGCCAAATATGTTTTGTTGAGCATGCAGACCTGTATAGCAGCTTGCACCTCTTCTCAGGACCAATAGCATTCAATAGTGACCACTACTATCTATTTAGGGCCTAGCGTCTTATTGTATTCTAAATCTAATGGAGAGATATTTGTAAAAAAGGATAATGGAAAACTGGTTAAGTCTGCTAAATTTTGGATGGATGTGAAATTCTCTTTTCCTTGAATGAGGTACGATGAGGTTGGAAACTATCTCAAAGATCCTTAAACAATTAGTGATATTATAAAAAAATTAAGTAAAAGGGTAGACCATTTGGTCTACCCATTTATTTTAAGAAAGCTATATTGTCATTTTGGGAGCCCTCATGAAGCACCAAAGAGTGCCTAAAAAACCTTGGGAGCGGGGACAAATCCAGAAGTGTGCTCCCAAGGTACTTCTGGAACACTTCCTCTTGTAGCGTGCTTCACAAGCTAAGCCTTTGGCGTGTTGAGGGGGGGGGTGCGGAAGGGGGCACTCTCCTGTAGTGTAGAATGTTATAGACATGAAGTATTATAATGGCAGATTTTGCTTAATCAGCTCATTCTTAAATCAAAGTTCTCAAGCTTCCTTGCAAGCAGGATTCTTGAATTAGTACACTGTCGACATTTCAGTCACTTCAAGCAAATGCTGATCAAATACTTGAAAAATGAAACACAATTTCTAGACTTCCAGAACTATAGATACACTTCCCAAGAGGTGAAGTTTCTCGCAAGTAATCCTATATTCACTACTAACATGATATCAATTAGGGTGAAAATATTTCATAATAGCTTAAATGTTTATTGAAAGTGAAAATACAGCTTTTAAATTTGATCAACATGAAAATCCCAAATCAGATGCATCATTTAAAAATTAAAATATAACAATTATAGTTTACACTGTCTAGCACTAATTGATGCTCTAGGGCTTGCAGGGTGCCAAAGGTGCATAATTGTACAATTATTATTGGAATAGATCAAGGTTCCAGGTGGATGCACTTCAGTTTGTTGACCACTAGTGAGTAATGACATAGTGTACCTATGGGAATCAAATATAGCTACAGCCTCATGGGGAGTATCGTGCAACATATGCCTCAACTTAATAATTCCATTTTAATACCTTTAATAAACAGACTTTTGACACAATGAAGAAAAACACAATTTTAACTTTTTACTTGAGAGCCGATACCTTTCTCATAGAAGTTGTGGCTTGCTCTTTCAATGACCCTACAAACAGTGCTCGCCAATTATCACTCCACCCAAAGAGATTCCTCCATTTGTTGTATAAGCACTGAAAAATAAATGGGAAACATTTCAGTTATTTTCCATGTTCAACTGTAATGACAAGGTTGTTCAATCAAGTTTTTGCAACTTACATGTAATGTAAAAAAACTCATTTTGAAGTCAAATTTTAAACTCAAAATTTCTTGATAATTTGATAAAAGGAAAAAAATCACAAGGCCTTGTTTTCTACTGACAAATTGAGCTTAGTATTAAGAGTCTGAAAACAATTTTGTTTCATGCAATGTTATGGTAAATGCTATGCTATTTTAATTATGTTTTTTAGCAGCTCTGTAGGCACGCCTACTATTTAACTTTATGATCTCCTTATCCCTAACAAAGAGTGTAGGCTCATCAAAGAATAGTTAATAGGGCATCAGAAAATTACATATTCTGCAACGAAGGATGACTAGTATGATCTTCACAAGATTATTTCGTTGTTGCGCTTGGATGAAAATTAGTGGATTTATCATCTCATTTCTGGCACAATTGCAATTCAAAGGAACATACATCTCAATCTTGGTATGTGTTCCCTTTGGCAGGTACTAACGCATTTTGTCAAGATAAATGTGCACCATTTACTTGCAGTGAAAACAAGCACATGGAATGGCAAAAGGAACGTGGAATGGAAGGCCCAACTTTTCTAGGAGACAAAAATTGCTGCGGTGAAAATTATCTACCCAAGCCAGTATGAAACATATATTGGTAAACACAAGGAAATGAATATATACCAGTCAAGCACCCTTTCATCTAAAACCAGTAGATAAATCACATACATGATCAAATACTAACTTTAAAGATTGAACATGCAAGTAATACCATACGACTACACATTAGGCTTTCAAAATGTTCCCAACATTATATTGTCAAGCTTACTTGATTGCATTTTACAATTAATTTTTATGAAGGACATTTTATGGGACTCACTAAATTTTCTTCTTGGAATGGCCTCGCCGAAAAATCATTTTATGGGACTCAACTTTTAAGAGATTTGATCCCTTTCGGTGCTTGGTAGATCCGGAGTTAAGATGTCTGATGGATCTATGCTAATATAATTAAATTTCATTTTAACAAGAAAATGGCCATATGTAGATAGTCTGAATGACTTTCATAATTTTGTTTAGTAAGATTTGTTTCACCGATAGAAGCAAAATTAATTATCTGTCATGATTAGTATGTAGTCTCCAATGATGTAAGTACTAATATTGTGCCTGTAATGCCCTGGAAGTTCCAATAATTAGAGCCAGCCAGCTCTGCAAGGTTGTGATATGGTTGGTATTTGAAGTTTACATGTATGATATCATGTATTATGCTACAAATGCAGGGAAGCAACATCGAAAATATTCAATTTGCTAATCATTAAAATAACTTGTAATGATATTCAAATTTCAACTCATGAATTCATCTGGAGTTGTCTTGAATTCTAGTTAATAATTTCAGAACATGCAATTTCTGAGGTTGAGTGATTGTCTGTTTTTGGACATGCATGTCTTCCAAAATAATATTTAAAATTATCAATTGTGCCCTTTTCAACTCCAATTATTGATTTTCAATAGAAAAATTAGGTCTGCAATTCATAGTTGTAACATGCATTAACAAACATGTAGGCATACCCTAAGGTATAGCAAATTATGGTATTTTAAAGTGTGGAAAGTATTCAAAATACAGTAACGTACATGTTACTGTGTTGACTTTGGAATAAGTTCATGCTATTTAGCTAACAAGATATAAATATCTTAATGCTAATACAACAAAAAAGGAGTTCTTGAAAATACCTTTCCAAGAGTAATAATTTTATTGAAGTCGTCGCTATTTGGAAATGATTCTTGGAATAAACTGGAGGGACTATGTCATCGCAGTATTTCCATCCATATTTCTTAGCAGGTTTCATGACATTGGTTCATGATATGTTTGTGATACCATATTGAAAAATAAAACTTCAAAGATATCAATTTGGCCTTTCCTAAAATTTGAAGATTTCAAATTCTTCAGAATGCTTTGTTATTACTCTTATCCCTTACAAATTGTCACCTAGAACTATCACCTGTGAATCTAACTCTAATGTTTTACTTTTTAGGCTTCTATTGGAAACAATTTAAATTCACAGGCTAGGAAATATCCTCAGTACTTATGCTATGAAGCATGAAAATCTATCTACATCCTTTTCTCATTGACTATTTGCCATTCTTATCTCTTTGGTAAATTTGATGGAATGGCCATGAAGAAATATGGATACCTGCCATATTTAACTTTTTTTAACTTGGGGAGATATCATTGAACATGTATGGAATTAATGCTATAAAATATATATGTTGCATGGTTTTATGGGACAGTGGGACGAGGGGTACCTGGAATTTGATGTTCACCCTTGCCCATCAAAATATCCTTTAATTTATGTTCATGTAAATTTCTAGCCTATCAGTTTAAGTATCATAAAAATTTATAGATTGTGAATTTTTTAAAGAAAAGATTGATGATTACTTTCAAACATTCATACTATCAGCAGCTTTGGGTACATACAGTAATCAATTAGGGGAAACATACCCCAAATAAAGTTGTTCCTAAAATGGACTTGGGACTATGTAGAATGAATACGTTTTTTTGTGAACCTCATAATTTTGTGAAGTATGATGTCTTTCGGTATCGGAAACACTCGTTATAAAGTCTAATGCAAAAGCCAGAAAATGAATACCACTAAGCTGTAAACAAGAAGACAAATCCAATTTCAAAGAGAGCAATTAGTTGGCTGAGCATTAAATTGTATCATAGCCATAACAATCTACGGCTATTGGCAATAGATAGAAGCCTCTATACAAAGAAGAAAGGTGATCAAAGTATTATATCAGGATACACTTATTGTAACTTTCTAGGAAAAAGGATTGTTTCGAAAAGAAACATCAATATTTTATTATTTTTTAATAACCATCAAATACTGCCATACAATATATTTTTAAACAAAACCAGAAACGCAACTCAGCACTCATCTCAAGTGCATCAAGAGATGGATGGGAAATGTTTAGGTCGTTATTGCGCTCCTGGAATACTCAGATCAATAAAAAATAGAAACAAAAAATTCAAGATGCTGATTATGATCCCCAAATATAAAATGATGGCACATTTGATGCATTTCAAGACAGATCTTCTAAACACTAAAATAACAACAAAACTTGGAAAGCAGAAGGAAGAAATAAGGGAGAACCTAGGAAACAATCCCAGAGTTGGTTTGGAAACAATAGGTAGAGGCTGCAGGTCTCAATCACTCTCCATAGAAGGATGATATACTTGACAACGTAGGTATGTTTCACACATTGAAATCCCAATCAGCCACAGTCGACTAGTTCCCCCACACCAAGCTAACAATTGGCTCAATTTCATAACAACTTGTTGCACAAAATATGATACTGACAACCCCATCGGTGCTTCTCCTGCCTTGGGATACTCTACAAGCCACTTTAAATCACCCACGTTTAGAATTATACCCTTATTCAAACGCCCTTCCACCATTTGGTCCAATTACCTGAACTTAATAGAAATGTGGTGTTTATCTTTGTTTACAGAACATAAAGAGGATATCTCTGTTTCAATAGGAAGGATCTGCAAACCCTGAAGCTGCACTAGGGTTTCACCTTTTTCTATTCTCTACGCAAGTTCTTTTATTACAGCTTCTGGATCTTTCTCCCCTACAAGAATCGGATTCTTCTAAATTCTTTCTTGAAAAGGATGAACGTTTCCCTAAATGGAGTCTAAATGCTGTGAAAAACCCTCAAACTTGTAAAGAGAACTCAAAAGTATGCTGATTTGATACACATATCTTCCCATAGATGGACCTTTGTTGATTTTCACCACTGGAACTATGCCCAGATCTACCAGAGGGGACTTTTCACTATTGTTTCAGTGCACAAGATCCACATGAATGAGTCCATAATTTGTAAGAACGTTGTTTACTGCCCCCTTTAGCATCTAGAATGTGAGATTACTGCCCAGAATTGAGGACTATGGTTGCTTCAATGCTTATTGTTTGCTCATCATTGCTGTTATTATGCCCATATTTGGTTTAAAACTTTAAAGGTTGTTTATTGTTGTCCTAGTGCTCATGGACTGCTCAGAATGGGGAAATAAGGCTTCTTTTACCCACATATTTTCTCAAGCATGGATATGTACTGACAATTTAGGGCCTAGAATTCTTGTTGTTTGAGGCTGATTACAATCTGGAATATGCCTAGAAAAGAACATACTTCTCTAAATGGTGTTTAGAGTTGTAGTTTTAGGGTTGTTCTAGGGCACAAAATGCACCCAGATTTTAGAGGCTGTTTAATGGTGCAATATAACCTAAAAGTTAAAACTGGCATTTTTAATATTGTTGAGGGTCAACATAGGGTTGAAACATGCTCATAATTGCCGAGTTGAGGGTTTATTGTCCTCAAAAGGATACCTAGATATGCCCAAAGATGTTGATCTAGCCCACATAATCAATGATCATGGAGTTTGGGAGTTGTTTAATGGTTGAAAAGGGATCATAATTGCTTCTTAAGTACCTTTCTTGCATAAGCATACAGGTCGATAAAGCTATGGATGCCCTAGGTTCCTTTCTTCATGTTGCGATGCTATCCTAGTATGATGATTCTCTAGTAAGTGGATGGTTTAATATGATGATGCCTTAGACATTTTGATCCTCATGATGTGCTGGCTATCAGCTATGGGATGTGGTTTTTCATAATCATTTTCTATTGATGTACTGTCATATGGATGATTATGGTACTTATCCTCCACATGGATTCCTTCATTGTGGCCTGCATTTATGACATTGAGGACTATTAGGCATGAATTGTCGGTGTAGTAGGTGTGAGATTGAGCCGTTTTTGGTTTTATGTCCACTTTTTTCCAAGCCTAGGTGCCCACGATAGCCAAGAATGTTGGGTGAAGAATCAGAAATAAAGAGTTCCTTCAAGATATATTTACCATTGTTTGTGGAGGAGACTAGTATTGGTAACATGCTCCCTACCTGCAGTGCTGACAAGGATATTCGAGCACATGTCTTAGTAATGGTAAGTTCCCAAACACTTAGTGTTCCTAATCTTCCATTGAAGTAAGGGTTACATGCAAGGTGTGAAATCAATGACAGAAATATCTTGCAGAGGGTCCTAGCAGCAACCACCTTTAACTGTGGGGACCTATACTAAGATATACAAGCTTGGTTTAGTTGGTAGGTCAATTGATATTACCCAGTTCAAAGGCTATTATGAGCTTCGACATGAACTTTCTCATATGTTTAGTCTAGAAGGTCACCTTGAAGACCCTCAATGGTCAGATTGGCATTTTGTGTTGTGGATGATGAGGATGATGTACTTCTTGTTGGAGATGATCCATGGGAGGAGTTTGTGAATTTTGTTCATTGCATCAAGATACAGTCATCTCCAGAAGTTTAATGATTCAGGAGAGCATTCTCTTAAAAACTCTACTACTGGAACAACAAGATGGTAGTAACTCTGATGGTGGCATTGTATGGAGGGAACATTGTGACCAAAATTATACTAATCCATTAGTAGGATTGTTTGAGAATTAGTGCCCAAATGGTACTGTCATTTGTCATTATGGAGTAGCACAGAGATTCCTTTGTTGGAAATGAATGTTATTTTATGGTGCACCAACATAGTTTCAAATATCATTTCTTGTCCACCATTCCTGAAGATGAACCTTTGCATAGTCTCAGTATGGCATGCCTATTTTAGGCACACTATTGGTGGAAGGAAGAGCATGGGTATAGGGATGTAAATGCATAGTTTTCATACATGTTTCAAATCCTGTAGCAACAATGTTGAGATTTCTTGCTTGGGCACCCTTAAGGAGGTTTTCCATACATAGAGGAGTTGTTTATCACTGGAGAAGTTTCCCATTGCTTGTGGAGGAAGCGCTTTGCATTTGGAGGGACTTTTGGATAATTCTCACTATGGAGGATGATTTCTTTACCTACAGATCCAAGTGCTTCCAATCCCTAAACAAATACAATTTGAGCCTCAACTAGATCATCCCTGAGGTGAAATATTGACCAATCCATGGCAGCCTTATGAGCAGAATTTTCCTTGCAAATAAGCATTGCAAGACGAAGCCTGGACTAATGGATATCTCTCCATCATTTTCTATGGCCATAACTGCATGAACATGTGAATTATAAGTAAAATTCCTTGCTTTTGGTCGTTTATTTGCTTGTTGAAAAACCCTCAATTTTTGAACCTATAACATTTTGGCAGTAACAATGGTTCGATCAGTAGCGCAATGGCATATTCCAGATGTTAAAATAGCAGCAATCTACCTATAAATAATATTTATGATAAGGTCAATGATTTTTGTAAGAACCATGAGTTCCTTATGCCACTTTTCATGTGCCTTTTGGTGAGGGAATTCACTTCGCATACTTTCCTTGATTGGGAATTCATATTGTGATGATGTTTGCATACTACTTGAGGGGGTCCACATGCCATTCTACATGTGGACCTTACTTTAGCACACTGTCTTATTTCTAAACTAGAGCATCTTATCTCTCCTATTCACTAGAGAGATAAGGGTTACAAAAAGTAGATCAACCATCGTTGTGGTGCACCTAGGCTAAGAAACCTAAACCCTAACCCTAATCTATCCCAGAGAAGTGCACTGAGGCAAAAATCAAAAGGTTGCCTAGAATAGATCACATCAAGGAGATTAGTTTACACATGCAAGATGCACTACTCCTTGAACTCTGCAGCCTAGTTAAACTTGGAATTTCCATTATGCAAAGTTGTAAAAACTATGATGACAAAAATTTTCGTAGTTTTGATTCAGGCTACAAGTATGGGAAGCATTTTGTCTACCAATTTACACATGACATAAAATGAAAATTTGGACAAATAAAAAACCAAATGTATGCATTTCAAAGTATGTTGAATGGAGGAGTATATAGCCATTTTTATGTGAAGAGAACTTATAGAAATAAATATAGAAGGATGCTTACAAGTTAAGCCCTTGAAGGGTGAACAACCACATAAGCAAAAAATATAATAAAATGAAAAGTTTCAGAGGAAATACAAGAGTGAAGTAGATTACTTAAGCGATATGGTGGGATTCTATTAAGGTACTTTCATGTAATGGAAAGTAATCATTATAATGCTGTTAAAATTATGAATTTCACCTCAGTGCAATCATCCCAACCTGAATATCATCCCAATGTGCCAACAAAATCAGGTCCTATAGTTATGGGATGAAGAGAGACATTTTAAAGAGAAGGCCATGTAGTCACAACCAAGCACATTTTTTGAAGGCATAACATACAATCGTGTGATGGAGCAGATGATGTAGCAAAAAAAATATTTATTGTTCTCCTTTTCATAAGATGTTCATGGATGCTTTTTTTTGTAGGACCTTCATGTGCTCCCCCACCTAAAAACATACTTAGGACATCAATGTTGGAAGAAGTGGCTAAGATTACCCTGCCAATGGAGGAGATGAAACAAAATTGGATGGTAGCAGTGTGCTCCATTGTTATGGATGGGGGGACCAATATTAGTCAGCAGTCACTCATCAACATTATTGTTACATCTTTAGAAGGTCCATTCTTTTAGGGTTGTCGATGGTTCCAAAAAGCATAAGGATTCAACTTTCCAGTATGAGCTTCTACAAGATTATATAGAGGAGGTCGGGCCCTCAAACGTTGTGCAGATAGTCACAAATGAAACATCTTTTCTGATTAGGTGGGTTGTTCGTTCATAGCAGGAATATGGATACCTATTAGACTACATGGTGTGTGCATGCTTTGAATAATGCACTAAAATTCGAAGGATATTGGGAAAATAGCATGGAGGCTTTGTTTAAGGATGCTAAAGATGTGCAAATGTTTATTTGGAACCACCACACATGCTAGTTTTCTACAGGTCATATGTGAGAAAGGAATTCCTCAAGCCAAAAATGTTAGATATAATGGTCATACTTAGGACGTAGACATACTAATTAGGACTTAGGAATACTTTAGACGTATAAGTATTAATAATAAAGTCATGTAATCGTGATTTAATCAGTGTAGTCATTAAAATATTACGTATTGAGGAGTTACATTACTACTCCTCTCTGTGTCCTATAGTGTAAACATGTAAAGAGACATTGCATCATTGAATAATGAGTTAATCAATTCTCTCTCATTCTATTTGTACTCTTATCTACACGTGTGTGTAAAACTAAAAACTAACATGGTAAAGAAGCCACGATTGAGGAGAAACCAAGGTTGAAAGTGGGTGGAATTCACTGAACTACGACAACACACAGAGTAGGACAAAAGTGAGACAACCCATAGTTCTCTGTCAATCCAAATCGGTTTGGGCACATAGATAAGTGTTTTTATTTATTAGGATGCTAAAGTATATTGCTAATAAATATCAATTAGATCTATTTCAACAACAGGGTGACTTCAAGGGGATCAGCTCATCCTATTCAATTTTAGAGTTTTCGTGAAGCTTACTTGTTGCAGATAGGTTTAGACAACAACCTTTGGCTTTATTGGGCTTATATACATAGAGTTGGGAAATATTTTGAACTTGTTACTTATTGCTATGTAATGTTCCTAACTAGATTTGAATGGTTAATGACATTCTATGGTTGATATTTTTTGTCTTAAAGTTTTGGTCAAACACTTCATCAGCAAACTATTGTAGCTTTCTATCAATCTGACGCAAGTTCTTCAATACTTTTGAGTGTTGACTTTCATCAAACACTTGTTGTGCAAACTACTGTAGCTTGAATCCCCTTTCTAAATGTGAATGTTATGAAATAGTTTTGTTTGTTGTGATGATTATTTGGATTTGTATATGTTTCCACAGCATCCATATAGTAAAAGTACTTGCAATGGCACATAAAAATATTTCATAAATTCATTAATAGCATGCTGCAATACATATTAAAAATAACAACAGTATAATATTTTGGGCAAAATGATAGAAACGATCTCAGACCTGGAGATTGTTGTAGTTTCTTGTTGAATATATATTCTCTATAGAGTCCTCAATGCCTATAGGTGACTATCAACAAGCAGCAACACCACCTCTTTGATATGTAGACTCCTTAAGATCTTGAATTAACTTGGTGTTGGCAACTGACAATGATTGGGAAAGAAGAGGCGCCCAGACCTATTGCTTATACCCTTTTGAAAATACAACAACACTAATAGAAGAAGATGTAAGACTAATTTTAATGCCATGAAATGGATCTTGAAACAACCCAAATGCATAAATAATGATGCAACCCTCCTCCTGACAGAATCATGACTTGGACAGGGGTGATTGAGTGGTGATGGATATGTTGTGCCTTAGCTAATGTGCCCTCAAAAAAATGATTATCCCAAGGGGAAGATCTAATCCTAGATCCCTTTAGCTAGTGCACCCTCCTTCTACCCGAGATGCACCCTTCTAAACAATGGATGGTCGCCTAAGGGATTAGATCAAGGTTGGTGTATCTAGCAATCTGTTCAGTGTAAGAGTCCGAGAATGACTATCCATTAATATTGCACAAAAAGAGAACACGAGACCTACTGAGGGTGAGGAAGGATGGTTCGCTTGACATAAAGAGGGTGAGGAACAAATCAATGAATAAAATTGTATTTTCCCTATATGCTCTTAAATTGGTGCAAATTCCATGGTGGGCACTTACATAGGATCTAAATATGCCCCGACTCCTGGCACAAGAATGTCGATATGGAACTTTACCTGGCGCCAAAGCAACCTTTTCCCTTGCAACTGCATAATCTTCATGGTCAACAGGGTCTGCTACACATTTTGGTTTCTTAATGTGTGCTCTATCAAGAGTGATAATCCATGTCATAAGGATGTCGATACAACACCAAATAATCCCAAAGGGAAACCTAACACATTAAGGAGGAGATACAATGCCAAATAATCCAAAAAAGGGATAAACCCAACACATTAAGAGGAGCTTCTTCTTGGGAATAGGACGTATTATATTTGAGGAAGATCTTTTTCCTATAAATTTTTATTCAATAACTAGGAGGCTACATATTTATGGACAGGAGTTTGTTTGCATCCAAGCACTTTCCAATACAGAGTTGTACTAACTTATAAGTGTGGTGAGATATTTAATGATGGCTTGCACCAATATTGATGTTTTCTTTGGGATTCCTCAAGGTTGTGCCTTCTTTTTGGCTTTAGTTGAGAACTAGTGATAGAGTTGTATTTAACACCAATAGAGATAAAGAAATAACTTGCATTTTATCAATTCAAATTGAGAAATACAGGGTTGTGCCCCATGCTAGTCAAAATTACTCCAAGTGTAAAAAAAGGTTGTTTTAGGCCAAGGATTTGAATGCATTCAAATTTGGTGGAAGTTTGAATTCTTTTGATGGTGTACAAACACATATTTTTCAATAGAATAGGCTGGATGTAATATTTTAGGTGAATTTGGAAACAATATATATATTTTTTGTAGTGAAGTCTTAACAATTTTAACAATGCATAAATATATATTTTAAAAAATAAGATCATGTACAAGATCTAAATGAATTTGACAAGATATATATTTTTCAATTAAAGTTGTTATTATCATTTGATGATGAGTGGAGTGTCTTCTAAAAATGTTGGGATTCTTCTAAACTCCAACACAATTTATTTATAGAAAATATCATTGCAAATATATATATCAATTAGTTGTGAAGTCTCGATGACCTTGAAGACAAACAAAGGCATATCTCAATTGATAAGTTCCGATGGGAACATATCAAAGGAATTTGGTGTTATGAATGCCCCTCAATGATGAAGCCATAATTACCTTGATGACACATGGATGTGTATCTCAACGGACAAGCCCAAGTGCAAGTCATGGTTGAATTTGACTAAATAGGCACACTGAGATCATAAAGTCCCAAAAACCTTAATTATGTAGAAGAGTGTATCTCAAGTTACAAGGCCATAATCAAGTCTCGTCTCAATATGGAATAATAGAGATCTCTCTATCATGAACCACAACAACCTTAACAATGCATGATTATGTGTCTCAATGGCCATGCCCCAGGAAAATTCACAAAATTGATGCCCCTCTCTTATGAATCTACATTTCAACAAATGAGGTCAAGCGCAAATCCTTGGTGAATTCAACAAAATGGATACCCCTAGGTCATGAATATTTGCTTGGCTTAGCAATGCATGAAGGCATATCTCAATGGACAAGTCCTAGGAAAATTTCTTGTGCTAAATACCCTTTAGTTATGAATTCCCGACAACCTTGGAAATGCAAAACTGTGTATTTCAATATACATTTCCAAGTGCAAGCCTAGGTCAAAAGTGCCTAGTCTAAAACAAACCAGCATTTAACTAAAGATAAAATTAGCACCTAATCTGAAATGGAAAAGGTATGTGATGTTCTAAATTTGTATTGTCAACTAAAATAGGAATTTTCCTACATAAATGTTATTTTCCTACACTAAAATAACAACAGAACTTGGAAAGCAGAAGGAAGAAACAAGGGAGAACCTAGGAAACAATCTTGGAGTTGGTTTGGAAACAATAGGTAGAGGTTGTAGGTCCCAATATTTATCCATAGAAGGATGATATACTTGAAAAAGCAAGTATGTTTCACATGTCGAAATCCCAATCAGACATAGTCTACCAATTCCCCCATACCGAGCTAACAATTGGCTCAATTTCATAACAACTTGTTGCACAGAAGATGATATTGACAACCGTATCAATGTTCCTCCTGCCTTGAGTTACTCTACAAGCCAATTTAAATTACCCACGTTAATAAGTATACCCTTATTCAAATGCCCTTCCACCATTTGGTCCAATTACCTGAACTTCATAGCAATGTGGTCTTTATCTTTTTTTTTTTCTGGAACAAAAAGTGGATATATCTATTTCAATACGAAGGATTTGCAAACCGTGAAGCTGCACTAGAGTTTCACCTTTTTCTATTCTCTGCACAAGTTCTTTTGTTACATCTTCTGGCTCTTTTTCCCCTACGAGAATCAAATTCTTCTTCGTAACCTTTAGAAGGATTTCTATGAGTCAACGTTGCTCATAATCCAATGACCAAAGAGAATAATAGCACCAAATAAAGAGCAAAATTTTGAGCCAAAATTTTCTCACGAAGTCATGGTTATGGTCCTGACACCCTTGTTCAAATTTCTATTGTTGAATATAAAGAAGCTTGTTATAACTTTTGACTATAGTCAACATGCCCTCATAGGTCATTTTGAGAATGAAATTCCAAAGAGTCTAGTTGGTAGACAAAGACTTGTACTACAATAGATACCTCCTTCAATACATATTTCGTTAAAGAGATGCGTGCGGTAAAAATAACAATACAGATTTCATTCTAGATAACAATAATATGAAAATTAAATAAAAAATCGATGTTCTTCTATAAAATAAAAACTTAAAACTTAAATCTGGATGTATCAATCAAGAGAGAGAAAATTTCTTGAGTTTAAATTGCAAGTAGAGTACTAAAATGGAGAGACAATGTGATGAAAGAAATGATAGAGACAGAAATGATGGATATATCACCCACAAAGCTCCAACCTTGCACATAAGTACACATATCACCTATGAAGCTAACTCATGTGCTAAAAAACTCCTAATGGCACACATATCTCAATTTTAGGGAAAACATATCTTTGCATGTTTTATGAAAGGAGTTTGTATTGTTATTTCATTTTATTCCTTCAAACACTGCATAAAACATTTCACATCCTTACAAAATCCTGTTGTTATTTCTAGTTTGTATTAAGACTTGTAATCTAAGGGTTCTTTGTGTGGGACTCATGTGATGGTTAGGTGCCCTATGCTTGGCCCATGATCCATAAAGGAAAATATTAAGGCGTAATACTTTGTATTTTGACCCCAGATCATGGTTTGGAATGTCCTAATAACTTAGATAGTTTTATTTCTAATAACCTATATTTTGATCTAAAACCATGGATTAGGCTCCAAGAACCATCCTTAATGTTGTAAATATCAAAATGGCTATCATGCCCCACTTGTAATCTAAGGATTCTTTACTTGGGAATCATGTGATGTTTAGGGGCCCTATGGATGTCCCATGATCCATAAAGAAAATTGTTATGGTGTATGACTCTATATTTTGACCATGGATCATGGCTTGGACTATGGGAACTAACTTAATTGGTTTGAAAAACCTCAACAACAACGATGATGATGATGATGAAAATGAGGATGACAATGATGATGATGATAAGGACGATGGTACCAATGATGAGGATGACGATGATGATAAGGAGTGGTGAGGAAGTGGATGAGAATGATGAGGATCGAGCATCCATGTCTTGGACACTTAAAAGAGCCCCTATGTAGGGCCTATATAGTGTTTTAGGGTGTTGCAATGGCCCACGAGCCCCTTAGGAAATTCATATGGCCTTAGACCCTATGTTTCCTTAAACTCCATGGTCCAATATCACCACACATACCTCTAAAGAGAATATTTGTCCTACAAGTGATGCATGGTTTTCATTACAATTTTTTAAGCATCAAGGATGGTTCTCGATGTATTGGACATGGTTCAAGTGGGGACACTGATTTTTTAGGGCCTAGAAGAGGATTTTAATGCTCATGGACCATGCACACTGTATGTTTTAAGTGAGATGGAAGAGGATTGGGCCAATTATGTTTATTTGATCAATCATAGTACACTAAACTTTCAAAGGAGGAGGACTACCTCAATGCTCAAGGAACAAAGGCCGCTACATGTTTTTGTACATCGGGTATTTTTTTTAGGGTCATGAACATTGTTCAAGAAGGAAAAAAGTGTATTAGGGCCTAAAAGAGGCTTTTATCATTCAAAGATCACGAACACAATAAAAAACCACCACACATTGCATATAGAGTGAATAATTGTCCTACATGGATCATATGATTGTTGTTGAAATATTTCAAATGCCACGAATGGCTCTTAGGGCCTTTTGCAGGGTTTAGGAATAAAAACTGAGGTTGCAGGCCCTAAAATATTCATCTTTATGTGTGATGGATATTTCCACCCTGTGGAAAGATGGGAACTCCCTTGGATCACTTTCCCAAGACCTAAGATAGACAGGGGCGGTATACCAATATGTTTCCATAACCAGATCTAATCAATCACATACAACACATGAGAAAATAAGGAAGAAAGATTAACTCACCTTAGCTTATAAGCGCTCCTTTGATGATGGCCATGATTGATGTAAATCAGGTTGAATTGGCTCTAGATCCACTTGATGATCAACCTACACACATATAGACAAAGAAAAACCTTCCTCAAACCTTTCTATAAACATGTATAAAATATGCATGTAATTGACATAAAATACTATAGCTATACTAGATCTAAGCTAGATCTATCAAGTGACTATTCATTATTGCAGTGATACTTGATGTGTGGTCAATCACACTAGCATTGTTTCATGTAATACTTTATTGGTTTAACCTTGAATAAAAATTTGGAATCTAGGTGCTACTTATGTCAACATGCCTGGTGCTTTCCCTGGCGCGACATTGGAGTTTTCCTAGTGCAATTCCTTTCAAAATTCTTGGCGCAATTCCTAGTGCTATACTTGGCTCTATACCTGGCACTATGTCAGATGCTTTTCCTGGTGCAATTCCTGGCGTAATCCCTGGCTCTAGACCTAGTGCTATGCTTGGCGCTATTCTGGAAGCTATGCCTGGCGCTATTCTGGAAGCTATGCTGGGCACTATTCTAGAAGCTATGTTGGACATTATTCTGGAAGCTATTATGGACGCTACTCTGGACGTTATTCTGGAAGCTATGATGGATGCTATTCTGGACGTTAATTGGGATGCTAATTAGCGTCTAAAATAGCGTCTACCTTTAAAAAAGACGCAAAAAACGCCATTAAAAGCGCCATCCCGTGGAAAAGTGCCAATTTTATCCAAAAAATGCTGAAAAATAAACGAGAAGTGTTAGTGGATGCAAAAAAGGGAGCTAAAAGAGATGCTAAACATAGGTTTTGTTGTAGTGTGGATAGGGGTTTGTTTGCATCCAAGCACTTTCCAATACGGAGTTGTACTAACTTATAAGTGTGGTGAGATATTTAATGATGGCGTGCACCAATCTTGAGGTTTTCTTTGGGATTCCTCAAGGTTGTGCCTTGTTTTTGGCTTTAGTTGAGCGCTAGTGATAGACTTGTATTTGACACCAATAGAGATAAAGAAATAACTTGCATTTTATCAATTCAAATTGAGAAATACAAGGTTGTGCCCCATGCTAGTCAAACTTACTCCAAGTGTAAAAAAAGGTTGTTTTAGGCCAAGAATTTGAATGCATTCAAATTTGGTGGAAGTTTGAATGATTTTGATGGTGTACACACACATATTTTTCAATAGAATAGGCTGGATGTAATTTTTTAGGTGAATTTGGAAAATATATAAATATATTTGTAGTGAATTCTTAACAATTTTATCCATGCATAAATGTATATTTTAATAAATAAGATCATGTACAAGATCTAAATGAATTTGAGAAGATACATATTTTTCAATTAAATTTGTTATTATCATTTGATGATGAGTGGAGTGTCTTCTAAAAATGTTGGGATTCTTCTAAACTCCAACACAATTTATTTATAGAAAATATCATTGCAAAGATATATATCAATTAGTTGTGAAGTCTCAATGACCTTGAAGACAAACAAAGGCATATCTCAACAGATAAGTTCTGATGGGCACATCTCAAAGGAATTTGGTGTTATGAATGCCCCTCAATGATGAAGCCCTAATGACCTTGATGACACATGGATGTGTATCTCAATGGACAATCTCAAGTGAAAGTCATGGTTGAATTTGACTAAATAGGTACACTGAGATCATAAAGTCCCAAAAACCTTAATTATGTAGAAAAGTGTATCTCAAGTTACAAGGCCATAATCAAGTCTCGTTTCAATATGCAATAATAGAGATCTCTCTATTGTGAAGCACAACAACTGTAACAATGCATGATTATGTGTCTCAATGGCCATGCCCCAAGCAAATTCACAAAATTGATGCCCCTCTCTTATGAATCTACATTTCAACAAATGAGGTCAAGCGCAAATCCTTGGTGAATTCAACAAAATGGATACCCCTAGGTCATGAATATTTGCTTGTCTTAGCAATGCATTAATGCATATCTCAATGGACAAGTACTAGGAAAATTTCTTGCGCTAAATACCCTTCAATTATGAATTCCCGACAAATTTGGCAATGCAAAACTGTATATTTCAATATACATTTCCAAGTGCAAGCCTAGGTGAAAAGTGCATAGTCTTAAACAGACCAGCATTTAACTAAAGATAAAATTAGCACCTAATCTGAAATGGAAAAGGTATGTGATGTTCTAAATTTGTATTGTCAACTAAAATAGGAATTTTCCTACACTAAAATAACAACAGAACTTGGAAAGCAGAAGGAAGAAACAAGGGAGAACCTAGGAAACAATCTTGGAGTTGGTTTGGAAGTAGTAGGTAGAGGCTGTAGGTCCCAATAATTATCCATAGAAGGATGATATACTTTAAAATGCGGGTATGTTTCACACATCGAAATCCCAATCAGCCATAGTCTACCAATTCCCCCATACCAAGCTAACAATTGGCTCAATTTCATAACAACTTGTCGCATAGAAGATGATACTGACAAACCTATCAGTGCTCCTCTTGCCTTGAGTTGCTCTATAAGCCACTTTAAATTACTCATGTTAAGAAGTATACCCTTATTCAAATGCCCTTCCACCATTTGGTTCAATTACCTGAACTTCATAGAAATGTGGTCTTTATCTTTGTTTCTGGAACAAAAAGTGGTTATATCTGTTTCAATAGGATATATTTCCCACAAAGCTCCAACCTTGCACATAAGTACACATATCACCTATGAACCTAACTCATGTGCTAAAAAACTCCTAATGGCATGTATATCTCAATTTTATGGAAAACATACCTTTGAATGTTTTATGAAAGGAGTTTGTATTGTTATTTCATTTTATTCCTTCAAACACTGTATAAAACATTTCACATCCTTACAAATCCTTTTGTTATTTCTAGTTTGTATTGAGACTTGTAATTTAAGGATTCTTTGTGTGGGACTCATGTGATGGTTAGGTGCCCTATGCTTGGCCCATGATCCATAAAGGAAAATATTAAGGTGTAATACTTTGCATTTTGACCCCGGATAATGGCTTGGACTGCCCTAATAACGTAGATAATTTCCTTTTCTAATAACCTATATTTTGATCTAACACCATGGATTAGGCTCCAAGAACCATCCTTAATGTCGTAAAGATCAAAATGTTTATCATGCCCCACTTGTAATCTAAGGATTCTTTACTCGGGAATCATGTGATGTTTAGGGGCCCTATTGATGGCCCATGACCCATAAAGAGAATTGTTATGGTGTATGACTATATATTTTGACCCTAGATCATGGCTTGGACTGTGGGAACCAACTTAATTGGTTTGAAAAACCTCAACAACGATGATGATGATGATGAAAATGACGATGAAAATGATGATGATGGTAAGGCCGATGGTACCAATGATGAGGATGACGATGATGATAAGGACTGGTTAGGAAGTGGATGAGAATGATGAGGATCGTGCATCCATCTCTTGGACACTTAAAAGAGTCCCTATGTAGGGCCTATATAGTGTTTTAGGGTGTTGTAATGTATGTAACTTCAACACAAAAAAAATCTAACTACAAGGGTTCCAGGGGTCACATAATCCATATATGTGACTTCCATAATAGCGTGATCTGGTGTTTTAGTGGTTGAAAAAGATACAACGATCTGGAGTTCTGTCAAACCTTCAATATTTCCCTTAAGTTTTACCTTCAGTAATCCTTGAAGTGCCCAATGGTTATGTAAATGTCAAATGATCATCCATAGATCAGGTTATCCCCTTTTGTTTAACAATGCAAGTATTTGGTTTCCCTGAGCTACTTTATACCCTTGTAAAAATTTGTTGCACAACACCATGAAACAACATCCTGAATTGTGAATATATATCTTAGCTATTGAAATTTGTCTTAAGATCAGCTAGCATTAATCAACTCATGATATGTTGTTACTATTACAAATAACCAGACATAGATCAGGTTATAGCATTCTTGAAGTGCCCTATTTATATTAGTTTTCTTCACCATATCATATTTATTTGAGTTGTGTAAAACACATGAATTTCATGTTTGCACCAATCTGATATTTCTGTTTAGATGAGCCCAAGATCTAGGGTGTATATATGCTAAATTGATTTCCTTGTGATGGACCTGGGAGAGGAGGAACATGTCAAGTATCTTCCTGGGATCATGTTTTCCTTGGTTTATTCTGGATGTACAATGCAATTTCAATAGTAATATTCCATTTCAGCCAAATATGTTACATACCTGTAGCAGAAGCCCTAAATGACATGTTTCTTATGTGTTGGAGGATGCCAAACATTTGAATGAGTAATCCAAAAGTGAACTGTTTCTGTAGCAAGCAATTTTTGGAACATGTTTTTGAGACTTTCATTGCTTCATATGTATTGTCACTTTTCACACCTGATATCCATGAATATGCCTCAATATCCATAGCTCTATCGGGTAAGGAAGCATGCTAAATAACTCTATCTTCTTGTAGAAATTTGACTTTGAAGATGATAAATATGGTATGAAATTCTAAGAGCTATATGTGCATGCAGTTACATGCGAGTGCAGAGAGAGAGAGAGAGAGTTGTATGTTGTTTGCACTCTTTGCTTGCTCCAACCGCTCTTTATTTTCTGCAATAATTAAATAGTTTTTGTCTACGATTTCAACTCCCTGTGGTTGTCACATGAAATAAATACAAGTTGAAGATTACTGCTTAAAGATGTAAATAATATCTAAATCATAAGTGTATTGTCCATTATTAACATGATCCCATTAATATTACAAGGAAAGCAAGGACACATCAATGTTCTCCATGCTACTAATCTACTATTTTATACAATTAGTAAACCTAAAACTAGGACTACTGCATGTTCATGATATTGTCACAAGTAAATTAAGGGAAACCAATTCCGTTTGAGAAGTAAATTTTAGAAAATCTTGAACCCATTCTCTTGCAAACTCTTTAGCCCCATTAAAACCAAGGTAGACATGTGGAGACTTTTCCATGACAAGTTGAGCAAGGGAAATATGATTTTTAACAGTAGAAAGGATAGAAACGGCTCCATATTTATTTCTGAAACCATCCATAATGGTTGCTTCCATTTCTACTGTGCCTTTAGTAGACAATGCTGAGCCATGACCAGAATTGAAAACTGGGTTGGTCTCAAGCTCCCTTACCTGTAAATCCCAAAATCCAAATCAAAAGGTCATTCCTACAATTAATGATATAAATAATCATTGAAATATTACAATCATACACACAGTTTAAGAAGCATATTAGGAAAATGTAGAAGTGCCAACATTAAAATTTAACCAAATAGCAAAATATTGCAGAGCATTGGCATGGAAATGGTCAGTTTGAGAAGTTAGCTTTACTTGAGGGGTTATCAAATCAAAACTCATGAAAATTTAGATATGTTTTGAAAATGAAGCACTCTTGAAAAATTTCATGAAGAACCAACCGTAGGACTTAATAATCTTAAAGGGGACTTGCTAAACTTAAAGAGTATAGCAGGGTGGAATCCCATGCACAATTGAAATTTGTATCAGAACCTTTCAGTTCAAGGTAATGCAATATGTTCAACAAGGGAGCTTCTCAAGGTACATAATTTCAGATGCTCACAATCAGATAAGCTACATACACATGGAAAATTTCAATGCATTCAGAAGGGTTGTTATTTGATTAAGGCAGTTTACACTCAAACTGGCTACAAACAAATCCTGTTAATAGTTTTTGTGGAAAAAACAATGCATTTAGAAAAGTCTTAGCAACTAGAAGAAATTCAATGAATAGTTTAAGAGATTAGAGTCAAACTCAAAATAAAAGATGCTTGTTAGTCTATCTCTCCTGAAGTGTTGAATGTGGTAAGGAGTAAGGAAATGAGAGTATGACTGCAGGTTTATTAGAGGAAGTCAAAAAAGACTTTTTGAAAAGCACTAAAGGTATTAAACCCTCTAGTTGTAGATTGGAAAAAGCATACTAAAAGGAAAACAATGATAGTATGCACACTATCAAAACATGCATTGAGCTAGTCAATGGCCATATTTAAATAAGTAAACATTTTACAACATGAGCCATGCATGGAAATAAGCTAATAGGTAAAGTATTTCTTAGTAATTCCTCTTGAGAAATAATTTATAAGAAAATATGTACTCAAGGAAAATGAACACAATGAGATGGAAACTATAAACTCATATTTGAGTTTGAAATATTGAAGCAGAGGAAGTAAATTCAAAACTTAACATCCAAAAATAGCCAAAGTTCTTGCACTAGCTTACAAAGAGTTGAAAAAATTCCCCTACTCAAACATCTAACAAATGACCAAAAAACTTCAATGTGTAAGAATGTATGTGTTGATAGATTCTATCATTCTAATAACATTTCTCTGTAGAGATTCATGGGAATATTGACACAATAAATGAGCTAAAGACGGTGAATGATTTTGGATCTAAGTCCAGATATATGGAACAAGCCTAAGCAGGTAACAAGTAGTGGTCAGTGGTAGTGTCTAAGAGCAAAACATGGAGTTCCATTAGGATATAAACTCAAGGATTTCATTAGCAACAATTGGAATACGGATTTATTCAAAAATTGGCCAATCCGAAATCTATAAGTAATATTTATGGAAGGCAAGCCATAGGAAAAACAACTTACATTTTCAAGAAAGTGATTCAGACATTAGAAATGAAAACACGTCAAGAGCATGCATAACTGGATACATAAATTATTGATATAGGGTGAGGAGCAACTACATGATAACTGCTACAGATCTTCCAAACTATATAATTGTGTCGAAATTATTTTACAGAAAACGCCAGTAAATCCTTAAAGTACATCAATATTCTAACATGCTAAACTCAGATTTATCATCTCAATAGGACAACAAGAAATCACAACTTCCAAAATGCCTCAATAACAAATATGTGAAACAAAGTGATGCAGTGACAACACAGACAAAATGTAGCGCATAGTCTTTTGACACAAATCAGAGTTAAAAAAGGAAACAATGTAAAACATCAAAGGTTGAAGTTTATATACTCAAAAGAGAAAAAATTTGCTTCATCTTGTTAAACAGTAAAGTGGTCCCAATGCATATCTACTGGTAGATTCCTTTTTTGGTTGACCAGGTTAAAAAAGTATCACAAAGTCTAGGGGAACAATAAAACACAGCAACAAGGAGACAATCGATTACAACCTTAAGCATTGATAGAGACCTTCAGCAGCCTTCTGCTCTAGAGTCATGGATTCATCATCATATGGACATGGTTCATCCTGTTAAAACAACATATTTTCCTTGTTGCTATTCATGGAACAAATTAGATTCTTTAGAGATGAAGAACTATATTTGATCATCTGGGCCTTGGCAGACTAGCTGTTGGTCTAAAAACAACTTTACAGAATGATAGCTCAATGTTTGATACAGACCATTTGAAAAGTTACAAAGGTCCTCAATTAAGGAAATTACTTAATTGGTCATGTCCTCTTCCTTAGGAGGATGAGCATGTTTGGTTATTGCAAGAGGTTGAAACAGAGTTGGACAAGAGCTTTGGGGGAAAAGCAGCTAACCTTGTGGCTGCTGCTGGTAATTCAGCAGTATGTCTAGTTGAGTTGGCCACACGTCACTTCCCTGGCCTTCAGGACCATTCCTTATACAAAGAGCACCAAATTTGTCTCTACAAAAGGGCACAGATATTTGTAGAAACTGTTGTTCTAATCTTAGATGGAGATGATGAAAATGGTAAAACAAGGCCTCTGTGCTGGGTAGGACACATGTCTTTGGACAATGACACGGGCTTGGATCTTCATGGGATAAGGTTGAGGCCAGTCTCAGGGCTTATGGAAGAAGATTGTTTTGCACCTGGCTATTTTGTATGGGCTGTCTTGATTGCTAACCTCGTAGAGATTGGGTACGAAAAAAAAGATGCACATAGCTGCATATGATTGGATACTTTTTTTTTTAAAACACAGAGGTCCATGGCCAAACATTGAGCAGGCTGAAAAGTAACATAGAGCTTATGGTGAAAAGTGAAAAAAAATAATGGCAGAAAAGTGGTTTCCATACTCCATTCAATGGGGGTCCTTTACTTTTTACACTTTATGAAGTGGGTGGAGGAACCAGCTCCTATGGGTGGTGGAGGTTCAGGTGGCCTAGATTGGTGTGCTGAAAATCTAAAAGCAGTAATGAATATTGGATGCCCATTCCTTGGTGTCCCAAAACCTGTCTCTGGACTTTTTCCAGTTGAAGAGTAAGGATGTTGTTGTTGCTAGAGAAGTTTTTCTTGGTGTTGTATACAATGAGATTTTTGGGCGACATACTTTGCAGCATCTGATGTGCATGACTCGCACCTAGGATTCAACCATGTCAATGTTACCAAAAGGTGGTGAGACAATTTGGGGTAATCTAGATTGGGCACCATAAGAAGGATATCAATTCCATCCTAAGGACAAACATCATAAGGTACACAATGAAAAGAATTCTAGTACATGAACCCTGAACCTCTCAAAGGAAACCTGGAACAAATATGGAAAGGATTATTTCATTTGGGAAGGATGGAGCAGAACTGCCTTCAACCAAGCTAGTCATGAGAGATTACAAGGCCAGTTCTGAAAATAATGGCCTCACTAAGTCAAATGTATCCTATGGAGATGTCTGGACTAAGTACCATGAAATGACCTAGGAGAGTATTGAGGCTATTGCTAACCATAAAGTATAAACCACAGAAATTGTCTTAGATTTGCTACACTTTGTTGCTCCAAACTGATGCAACAAGGAGATGCCCATTTTTCTTATGGCATTTCCGACAATTTGGATGATCCAGAATACAAGCATTACAAGTACTAGTCTAATCTCTTGAGACAAAACTGCTGAACACACAAAATACTGAAATATACTCTATGGTGTTGGAATTCCTACAAAAATATCATATGTTTATAAATTGTCCCTTTGGGCATGTCAACCTATATAATCCTTCAAGCATGTCAAGTAGGTACAGTTAGGGATAACCCCCTAGAGTTGGCATGCACCAACCCTAAGAGAGAGGCACGCACATCGAAGGGACAGTGGGAGTAGCATCTACAAATTGCACCAGGTCTCCATTGAGGAATCAATGAAGGTTCAAGTGTAAACACAACCAAAGTCCAATAAATGCCCAAATACTATAGTATGCACCCATGTCCCATATTGGTTGAAACTGATAACAAGAGTGATGTTGCTAAGAAAGGTATGAAACCAAAAATGCATCCTCATGCATTTGAGAAGCCCCAAATTTCTGAAGCCAACCTGTTCTGGGAAGAAAAGAGGGTAGGGCTGACTTATATTTATGAAACCTGGGACCGACTTTTTTTTTTTCATAACTAGTATATATACTAGATTTGAGGGAATATGTTTGGCATCATTGTTGATGTTTTACGGACAACTTGATTGGTAGTTGTTGGGAAGTCAAAGGGTTGAAATTTGAGACCTAAAATATTCATAAACTAGAGCCCGAGATGGGTCAGTCCATGGGTGTTAATATTCTCCTAAAATGCACTCACATTAGCAATAAAACCCCCAGGTCAAGCTAGCATTACTGTTCCTTATTTCCAGCCAGGGGAGTGATGTACCCAGTCAACATTTGAAGGATACAGAGGGCCAATTCATCTTCAGAAATTCATGTAGACTTGTAATATCACCTATAGAAGTTAGCCTCTCTCACTTGGAGGCATATTTTAGTATTATTCATAAGGATTTATGCCCTAAATTCATGGCATTTGAGGGGCTTGTTATGGTCGAGTTTGCACAGGTTGTTTAGCAGACATAAGACACCAAAGAGCCAGGGAGCCTCCAGTCCCTTCATCCAAGTTGTACATACCCTGCATCTTTCATGTGCTTCAATACTATCTAAATTTTTGCATACATAGTTGTTGTTTGTGGTTGGTAACTATCTCATACTGCAAAAGAATGAATTGTGTTGCTAACCTCAATCCAGCTCACTCTAGGTTCATTTTTCACTCCGTTTATTTTCATCGACATATTTCGTATTCGTCATAATTCTCCTGCTTACGCAACCTCTTCTTGGGTTTTTCCTCGTGCCACCGATGGAGAGGATATAGTGCTTGCTGCCTAGGATCTAGTAGGAATATTTGGGAAGGAAGGACAACCAACGAGGAGAACCCATTCCGATGCATTAACCTTGTCTCAACCATTCCGATCATATATTTTCCTCCATCTCTAGAAAAATTAGAGTCATATCTTTTTAGTAGACTGAAACTGAATGAATTACACAGAGGGAAAACAAAACAATCTAAAATTCAATTTCACTACAAAGTAACATGGGAAATAAGCTTAAACTTGTTCAATAACAAATTTTTGAGAAACCTTCCAAGCAATTCACTGGACCCTGGTTCAGAAAGAAAGAGAAAGAAAAACATCATATTAATGTCCAAAAGTTACCAAAATAGGTCAATGGGACTAGAACTACAACACATCATAATATAGAGAGTAAAATAAGTTGTGTGCATCCCATAGGTCTGACAAAGAAACCAGGGATGTGGATAAACCCAATTAATTCATCTAATGTGCTTGATCCCCATTGTAGTGAACTCTAGACTACAACATGTTCATTTAGGATATTATGGTGGTAAGGAAGTCAAAGGTGTATGTTCTAAGACACATTTAAATAACGTGAAAGCCTCAAAGATAATCTTTGTGGAGGCTCAATATTGAGGAAATAAAATAACTCCAACCAAAGAATAGATCACAAAGAATGATCAACATCCCTTTGTAAGCTCTGAGAAAGGTAGCAAGAAAACAATTTAAGCACCCATGCACATTCCAACAGTTGGAAGAACAAGTAACTTGGGACATAGAAATCCCAAGTGAAAGTAAGAAAAGTTTCAGAACTAGAAACCTTATGTCACTTGTTTTTGTTACAAGAAGAAGAGTCACAAGGCATACCAATGTTGATATTCATTACCTTGTTACTTTTGTGGATTCAACAACCATTATGTGGCTTAGTGTTAGAGGAAGTAGTAAAAAAACAAAGACAGATTTTATTGTGTAACTCATCAAATCTAACTTCACTATGTTTATGTTCCCATAATTTCCAAAAGCATGCATACTCCATCCTTAGTCCAATTCTAGTTTTCAATGTAGACATTACCCACCCTCAGAAGAAATGTTGGGTTTAGAGGGTCAATATTAGTTTTAGAAGGAAAGACCCTAACAAGATAGTATCACAGCATGGTCCCAGCCACAATGAAGGGCATCCACCATCTAGGCAAGAGATCTCCAATGCCTAAGGGAAGAAATCTAAGGTAGCACCATCCTAAGGTGAAGCATTCACTGATAAATCTCTCTCAATTGTGCATATTTATCATCAACAATATCTCACGCTACAATCCATTTTGGACCATCCAAGGGATAAACATACACTATGTACCCCAAATATGATGAGGCAACCCAAAACATGGTATAAACACTTTTGAAATTAACCCAAAAAACTAACAAATGGCTCCCTTGTAAAGATTTTATTTGATAAAATTCCAAGCAACTCCCTTGTAATTTTAATTGGTTTTTCCTTACTTCTGTTTGGGGTGGGAGACATTTGGAGTGGGATTTTTTTTTATGTTTTCATGGTTTCTAGATGGATGTGACATAAGAGATGACCCATTGTCCCCTGTAGTATCAAAGGATACACCAATTCCCCTAGTTTGTAAGCCAGTCCTTGGAATAAGGGAGATCATTTGGTATAGCCAAATTGGTTCGTGTTTGTACATTACAATAGGGTAAACAAGCTATAACTGAAGATGTTTTCGGACATATAAAAATTGTCAATGCTTCTTTATGTAAGCTTAAATGATTGTAGATGCTTGTAGCAAGAAAAATTACTTGGTTTTGGACGACTATGTGGTTGCTTAGATGTTGGAGTAATGGATATCATCTGGTAAAGCCACAGTGGTTCAGGTTGTTAAATTTTGAGTATTAATTCACAATATTATAGGATCTTTGCTGAGAGAATAACATCTACAGTATATCAATGCATGACAATCATAATATGACAAGCATCACAAGCATCACAAGAATCAAAAGCATAGAGACAAGAGACACAGAGTTTCCATGGGGAAAACCCTAAGGTGAAAAACCCCACAACTTCCTCAGAGATAGAGAGAGCAATGGCTCAACCAAAATACAACCAAATAACACTGAGATAGTCTCCTAGCAGATGATCCTCCTCCTCCTCACTAGTGCGCCACTTTTCAGAGAGAGAGATAGTTACTTTTTCGAGTGAGTAAAATAGAGATCTCCTATCTCTATTTATACTCACCTTTTTGCCCAGTGACCTACTGGGGCCGACTTGTCTACTTAGATACATCCACATTATATTATATATTAATTAGGGCTGACCCCATAAGGTGGTCTAATAACCCATCGGAAAGTACACACACTTGCGACACTTGTCAATCCACATGACGACACTTCCTTATAGAGGAATAACACATCTCTTATAAGGGTACAATAAATATATATATAATACACAAATGAAATACATTCCGAAGTTACATATACATCAACACTCCCTCTTAACTAGGAAGGTATTTCTCGACACAGATCTGCTAGACAAGTCTTCTTCTCTGGATCATCGTCATCATCATCGTCACTGCTGCTGCTATCTCAACCAATATCTGACTCTACTCGTCATAGGAAGTTCTACAGAGCCAGTCCTTTTTCATACTGGATGTAGGCCCACCACCTGCAGGTCTTCGTCATCACTGGCCATACTGTGGAATCCTCAGGACTTATTACGTGCATAAAAAAACCTCGAAAGAGCATCCCAGGATGTTACAGGTACACAACTCCGACCTGTAGGATCTCCCAGGGCGCTATTACATGTGACCCCACCACAAAACCTCAAAAGAGCATCTCAGGATGTTATGGGTACACAACTCCAACCTGAAATCTCCCAGGGCACAAATTACATGTGGTCCACCACAAAACCTAGCAAGAGCATCTTAGGATGTTACAGGTACACAACTCCGACCTGAAATCTCCCAGGGCACAAATTACATGTGGTCATGGCAAAACCTCGAAAGAGCATCTCAGGATGTTACGGGTACACAACTCCAACCTAAAATCTCCCAGGGCCCAAATTACATGCCATAGGACAAAACCTCGCAAGAGCATCTCAGGATGTTACGGGTACACAACTCCGACCTGAGATCTCCCAGGGCACAAATTACATGTCCTCCCAGAGCAATGTCTCGAAAGAGCATCCCAGGCTATTACGGGTACACAACTCTGACCTATAGGATCTCCCAGACATGCTCATCTGCACAACCTGATCCATGGCCACAGAGTATCAACCTGATACTCACGATGCATCATCCTGATGTACTCATGATCGTCCTGATCATCATCACTGCAACGTCCTGCTACATGTCATCTGGAGCAACATCCTGAAGCTCATCATCCATGATCATCCTGATCATCACTGCAACATCCTGCTGCATGATCCACCTGATCATCAATGCATCCACTTGATGCATACCAAGTATCTACCTGATACATATCATCATACATGATCCACCTGATCATCAATGCATCCACCTGATGCATACCAAGTATCTACCTGATACATGATACATATCACCATATATGATCCACTTGATCATACAATGTATCCACCTGATACATATATAGATACATGGTCCAAGCATCCAACATGATGCATATACAAAAATACATACACATGATCCAACTGATCATATCCAGCATCCAACATGATGCATACATACATAAATGATCCAACTGATCATATCCAGGATCCAACATGATGCGTACATACATACATAAAAATGATCCAACTGATCATATCCAGCATCCAACATGATGCGTACATACATACAAAAAATTGATCCAACTGATCATATCCAAGCAGAAACCAGAACATCATCCTGATGCCCATTATCCAGCACTTACATCCATAGCCATGTGAAGGATCCTCCTTCCAACATGCTTGGAATGGCTTCAGCAAATGTGTCCATTACTTCTTCCTCGAAGTGTCCTCGATCTGAAGAACACCAAGCCTCTCTCTGAAGTACTCGAACTTCACTCTGGCTAGTGGCTTCGTCAGCACATCTGCAATCTGCTCATCCGTCGCAACATACAGAAGCTTCACAGCTCCTCTCTGCACCATATCCCTGATATAGTGATATTTGATCTCTATGTGTTTCGACCTGTCATGAAACACTGGGTTCTCGGACAGCTTCACACAACTCTGGTTATCATAGAAGATACCAGTAGCCTCCAACGGGAGATCAAATAACTCAGACAGTAGCTTCCGTAGCCATACTGCCTCACAACTAGCTGAACAGGCTGCAACATACTCTGCCTCAGCTGTACTCAGTGCTACGCAGGAATGCTTCCTGCTAAACCAAGAGATCACACCTGATCCCATACTGAAGCAGCACCCAGATGTGCTCTTCCTATCTGCAGCACTGCCAGCCCAATTTGAATCAACATAACCCTGTAGGTTAAACTTTTGATTTGCTTCATACTTGAGCCCATAATCCATTGTACCCTTCAGGTACCTCAGATCATGCTTTACAACAACCAGGTGAACACTCCTCGGATCCGTCAGGAACTGGCTCAATGTGTTCATAGCAAAGCAAATGTCTGGTCTCGTGTTCGTCAGGTACATCAAGGACCCAATCATCTGACGATACATAGAGACATCAACTGGCTCAGATGAAGCATCACATAGAAGCTTCAGATTCGATGCCATAGGTGTGGCCATGGCCTTGAAATCCATCATCCCAAATCTCTTCAGGATATCTACTGTGTACTTCCCTTGACCAAGGAAGATCCCACCTGCACTCTGCCACACCTCCATACCTAGGAAATAGTGCATCATTCCCAAGTCTTTCATATCAAATTCAGCTGCAAGCTTCCTCTTAGTATCTGCAATCAGTCTGTCATCTCCTGTCACAAATAAATCATCCACATACAGTAGTAGAATCACAGGATTCCCTTCCTCAACCTTGTAGTAAAGGTTGGAATCCGCTTTACTTTTGGTAAAGCCCAAACTAGATAGGAAACTTTCCATCCTACCATACCAGGTTTTGGGAGCTTGCTTCAAGCCATACAAGGCTTTCTTCAATCTGCATACATATGATTCCCTGTTATGTATTTCAAAACTGAGTGGCTGTTCCACATATACTTCCTCTTCTACTACACCGTTCAGGAAAGCAGTCTTCACATCCATCTGGTGTATCTTCCATTTCATTGCTGCAGCCAGGGCAAGTACTGTTCTGATGGAAGTATACCTGGCTACAGGTGCAAAGGTTTCTTCATAGTCTATTCCTTCTTTCTGAGAGAAACCACGAGCTACGAATCTTGCTTTGTATTTTTCTACACTGCCATCTGCAGCATGCTTGATTTTGTAGATCCACTTGGAAGTCACAACAGACTTCTCTTTAGGTCTTGGGACAACATCCCAAACATCATTCTTCATTATTGATTGGTATTCCTCAACCATAGCATCCTTCCATTCTTTTTTTTCTGCTGCCTCTTCATAACTGGAAGGCTCTTTGTTCATAATGTCACAGAGTAAAGCAACATAACTGGTGTGTGATCTGGTTCTCTTCTTTGCTCTGTGTTCTTCTTCTGGAATGCCAAATCTTTCTGCATCATGAATGAGCTCTCTAGCCCATACAGGTTTCCTCTTGTGAGAGTTATCCTCACGGGGCGGATCTATAGGTTCTTGTGGATCTTCAAACTCACGAACAGTTTCTGGAACTGCTTCAGTCATGGTAGTGTCCTGAAATCTTGTTTCCTTAGGTTCTTCATAAACTTCAGTAGGTGCCTTCCTTGATTTGATGAATGTTGAGTTTTCATCAAATGTTACATCCCTGCTGACATCAATCTTCTTGAACCCTGGAAAGTATATTCTGTAAGCCTTCGAGCTTTCACTATAACCCACAAAGATGCCCTTCTTTCCTGAAGGATCTAGTTTAGTCCTCTTCTCTTTTGGGACATGAGTATATACTGGACAACCAAATATTCTGAGATGGCTGACTTCAGGTTTCTTACTAGAAAAGACCTCTTCTGGTGTCTTGTTGTCCAATATCTTGTGGGGTGTTCTGTTCTGTACATATACAGCTATTATAGCTGCTTCTGCCCATAGATGCATAGGAAGATCTTGGTCATGCAACATTTCCCTTGCTGCTTCCATGATAGTTCTGTTCTTCCTTTCTGCAACTCCATTCTGTTGAGGATTATAAGGAGCAGTCAACTCCCTCTTAATCCCTGAATCACTGCAAAGCTTCTTGAAGTCATTTGAGGTGAATTCTCCACCATTGTCAGATCTGAATGTTTTGATCTTCTTGTCAGTTTGATTTTCCATCAAGGTTTTGAATTCCTTGAATTTATCAAGCACCTCATCTTTTCCCTTCAAGAAGTATACCCAAGTCTTCCTGGAGAAGTCATAAATAAATGATACATAGTAAGCATACCCACTTAGGGAATTGGATGACATAGGGCCACATACATCTGAGTGGATGATTTCTAGGATGTCTTTTGCTTTGCTTTCACTGCTTGGGAAAGCCTTCTTAATGTTCTTACCTTTTGCACATCCTTTGCAAACACCTTCATGTTTGGTCTTGATTTCAGGAAGACCCTCTACTGCCTTGCTTGCAATTGGAAGTGCTCTATAGTGCATGTGAGCAAGTCTTCTATGCCAAAGTTCACTTGGCTCCATGGATTCATGTACCATGGCATGTTCAGGTTGTCCGTTCAATTTATACAAGCCTCCCTCTTGCTCTCCAATCACTACTGCATCATCTATGTTCTTTCCCTTTGGCCACATTAGGACTTTGCCATCCACAAATGCAACCCTCATACCTTTTGCATCCAATGCAGAGATTGAGAGTAAGTTTTTCTTGAGCCCAGGTACATAGAGGACTTCCTTCATCTTCAGAGATTTTCCAGAATCTAGGTTGTAGGAGGCTTCACCACTTCCTTTGATTGGGTATTGATAATCATCCCCAAGTTTCACCTTATGGGGTGATTCATGTTCAGATAGGTTTACAAAGGATTCCTTAAACCCAGTCATGTGTTTGGAAGCCCCACTATCAATCAACCAATCATTACATCCATGGGAGATGGTACCTGTAAGAGTAGAAATTAGGACATATTCTTCTTCACTTGATGAGTCATCATCACTACTACTTTCTTCCCTAGCCTTCTTCTTTGGAGGTTCATCATCTTCGGCAGCATGAGCATGAAACCTTCTTTTTCTGCCCTTCTTCTTCTTACTGGAGTTGTTGTTATTATCCCTTTTGTTCTTGGGACAATCTGAAGAAAAGTGACCCTTCTCATTGCATGTGAAGCATCTTAGGTCCTTCTTACTCTTTTGATGGAATCTTTTGTGGTGAGAGTGATCCTTCTTGGTTTTGCTTCTTTTGGTGTGAGCTGCAAGAGCTTGATCTTCTCCTCCCATCTTTTCCTCACAAGCTATAAGTCTAGCTTCTTCTTGAGAGCATTCTTCCCTCAATCTGTTGAAGGAGATCAATTTCTTCCTTGCACAAATTCCTTGAATAAAGGAATCCCATGACCTGGGTAGGCCATTTAGAGTGGTCATCACCACTTCACCATTCTCCACCATTTCATCTACTGCTTCTAATTGTTCCTTGATCTGGGAGACCCTTGAAAAGTAAGATTGAATGGTTTCTCCATTCTAAAACTTCACTGCTTTCAATTGGTTCCGTAGGGTCATCTTCCGATTTATGTTCTTTCCTTCAAATAGCTTGGTCAAAGATTCAAACATCTCTTTGGGTGTCTTAAGAGAAGACACATGAGGTATGAGATGGTCTTTGATAGGATCAGCAATGATTCTCTTTGCCTTGACCAAGTTCTTCTTGTGCAATGCCTTGGCTTCTTCATCCTCTGGGATAGGGATGTCTTCTTTCACATATGAGTCCAACTCATTCTCTTCCAAGATTAACCCAATCCTATACTTCCAGGCTCGGAAGTTATCAGCCCCTTCAAGCTTATCCTCAAGCTTGGTGTGGAGAGACATCTTTAAGAGTACTTCAAATGGAAATAGAAAAGATTTAGGACTTACCACTTGAAGTGCTGAAAACTGGATCTGGTCCCGGATTAGGGTTTGTCAGAGAAACCCTAAAAATTCAAAATGTGAATTTCAAAATTTCGGAAGGATAGAAAGATGTGCCTTGGAGAGCTGATCAGCCTAGTACATTCAGAATTTGAGATCAGCAAAGTCTTGCCCTTCAAAATTGCCTTTTTGTCCTCCTGGGTTCACTAGGGAGAGCCCTGAATTAGGGTTTGAGTTTCTCGGAGATCTACTCAGCCAAAAATCTCGATCCAAAGCTCTAACCTTCGATTTTTGCAAGGAGCTTCCAGCTGTGCCTTCAGTTTCCAGAAATTCCTATTTTTGTGGAAACCCTAATTTTTAGGGCCAAATCTGAAAATGCTCGGATCTGAATTCTGATTGGATAGATAGATGCACCTTGATGAGTAGATCCAATCTATTATACTGAATTTCAAAAATCTATGGAGAGAAACCCAATAAACAAGGAATACAAGCTTCCGTCACTGCAAAATGTCTTCTTCTCAAGTTAGCTCTGATACCATGTTAAATTTTGAGTATTAATTCACAATACTATAGGATCTTTGCTGAGAGAATAACATCTACAGTATATCAATGCATGACAATCATAATATGACAAGCATCACAAGCATCACAAGAATCAAAAGCATAGAGACAAGAGACACAGAGTTTCCGTGGGGAAAACCCTAAGGTGAAAAACCCCACAACTTCCTCAGAGATAGAGAGAGAAATGGCTCAACCAAAATACAACCAAATAACACTGAGATAGTCTCCTAGCAGATGATCCTCCTCCTCCTCACTAGTGCGCCACTTTTCAGAGAGAGAGATAGTTACTTTTTCGAGTGAGTAAAATAGAGATCTCCTATCTCTATTTATACTCACCTTTTTTCCCAGTGACCTACTGGGGCCGACTTGTCTACTTAGATACATCCACATTATATTATATATTAATTAGGGCTAACCCCATAAGGTGGTCTAATAACCCATCGGCAAGTACACACACTTGCGACACTTGTCAATCCACATGACGACACTTCCTTATAGAGGAATAACACATCTCTTATAAGGGTACAATAAATATATATATAATACACAAATGAAATACATTCCGAAGTTACATATACATTAACACAGGTTTGTACATGGCAACATAGTAAATGCATTTTAGCAAGTTAAATTTGGCCTCACAAATTGGGTATCCAATATGTGCATCTCCTCCATTGCTCTTATGGCCTATCCTATCATCATCCTGCCTGACAGACCTCCCTCACTACAAAATTGTTCAAAAAATTATGCTTCTTCCTGAGAAAATTCTTTGTAACTTTAATTGAATGAGACCATTTTCAAATTTTTAATCCTAATGTGATCATAGGCCATGGATTTTAAGAAACGATAATCTATTTCAACTTTAAGTGATGAAATAACTTTCAAAACCTTCCATCCAACTCTAGTGAGCAGTGAGCACCTCTATTTGGGTTTCTTTTACATCTTAGATGATATGATGGTTTCAACTTATACAAATAATGACAGGGTGAATCTGTTATTCCTTAGATTACTGCTACTTCAGCTGGGTAAGAACTTGTAGATCGTAAATTGGACTATGGGATGGCTATCTTCAGTTTCTTTTGTTGTTATGATTAATGGCTCTAATTCTGGGTTTTTTTAGGGTTTAATATTTAGGGATAAGTTGAATATGGTGGATTGTCTTTGAGTCTGGATAACCAACAAGGATGTAGCAGCTTATAAGGCACTACCATGTCTGTTTACTTATGGGATTTGGTTGGCAAGAAATCAGATGGTATTTAAGGACCTCCACATCTCCCCTACACAAGTAGCACAAAAGACCAAACTGGAAATGAAAGGGAACATAAGGTTAGATGTTTATTGATGCCAATTATAGATCAAGCAAAGCCATGGGGTTTCTTCAACAGAGGTTGTCAAGGAACACCAAGTATATGTTGAGAAGGGGCTCTACTGTTTGATTCTTCTCATTTCTTGTTACTAAAATATGGTGCTCGACAAGAGACCAATAATTGTGATGAATTTTATGCTCTATGGTTGTTGATGAAGACAACAGAAGAAACAGGGCTAAAACATCTCAAAGTGTTTGAAGATTCAAATCTCTTGATGAATTGGGCTAATAGACATTGCAGCTTAAAAAATATTTCTAAAATGTTAAATTTTCAAATCAATTGAAGTAGTATTTGAATTAAAAGAAGAAAAATTAGGTTCAAATGAGCCAATGTTTAGTGAAAACTAGAGCATACCCATTCCTTTATGAGTTCCTTTTTTTTATCCATCTCTTCAAGGGCTCGAGCACGCCTAGCTTCAAGAGCTCGAAGCTCATGCTCCTTGAAGGTCCAGTCATTATGTATCCCAAGATCCTTCTCACCTTTGTGCTTCTTCAATTTGACAAGCTTTTTAGCCTTTTTGGCCTTCTTCTTGTGGTGTTCCTTCACTTACAATGTAACCTGCCAATTATAAAACCATTTTAATTTAAAAGTAGATTCAACACTACAAAAGCATAGTATGCTTTGGGAAAAATATCAGACAAAAAGAACACACGGGCATTTATTGCACACCTAATAAGCCTTGGATGCAATTCTTCTTCTGCTATCCCAAGACCAGCAATATAATTTCTTTAAATTTCTAATGTGACTCAATACTTAATCATCCATATGTATAGTATATAAGTCATATATATTGTATTGTCATAGATATAATACATAATGATTAATTATATTGTGAGTGTATAAGTCATTGTGTTGTCATAGTCGAACAAACAAATACTAATGGCAGTGAGGCATGAGAATAGAACTTAGACTTGCAGTAGTACAAACCAAATACTAATTTCAACGTGGCATGAGAATGGAACTTGAGACTTGCAGTAGTATAGTAGACAATTTCATCATCTCTTTTGTTGCAACAAACGTGTGTTTGTTCAAGACCTCCCACAAGTATTATGCAGAAGGGGATTTGACAATAAACACAACTATTATGCAGAAGGGGATTTGACAATAAGCACAACTATTATGTAGAAGGGGATTTGACAATAAGCAAGCAAAAAAATAATCTTATGTACTTTATTTGAAAATTTTCGAAGTAAGGTGGGGCTGTGTAAATTATATATATAGCTAAAATTTACTTTATATCTAAATTTTCATATGGTTAAAATTTACCTTATTTGGAAATTTTCATAGTCAAGTGGGAGTTGTGAAATTATATATGGTTAACATGTAAATGTAATGTATTCCATAAAGATTGCAATCAAAATTTTATGGTGGTGAAATTCAATGGAACATTGTATTCATAATTCAGTGGTGTTTTGAAAATTAAGAAAATAGGTTTATTGGTTGTTATCAATGAAAACTATTTATATTATTAATGTTCAAAAATGTAATTTATATCATTAATGTTCAAAAGTTTAGACCACTAATTGTTGAAATAACCACTATTATTGAGTAAGTTGAATCTTTGGATATAATGGTCATAACCTTATATCATTTTAGATAACTATAGAATGCAAGTCCTGATTCGGCTTTATTATATGTGTGCCTTATCTATTATTGATTAACATATGTGTTTAATGGTTAAACTTCAAGTTTTCTTGAAAAACAATATCTCTAATTTTGCGATTTTCAAGAACTTAACCGAATCAATTGTGGCCTTTGGAAGGGGTTGATGGTAGAACAATGGCCCATTTCTCTTTGATTTAACTAAACCTCCATTGCCATGGACACCGGTATCTTGATTGCTTGCAATCACTTTCCCATGCTTACTAATGTCAATAGCCTTTTAGAGTTGTGGCAAACTCATTTACATGTTCTATGTAGTTGTAAAGATGAGATTATCCATTGCATTGTACTGTAAGAATGACCATACATAAAAACGAATAATCTACTGCATTTTACATACTTTAGCTAGTGCATTGTTCACATAATTGGATTACAAAAATAATTAAATCTGTAAATGCATTTTTAATGGCAGGGTCTTCGCTACATCGTATCCTTGTTTGACATAGGTGGTATCTCTTATTTGCCACTGTAACATCGAAAGGTTCTGATGCTTGCCACCATGATATAATTTCATGCAACTTCTTATTAAAATCATGACTAATTCTCCTCAAGTCATTAAAATTCATCTTAAGAAATGCTTGCACTTAAGAAAATGTAATATTAGCATAGACATGTAACTTGTGGTTCGTGGACACGGATAAGTCACAAGTTAAGTGCCATGAACAAGTTACTTGTTATCCATGTTTAGTTACATGAACTATGCGAATTGTTCCCTATCCATGCATCAACTACTAATTATCCATGCATAGCTACCAATTATTTTTTTTATTTGTTTTTTTTTATAATTGTTTATTTGGAATTTGGAATCACTATCACAAAATCAATATAGACAATACACTTCTCTTACCTTTGTACAATCTATGAAAAGCATAGGCACTAGTCCATCCAAATTTTAAGATATAAACACCTAGAAATGTAATTATAATTTTAAAGTTCAACTTCAATCTAGGCTGGGAAAACTCTTATCTCAAATAGCCATAGATTTTGGTGTGTGTAAGTATAAACTCTTGTCTCAAATATCCATAGACTTTGGTGTGTGTAACTCAAATTGGTATAATATAGGAAGCCTGAATTTCTTAACAACTGCAGAGTGAGGTTACACTTCTCTCATACCACTAACATATTATTGAATATATTTTCTCTAACAGTCTATGCCATCATGGACTCTGTTTATTAATCATGTAGATATGCTTATGTTTCTTAATTATATCGATAGGCATAGGAATACATTTTTTAGTTATTTCCATAATATTTCTATAGTTTCCATTAAGTAGAATAATGAGATAATTTTATGTGATGGAATGAATTTATTTTATACAAACTATTCAAGATGCTACAATCTCCACTGCAGTGAGGTCTAAATTTTTTGATTTAAGATGATTGCAAAATCACTCAGTGCCTTTACCACACATTTCTCTACTTCCTCCATTGTATTGCCTTCCTGTGAGCATTCTTCTGATTTTAATTTTTTGCTGGGTTGCACAACTGCTTGTATTTAAATCATTCTCGCAACTGAGCATTTTCTTTAATTGGCATTTGCAGGGGAAAATCAACATTCCAAATACCACTTGTCAATTTCTAAAATACATTCATGAATTTCTCAAATAAATCCATAAACTAAGAAGAGAACATGACAAGTAATTAGAAACCACCAAACAATCAATTTTTGAGAGTTCAGTGGAGACCTCAAAATCTACAAGTAATATTGGATCTAAGAGTTGAATATTGACTCAATGGACTCTACTCCTCCTTCTAATGCCTCAGGCCCTCCTAATCATCATGGTTATCCTATCGTTACAGTAAATGTAGCGTTGGGGAGTTCACATATAATAATAACAATTTACAATTATAGAGTTCGATTCCTATTCTCTAGGGTTCTGAAACTGCTTAAAAAGGAAGGGCTTGATGTGTCCAATGATTCTACTTTCTTCTCTTATGATAAAGTTATTCATAATCTTCATCTCAAGATAAGGTGAAGTTTCTCTAATTAAATGTAATTTTTTGGTAGTGCATGCCAGCTAATTATCAGAGTGCCATGATTGTTTTAGATGATTGAAGGAATGCATGAAGTGGATGCAAATCTTCTGCAAAAGAAGATTCGTGATAAAAGCATGGAGGACTATTAAAAATGTGAAAAGTGAACAGGTCAATCATCCATATAATGTTATCTTCCTATTAGCTTTTCAAATAAATAATTATAAAAAATATATATCAAAATTGATATGTGATGATCTGTAATTAATACTTTCCCCAATTTTTGTAGCAATTTGTAAGAGGATATATTCCAACCTGAGGTTGAATTTCTGCAAAAAAACTCAATATAGAGTGAAATCCCTAGGTATATTGTCTCATGCAGATGTTGGATTAGAGTTTGAAGTATCATTCCTTGGAAAATAAATTGTTTGTATGTAAAATTTCCATCGCACATCAACGCTCTACCCTACCTTCATGTATGGTGAGAGATAGCAAAGAAAAACCAAATATCCCTAAGCCCGAGTGCAAGACCTTAGCATCTATAAGCACAATAATAAAGGTGATGGTTGTAAGATATACTTCGTTGAAGACATCTATAAGCCATGAAATTTGAAGTTCCATCCATCAACATTCTTGAAACCAATTGCAGAACCAAAATATGAAGTAAAGATTCAGGTAATAGGAACTTTGGAAACAATGTACTCCATTTTCAAATTTGCATCAGTAATATACAGTGGTAAACCCCTTGCAATTGAGAAATTATTTGACAACACTTATCAAATGTGGTTATGAGATAATTGAAAGCTCCTCGTCTAACAAGGCATGGGGCAACAAACTCATGTAAAAAAATGAAGAAATACGAGTGGACATGCCAACTATGACCTAGAAAAGGATTATTCCTGGCCCTATGAGAGTTCAGGTGGCATTTCCCATAGTGATGAAGATGCCAACCCCAACCCAAGGATACCAAATCGAACCATCAAAATCTTCTTTGCATTTTTTCATCATAATAAGATTTCACACGCATTATGAATCAAGAAAAGTATAATTCTTTGGCCTACGAGGGTTTGGGTGGCATTTCCCTTGGCAACGAAGATTCCAACCCTAAACCAAGGCTACTAGATCAAAACCCCATAAGATCCTCTGCATTTCTGCACCTGAACTGGATTTCACTCACATTGCAAACCAAAAAAAAAGATAGTGCTTGGCCATGAAAGTATTCAGTTGGCATTTCCCATGGTGATATGCCAACCCCAACCTAGGGATACCATATAAAACCACTAAAATCTCCTCTATATTTCTACACTAGCACGAGGTTTCACTGACATTACAAATCAATAAAATGATAATGAAATAATAATCATAATTCACAATGGAAATTCCACAGAAATGCAAATCAAAGCAAATCCACATCAACAAAATCAATGAATGAAAACACGACCCAAATTCTCATGTCCCATTTCATATAAATACAAAAATACTAGATTTTGTGCAATTAATATCAGAGATCTAGATGAATTACCTCTTTATTTAAGGAGAAACAGGGAAAACCGCCATAAGCCCTCTCCCCATTGCGGCCTTCATAGTACTTTTTGGCACTCTCAACTCTGTCATTGCAACCATGGTAGGTGTGGGATACTAGGATTTGAAATCCACCATTTCCATCTTACTTGCTTCTTGATTTGTAATCCCTGAATGATCAAATTCATATATAAATGGAATACTAAAACCCTAAATATTTTATGTCAAATGAAGAAAATAGAGCATTCACGGGAAAATTAAGCAAAATGGACCTGGAGATTGTTAGGTTTGTTGTTTTCGCAAATCTTTTTGATGCCTTCCACATGGGGATCTCAAAGACGCCTATGAATGAACCTCTTCATTTTAGGAGAAATAAGGAGCACCATTGAATCTTTTTCTATGGCCATGGTGGTGCGGCACGATTCTGAGCTTTGGAAGCCCCCATTGCTAGCCTGTTTAAATTTCTATAAGAAATCTCCATGATTAGTTTGTTGGGTAATCACCTCAAACCCAACAATGTTATCCCAGGAACATAACACATTCTACCACCATTTCCATGTTAGTGTGGCTCAATTTCTAAGCTTTGGAAGCCGCCATTGCCAACCTGATTCCTCTATAAGTGATGGCCATGGTTAGTTTTCGTTGTGTGATCACAAATAATCCTAGAGTGTTGGTTGAAGAACACAAAAGGGCTAACCTACAAATAGTGAACTTTTCCCTTTTCCGCTCAATGAAGACCATTTATAAACCCTCTTTCGTTGCCCTTGAGACCAAAAGTCAAAAAGTCCAATAAAAAACCAAAATAGTACCTGGTAAGTAAGATGCAAAATGGATTTTGTCTTAAAAAACCAGTATAGGTCCATCAAACACTAAAAGGATCAAATTTATGTGTATATTTTTTGGATATGCAAAATTTGAAATTAAAAAAGTTATATTAAAAAAACTTTGATCTTTCCTGCACCTTATAGAACTAGGTTTAAGATAAATCTATAATGATTATTTACAAACATTAGTAATCTTAACGCAATAAAAAATGATATATTTTACATACCTGGTTTTGTACATCTAAACTGACCTGAAAGCCCCAAACACTTGTCAAGTGAAGGTGATGCAGAGAGAAAGGTGGAACAATGTGAACTACAAACCACGAAACATTGAGTACACCATGCAGGAGCTTAAAGCCACCTCAAACTACATTTTTTATTACAACTATTTCTTAGAATCAATAATCTATTGAATTCAATATTCCAGGAAAAGGATCACACTCAACAAATTAACCAGTTGAACAGTGTCAACCATCAGTAAGACTGAATAACACTTTTCAGTAGATAATCCTGCAATTCATATTGGTCCATTAGGCCAGTTGGATCGAATGGTGGGCATGCCCTAGGAAGAATAGGGCTATTGAAGGAAGAATAAGGATATTGGGATGGAAATCTCTGGTTGAATATGCTTGGGGCAGTGAGGGGCTTATATGCTTAGGAATGACCCTGACCCATCTCTCATGTTTCCCAAAAAAATTTGACCTCTTATGAATTCCATCATCTTATGAATTAGGACTTGCACTCCTGAGATATAGAGGTTTTTATTCCCCTTTTCTCTTCGCCTCCAAGCTATAGGATCAATGCCAGGAATTTCCATAACTAGAAGCTCCGCCCTTGACCTCGGGGTTGAGGAATAAGAAACAAAACCAAGCCACACTACTTCGGGGAGAGTATCTTTTACGGTCCAGAGCCTTTGGAAGTTCAGAACTAAGGTCCATCATCAATGTTTTGGAATTGGGGGCGTGGGAAGACTTTCATATTTGTTTTTGAAATTCAATATAGCGGGTTATGAGTTAAATATAATTTTGATATGTTTGTCATAAATATTTTTTTGTATGTTTTTGATATATATAAAAAATGTTCAACAAAATTATTTAACATAATTTTTAAATTACTATTAACATAGATTAAAGTTTCAGTTTTAAATGTAGTTTTTAATTTAAGTTTTAATATTTTTAATTTTGTTTTTATTTAGACTTTTAACATATTTTTAGTTTTTATTTTATGTGTTTTAACCTTGATTATGCTGATGAGGAATAGAAAGACAATGATGATGATGTCAATGGTGATGATGAAAATGATGAGCTTGGGTTTAGAAACTCATGGGAGTCTTGTTGTGTGGGCCATTCTATTAGGCACCGAATAAATCCATGTCAAAGTGAACAATGAGAGAGATGCCACACAATGAAATAGAAAGTGTTAAGTCAGTAGCTTGTTTCCAATTTTTGGTTTGATAGTATCCTGTTTTTTTTCAATATTTGGCTTGATTTGCACTTTATTTTAAGTTATTCATTTTCTTTAACTTGATTTTCTCCTCCTTAGTAGGTTTTTCCTTAGGATTTATATAAGATTTTGGGCTTGCTTTTGAGTTTTTAGATTTTAAAGCTTTATATTGGTTTTTGATGAGGGTTTTTAAAAGTTCATTATATCAAATTAGAAGCTCATAGATCTTATTCTAAGTGAGGACATGTACAAGTCTAATCCTGATAACCTCAAGATCCCATGCAAAATGATATAAAGTTGTTTAAAATCAACAAATCAGTGTTGAATTTTTTCTTGTAGCGCTGGAGCCGAAATTCAACAAGGAAGCGCTACAAGAAAATCATGATCACAAATTCTTCCTATTTTCCAGCAAATTTTGGCACGCTCGAGCTATTGAATGATTGATTATGTGTGTTAGAGGATTCATGATGTGTTGATGCAGAAGACATCATGATTTCAAATGCTTGCACGTCGTGAGAAGGTCGTGCTCATCATCAGCACAGGTGGAGTTCAGTTTGACATCTATCCACACGGTTTCAGGTAATGTGGCATGAAGTTGTTATCTACAAGCTCATTCAAACACAGAAGATTTAATGAGATAACCATAGCCACTTGAGAAAGTCGAGCATCGTTGCCAGCTGGACAAGTAAGAGGCGTTGAGGGCTTCACGGAAATTAGGGCTTCATAATTCTGGGGTGAACTGCTAAATTGAAGATTGCGCGACATCTGGACAACAAAGCTGACTCATCTGACAGTGGGGGTTGTGATTTCAAACAACCACATTGGAGCAATTTACAGGTATTCTTAAAAAACCCATATAACAGCAGATTTGGGGCTTTTTCGTTTCAGCTTACTTTGATCAAATTAATCAAATGTTAGGTAAAATTGTGCTTTAAAATGCAATTTTAACCAAAGAAGTAGTTATTTGTTGATAAGCTGCGATGCCAGATTGAAGGAGGGTTGAACATAATAGCCTCGTTTTTATATTTAACCCTGTCAGTGCTACGAATAAACCTATGCATTCAATAGTGTTGTTAACTGCCAAAATTCAGCTCCTGTTCACAAATAATACAAGAGTAGATATCCAGTTTGAAGTGATTAGAGCATAATGGGCAAGAGTGGCAAAATAAATAGAGCTGAGCCAACAGATGTAGAATGGGTTGAAAAACTGCCAGAGTGTGTGGAGCTATTCAAACGAGCTGGCTGGATGGATTTTTTCAGAAAAATTGATGGATATAATGCATAGGTATCCTGCAGGTTTGCCCAGGGTTTCAAGAATGATATGGTGGTTTTCGATACCCTGAAATTCAAGCTGACAGTTAAATTGATCTCGGAAGCCACAGGAATTAAAGATGAAGGTGAACATTGGTTTAAAAAGTTGCCCTTTGATTTTGATCCATAGAGATACCTCTTACCCAATATCATACCTGATTGGAATAAAGGTGTCCTAATCCAAAATGTTAAGAAAGAATGGGTTGAACCAATTAGAATTTTACAGAGTTATGTTACCTGTGAGGGAAGGTATGCCTTCGTATACAAGTATCATTTTAGATTTCTTCAACATATGGTGGGAATATCCAAGATGAATTTGCCATTTTTCTTCCTGAAGAGTTTGCAAAAAATGGCAAACAAGGTGAAAGGGCCAGTAGATTCTTCCTCTCAGTCCATTTTTCATCATGGATTAATCAAATTGATTGTTAGTACTGCCTTGCAACATGAGGGAAAGACCTGGGACTTTTTTGTTTTTTGGTCTGGTTTTGAAGATAAAAAATCCAAAAGACAAGCAGATAAGGGCAAAGTCTTACTCAGAAAATTAGGTCATAAGCCCAAAATGGAAGATAAAGGAAAGATCAAAATTGAAGAATCAGCAGAGCCTGTAGAGGAAGACCGTGAACAAAAGACATCCTTAGCCATCCCTGAAAGCAAGCTCACACTGTTTGAAGACAAGAAGGAATTGCCTGAAAAGAATCCAGCGCCTGTAGCAGATCCTCAGGAGGAGAAAAAGGTTGACATTAAGGTTGTTCCTGTACCTAAAGAAGAGATTCAAACTCAGCCAAGAAGCCCTATCACAATTCTTTCAGATGATGAAGGATATCTATTGGAAGATGAACAGCCTATCCCTAAAATAGAAGTCAAAACTGAAATAGAAGGAATGCAAACTTCAGAGAGCAAAACCACAAGGATTAATAAGAAAAGGAACAAGCTGGAAGTAGTAGAATTGGCTGCAATTCAGTACCAAGGGAAAGAATTGAAGATGATGGGAGAGGCAACAACATTTTGGAGACCTAAAACTAGGTCAAAGAATAAATTGAGATTAAACATGAAGAAGTTGCTAAATCCTAAATTAAATACAGATGAGGTGACTATCTTAGATGAAGTGTCCATGGATGATGACAAATCAGAAATAGATAAATTGCAGCCATGTTTAAAAGAAGAAATTCATTCAGTGGAAGCAGCAGGTGAAGAAAATCCAAAGCCCAGCATTGAGGACACTTCTAAGAAGCTGTTGATGGAAGAAGCAGGAATCTTCAAGAAGTTTGACATTCCTTGGAAACCTAATGAAGATCAAGATTCTGCAATGGATAAAATAGCTAATCTGGCAGGGAAAATTTACAGAAGACTGCCAAGCAATATAAACATCAAATGAATTATATGCAGGAGGTCAACGATGGTTTGATGATGGCCAACAGAAGATTAAGGGAAGATCTCCAGGATATTAATGACAATTTTCAGGAACTAGTGGCTAATGCAAAAGAAGCACTTAAAAGGAAAAGGGCTACTGACAGTCAATGCACTCAGCTGGAGAAGACAGTTCGGGACTTGCAGCAGAAAAACAAAGAGCTCACAAAAAGGATTAATGACATGGAGAAGGAACAAAAGAAGGCCAAGAAGAAAGAGCAAACTCCAGATGGTATCGCCCTCTTAGCTGAGGTGGCAAAGGACCTATAAAACAGTTATGCTTTCAGTTAGTTATCATTAAGTAGCAAACTGATATACTAATGAGATGCTATTTTTAGCATATTTTCTAACTTGTAAATATTCTGTCTTTACTTTACCTCATCGAGAGCTGGAAAACAGTTAGGGTTAGAGACCTAATTGATTTTGGGAAAGTATAGTATTTAGAGATGTTAACAAGTGATGGAAAGGGTTCTGGATTTTTGGGGAAGCATCAGGAGGTCTGCAGAATCTATTGTATCTTCAAACTTGTTTAAGAGATAAGTACTATGACTCTTATGAGCATTAGCTGATAAAATTATGAAATATATGATTTTTTCCCCTCCATTTTGTTTGTGATTGGCTTTGTTATTGAGCTTATTAGCTTCTTAAATGGTAAATTCATTACTAGTTAATGTGCATTTTCTAGTGATGCTTATCCTTTATGTATGAACCTCAGCACACTCTTTTTATGGGTTTTCATGTGATATGTTATACATCTTTATCAGTTTTTGTTTATGAATTAGTTTTTACTTTTCTCTTGAATGTATTCCCTGACTATCCTCAAAGTTTATAACCATTAAAATCATACAAAAAACCCTAAACTTTGCTTTATTATTTGAGTTTATTCTTGAGATTGTGTTAGCTTGTTTCCTTAGCCTTAGAAACAATTTCTGGCACAAACATCTTTGGCGCCGTTGCTAGGGATGAAGCTGAAGCATATCTTCCCTGGGATACTCATCAGTTTTACTAGTTTAAGAGGTGGACTTGAATCAGATCTTTTTTTTAAAGGCTATTTTCACCAAAAAGTAGTCACAGTGGCTTCTAAAGGGATTGGGACCAGGAACAGGCCTGCTTCTCCATTGAAACTGGGTGTTACAGACCCTAAACAGATCTTGAAAATAGCAAATAAACTCAGAAAATCTCAATCTTTGCCAGCCTCCTATGACCCTGATCAGTTAGGCATATCATTAAGTTCAGCTGAAATTTCACCTTGGATAAAACCTACCATCCCTGAAAGTACTTTTCAAGTCTTTACTAATCCTCGTAGTTTTTTGAAAGATAAGACTTCCTCTCCTGATAAAATACCTATCTTTCAGCTGAAAGTAGGAAAGAATCCTTTTCAAAAGGGTTCCAGTCAAGTTTCCACATCTTCCCAATCAGTCAGTACAAAAATGGCAGGTCAAAACCCACCCATGGATATGATGGACCGCATGGTTGCAGCTAGGTATGCACCATTAGTTTTGCCTCAACCTTTACATGCATTACCCGAAGGTGATTACCAGAAATATATGCCTAGATTCAATGGACAGGGGGAAATCACTGCTGAGGAACATTGGGAAGCTTTCCTAAGTTATGCTGACAATCAGAAAATTGAGATAAAAGATGTGTGGATGAGGGTATTTGTTCAGAGTCTTGATGGGGATGTAAGAAAATGTTTTAAAGACTTGCCTGCTAACTCAATTACTATCATTGAAGAACTTGATGATCTTTTCATGAGACAATGGGGAGACACAAAGGATCACACCTACTATATAACTGAGTTTGGAGCTCTCAGAAGAAAGAAAGATGAGACTGTTGCAGATTTTTCCAAAAGGTTTAACAAGATGTACAGTAGAATTCCAACAGAAATTAAACCTATAGAAACATCAGCGAAGTTAACCTATGCAAATGCTTTTGATCATGAATTTTCTTTGTTACTGAGAGAAAGAAGACCTATCACCCTGCTGAACATGCAAGATGCAGCTTTGGAGGTAGAATCTAATTTGCTAGCTTCAAATAGACTTAAGAAAGAAACAGCCCAGCAACTGTATGAAAGAAAAGGAAAGAAAGAAGCTGTTACAGCAGGTTCTGCTTCTCAGTCTGCTGAGTCCAAGATAGATGAGATGGCTAAAATGGTTAAGATTCTTACTGCAAAATTGAATAAGCTAGAGCTTGAAAAGAATGCTAGTAAACCCACCCCAGAAGCTGATCGAAATCTAAATAACCAAAATCAGTTCAGAAGGAAGTTTGCTCCTAGATTCATGCCGAGAGAGCGCAGGAATAATGATATCCAGCGAGAAAGGAGGGAAAATGAGGATTAAAATGTACCCCCACCTTTTCAAAATAATTTGGTTGATGAGGAAGAAATTGATCAACAATTGCTCTTTGAAGAAACTGAGACTGATCAGGACATGAACCACATTGGAGATAGATTGTTTACAGGTTTTGTTACTGAAGAAGATTTTTTGAATTCTGAATGCTACACTGCTGGCATGTTTGAAACTGAAGATGAGGAAGAGGTGGAGAATATTCCTATAACTGCTGCTATTCATCAGAATGGACCACCTAAAAAGACCCTAAATCTTACATCAGGTCCAAAACAAGTAACTCGAGCTCCAAAGAAGAGGGCACCTGTTCCTGCTAAACAAATAGCTGATCCTGTTATTGAGAAGAAGCAGTCTCCAGAAAAATCAAAGAGGAATGCTGAAGTTGAAGAGGTAAACAAATCTGTTCAAAATTTTAGTTTGGAGAATGAACTGGGGAAGTTAAAGATTCCTGTACCTTTGACTGAGTTAATAAAGAATCCATCATATAAGAATACAGTTCTGAAAGTGATGAATATACCCAATAATCAGCCAGTTTCAGATACAGTCAATTTGCAGGAAGAAAACCCTAGAATTTTCATTGGATCAGCTTTGGCTGAAAAGACTGAAAATGAGGCTGGTGCTTCTCCTCCTTTCTATATAACCTTGACTGTACATGAGCAGATGATTCATAATTGCCTGCTAGATTCAGGAGCATCCCATAACTTGATGCCAAAAGCTGTAATGGAAGCCCTGGGCCTTAATGTCACCAAACCTTACCATGATTTATATGCCTTTGACTCCTGAGCTGTAAAGTGTCTAGGAATAATAAAAGACATGGTTGTCAACCTTACTCAGTTGCCCAAGAAAAGTGTGATAATGGATGTTGTGGTAGCTGACATCACACCAAAATTTGGCTTGCTTCTGTCTAGGTCATGGGCTAAGAAGGTTGGGGGAACATTACAGATGGACCTCTCTTATGCCACCATTCCTGTTTTTGGTGGAGAAAATAGGAGACTTTACAGAGAGCTACAACTTGCTTACATAGTCACAGATGATAAAAACCCCAGCAATCACCCAATGTACTCTGTGGACAAAGAACTTGGTTCATGCATATTACAGTTTAGTGAAGAGGAGAATTCTACTGGTCTGTTACAAGTGCAAAAAGAACAGCATGTAAAATGCAACAGAGAAGAGGAAGATGCATTGTGGCAGTTGCACTTTGATGGATCCTCATGCAAAGAGGGTGCTGGAGCTGGAGTTTTACTCATTTCCCCTGGGGGTGAAACAGTGAAACTCATGTATAAATTGGAGTTTGTTACCACTAACAACACTGCCGAGTATGAAGCTCTGCTACTGGGATTGAAGGCTGCTAAAGATTTGGGAATTCAGCAGATTTCTGCATTTGGCGACTCCGAACTAGTTGTTAAATAGGTGAAGAACAAATATCAAGTAAAGCAGGGTTTGCTGAAAGTATATCGAAATGAGGTATGGGATATGCTTGAGAACTATTTTATAGCATTTAATATCACTCATATTCCCAGGAATCATAATGAGACTGCAGATTCTTTAGCCCTGGCTGCCACACATTTCAGAATCCCTAAAACCACTCAGATAAAATATCCTATAGAAGTGAGGTATAGACCATGTGTCCCTGACAATGTGAAGCACTGGAGGGTTTTTGAAGATGACATTGAAATAAAAAAAATTCTTGAGCTTATAGAGGAATTTTCAAATACTCAAATTGATCAAGAAGAAGATGAAAGGGAGGAACAGTTAAATGAGTTTGCTGCAGAAGAGATAGCAGGTCATAAGATTATTGAACTGAAGAGCAATTTCATTCCAAAAGGTCTAGTACCTTTAGAAAGAATATTTACAAAATATGATACACCTTCAAAGCCAGTAATTCAATCTTCAGAAGACAATGTAGAAGACTACAATATTGGTTCAGCAGAACATCCCAGAATGGTAAAAATTTCGAAATTCCTAACAGTGGAACAAAGAAATAGATATATTAAGCTGTTGAAAAAACATGTAGATGCATTTGCCTGGTCTTATAAGGAACTAAAAACTTATGATACAATAATTATGCAGCACAAGGTACCTTTGAAACCTAATGTCAAGCCTTTCAGACAGAAACTAAGAAGAATCAATCCAGCCTTGTTCCCTGTAATTGAAAAAGAACTAAAGAAGTTGTTGGATGCTAAGATAATAGTGCCTCTCAGGTATTCTTCTTGGGTGGCTAATCTGGTTCCTGTTAGAAAGAAGAATGGGGAAATTCGATTATGTGTTGACTTTAGAAATCTGAATCGATCATCATTAAAAGACAATTATCCTCTCCCCAAGATTGAACAGGTTTTGCAACAAGTAGTTGGAGCTCAGAGGATTTCTATGCTAGATGGTTTCTCAAGGTACAATCAGATTGCCATGCACCTTGATGACAAAGAAAAGACAAATTTTACAACCCCCTGGGGGACATTTATGTATGACAAGATGCCTTTTGGCTTGATGAATGCTGGAGCAACCTTTCAGAGAGCCATGGACATTGCATTTGTGGGTGAGAAAGGTAAGTTTGTGGTTATCTATCTGGATGATATTACTGTCTTCTCAAAATCTGATGATGAACACTTGAAGCATTTGGAGCAAACCTTCATAAAATGCAGAAAACTTGGCCTGTCCCTGAACCCAAAAAAATCACATTTTGCTGTGCAAGAAGGAAAATTACTTGGTCACTTGGTGTCTGCTGATGGCATCATAATAGATCCTGAAAGGGTGAAAGCAATACTGAAGATTAGCTTAACTCGGAGTAAAAAGGATGTTCAATCATTCATTGTCAGGATAAATTTTCTTGCGGTGGTTTATTCCCAATTTTGCTGAAACCATTAAACAAATCACAGCCATGTTAAAGAAAGATCAGGAAGTAAAGTGGACTGCTGAGGCAAAGACAACATTTGAGAAAATCAAAGTAGCTCTTACTGAAGCACCTGTACTGGTAAGCCCTGATTTTACCAAAGAATTTCTTACCTTCTCATTTGCATCAGAAGACACGATTGCAGCTATCTTACTTCAGAAAAATAAAGAAGGATTGGAACAACCTATTGCTTTCTTCAGCAAAACTCTCAGAGATTCTGAGCTGAAGTATAGTATTCTGGAGAAGCAAGCTTATGCCCTGGTGAAAGCTTTGAAATTTTTCAGAATATATATCCTGCATTCAAAGATAATCTCCTTTGTACCTAATCCTGCTGTGAAGGAAGTGTTAACTCAGCCTGATAGTGAAGGAAAGAGAGGCAGGTGGATTGCGAAGATTATGGAATATGATGTAGAGATCAGACCTACTAAGCTTGTCAAGGGACAAGGCTTAGCCAAATTGTTGGCTGAATCAAATTGTCAAGCTCTAGAACTGCATGTTATGGTTGAAGAATCAATTCCTGAAGAAGATCAAATACAATTGGAGAAAGAAAAAATCATGGATTTGTATTCATCATCAGTCTGGTATGAAGACATTTTTTATTTCTTGTTATTTCTGCAATGTCCTGAACATTTGGACAAGAAAGCTGCAAGATCTTTAAAACTCAAAGCCACTAAATACTGTTTAGTTGAGAATCAATTATTCTAGAAAGATCCAGGGGGTATTTTGCTCATATGTTTAGACTAATCTGAAATAGGAGAGGTGATTTCAGAATCTCATGAAGGTGGCTGTGGAGGACACAAATATTGGAAAGCAACAGCTTACAAAATTCTGCGAGCTGGATATTATTGGCCATCCTTATTTACAGATGTTTACCATCAGGTAAGAGCATGCATTCCTTGTCAGAAATTTGCAGGTAAACAGAAATTATTGTCCTTGCCTTTAAAACCTATTGCAGTAAATGCCCTGTTTCAGCAGTGGGGTCTGGACTTTATTGGAGAGATAAATCCAGCATCTTCCGAACAACATCATTGGATTCTAACTGCCACAGATTTTTTCACAAAATGGGTAGAAGCCATTCCCACAAGGAATGCTACAGACAAAGTAATCATGGAATTCATTGAAGAAAATATTTTGAGCAGATTTGGCTGCCCACAGAGATTAATAACAGATAATGCAAAGGCATTCAAATCCAAGGCAATGGTGGCCTTCTGTGAAAGAAATGGAATCATTCTAAAACATTCAACTCCCTATTATCCTCAGGGAAATGGTCAAGCTGAATCTTCCAATAAGAATATCATTCAGAGCATCAAGAAACTGCTGAAGCATAACAAAAGGTCTTGGGATTCAATGCTAAAGTATGCATTATAGGTAGATAGGATTACAGTGAAATAAGCAATTGGAACTTCTCCATTTCAGCTAGTTTATGGTATAGAAGCAGTGTTCCCTGTTCAATTGGGAATTCTAGTGATGAAATTCCTCCAGAATTCTCAAGAAGAACCTAATGATATGCAAAGGAGACTATTTGAAATGATAGAGTTACAGCAGAATAGAGAGAAGGTGGATGCAAAAGCACAGTTGTACAGAGCCAAGATTAAAAACAGGTTTGACAGGAATATTAAGGAAAATACTTTCATAGAAGGGGAAATGGTTCTAAGATGGGATGCAAGAAAGGAACAAAAGGGAAAACATGGTAAGTTTGACAATCTTTGGTTTGGCCCTTTTCTTGTATCAAAAGTTTTAGAGAACAATACCTTTATTCTGCAGTCCTTGGAAGGTGAGGAGTTGTCCAACCCTGTTAATGGACGATTCCTCAAACATTTTTACAGTTTATAAGAACTTTTTCACTGATCATTGTACATACCAGTGAGTGAATCACAATAAGACTCCATAGCCCAATGGATAAGGCACTGGTCTTCAGGTTCTTGAAGCCTCGCAGGGAGGTCTTCATCCTGCAGCTGGAGCCAGATGTTAAGTCAGTAGCTTGTTTCCAATTTTTGGTTTAATAGTATCCTGTTTTTTTTCAATATTTGGCTTGATTTGCACTTTATTTTAAGTTATTCATTTTCTTTAACTTGATTTTCTCCTCCTTAGTAGGTTTTTCCTTAGGATTTATATAAGATTTTGGGCTTGCTTTTGAGTTTTTAGATTTTAAAGCTTTATATTGGTTTTTGATGAGGGTTTTTAAAAGTTCATTATATCAAATTAGAAGCTCATAGATCTTATTCTAAGTGAGGACATGTACAAGTCTAATCCTGATAACCTCAAGATCCCATGCAAAATGATATAAAGTTGTTTAAAAGCAACAAATCAGTGTTGAAGTTTTTCTTGTAGCGCTGGAGCCGAAATTCAACAAGGAAGCGCTACAAGAATATCGTGATCACAGATTATTCCTATTTTCCAGCAAATTTTGGCACGCTCGAGCTAGTGAATGATTGATTATGTGTGTTAGAGGATTCATGACGTGTTGATGCAGAAGACATCATGATTTCAAATGCTTGCACGTCGTGAGAAGGTCGTGCTCATCATCAGCACAGGTGGAGTTCAGCTTGACATCTATCCACACGGTTTCAGGTAATGTGGCATGAAGTTGTTATCTACAAGATCATTCAAACACAGAATATTTAATGAGATAACCATAGCCACTTGAGAAAGCCGAGCATCATTGCCAGCTGGACAAGTAAGAGGCGTTGAGGGCTTCACGGAAATTAGGGCTTCATAATTCCAAGGTGAACTGCTAAATTGAAGATTGCGCGACATCTGGACAACAAAGCTGACTCATCTGATAGTGGGGGTCGTGATTTCAAACAACCACATTCGAGCAATTTACAGGTATTCTTAAAAACCCCATATAACAGTAGATTTGGGGCTTTTTCGTTTTAGCTTACTCTGATCAAATTAGTCAAAGGTCAGGTAAAATTGTGCTTTAAAACGTAATTTTAACCAAAGAAGTAGTTATTTGTTGATAAGCTGCGACGCCAGATTGAAGGAGGGTTGAAGATAATAGCCTCGTTTTTATATTTAACCCTGTCAGTGCTACGAATAAACCTGTGCATTCAATAGTGCTGTTAACTGCCAAAATTCAGCTCCTGTTCACAAATAATACAAGAGTAGATATCCAGTTTGAAGTGATTAGAGCATAATGGGAAAGAGTGGCAAAATAAATAGAGCTGAGCCAACAGATGTAGAATGGGTTGAAAAACTGCCAGAGTGTGTGGAGCTATTCAAACGAACTGGCTGGATGGATTTTTTCAGAAAAATTGATGGATATAATGCACAGGTATCCTGCAGGTTTGCCCAGGGTTTCAAGAATGATATGGTGGTTTTCGATACCCTGAAATTCAAGCTGACAGTTAAATTGATCTCGGAAGCCACAGGAATTAAAGATGAAGGTGAACATTGGTTTAAAAAGTTGCCGTTTGATTTTGATCCACAGAGATACCTCTTACCCAATATCATACCTGATTGGAATAAAGGTGTCCTCATCCAAAATGTTAAGAAAGAATGGGTTGAACCAATTAGAATTTTACAGAGTTATGTTACCTGTGAGGGCAGGTATGCCTTCGTATACAAGTATCATTTTAGATTTCTTCAACATATGGTGGGAATATCCAAGATGAATTTGCCATTTTTCTTCCTGAAGAGTTTGCATAAAATGGCAAACAAGGTGAAAGGGCCAGTAGATTCTTCCCCTCAGTCCATTTTTCATCATGGATTAATCAAATTGATTGTTAGTACTGCCTTGCAACATGAGGGAAAGACCTGGGACTTTTTTGTTTTTTGGTCTGGTTTTGAAGATAAAAAATCCAAAAGACAAGCAGATAAGGGCAAAGTCTTACTCAGAAAATTAGGTCATAAGCCCAAAATGGAAGATAAAGGAAAGATCAAAATTGAAGAATCAACAGAGCCTGTAGAGGAAGACAGTGAACAAAAGACATCCTTAGCCATCCCTGAAAGCAAGTTCACACTGTTTGAAGACAAGAAGGAATTTCCTGAAAAGAATCCAGCGCCTGTAGCAGATCCTCAGGAGGAGAAAAAGGTTGACATTAAGGTTGATCCTGTACCTAAAGAAGAGATTCAAACTCAGCCAAGAAGCCCTATCACAATTCTTTCAGATGATGAAGGATATCTATTGGAAGATGAACAGCCTATCCCTAAAATAGAAGTCAAAACTGAAATAGAAGGAATGCAAACTTCAGAGAGCAAAACCACAAGGATTAATAAGAAAAGGAACAAGCTGGAAGTAGTAGAATTGGCTGCAATTCAGTACCAAGGGAAAGAATTGAAGATGATGGGAGAGGCAACAACATTTTGGAGACCTAAAACTAGGTCAAAGAATAAATTGAGATTAAACATGAAGAAGTTGCTAAATCCTAAATTAAATTCAGATGAGGTGACTATCTTAGATGAAGTGTCCATGGATGATGACAAATCAGAAATAGATAAATTGCAGCCATGTTTAAAAGAAGAAATTCATTCAGTGGAAGAAGCAGGTGAAGAAAATCCAAAGCCCAGCATTGAGGACACTTCTAAGAAGCTGTTGATGGAAGAAGCAGGAATCTTCAAGAAGTTTGACATTCCTTGGAAACCTAATGAAGATCAAGATTCTGCAATGGATAAAATAGCTAATTCTGACAGGGAAAAATTACAGAAGACTGTCAAGCAATATAAACACCAAATGAATTATATGCAAGAGGTTAACGATGGTTTGATGATGGCCAACAGAAGATTAAGGGAAGATCTCCAGGATATTAATGACAATTTTCAGGAACTAGTGGCTGATGCAAAAGAAGCACTTAAAAGGAAAAGGGCTGCTGACAGTCAATGCACTCAGCTGGAGAAGACAGTTCGGGACTTGCAGCAGAAAAACAAAGAGCTCACAAAAAGGATTAATGACATGGAGAAGGAACAAAAGAAGGCCAAGAAGAAAGAGCAAACTCCAGATGGTATCGCCCTCTTAGCTGAGGTGGCAAAGGACCTATAAAACAGTTATGCTTTCAGTTAGTTATCATTAAGTAGCAAACTGATATACTAATGAGATGCTATTTTTAGCATATTTTCTAACTTGTAAATATTCTGTCTTTACTTTACCTCATCGAGAGCTGGAAAACAGTTAGGGTTAGAGACCTAATTGATTTTGGGAAAGTATACTATTTAGAGATGTTAACAAGTGATGGAAAGGGTTCTGGATTTTTGGGGAAGCATCAGGAGGTCTGCAGAATCTATTGTATCTTCAAACTTGTTTAAGAGATAAGTACTGTGACTCTTATGAGCATTAGCTGATAAAATTATGAAATATATGATTTTTTCCCCTCCATTTTGTTTGTGATTGGCTTTGTTATTGAGCTTATTAGCTTCTTAAATGGTAAATTCATTACTAGTTAATGTGCATTTTCTAGTGATGCTTATGCTTTATGTATGAACCTCAGCACACTCTTTTTATGGGATTTCATGTGATATGTTATACATCTTTATCAGTTTTTGTTTATGAATTAGTTTTTACTTTTCTCTTGAATGTATTCCCTGACTGTCCTCAAAGTTTATAACCATTAAAATCATACAAAAAACCCTAAACTTTGCTTTATTATTTGAGTTTATTCTTGAGATTGTGTTAGCTTGTTTCCTTAGCCTTAGAAACAATTTCTGGCACAAACAGAAAGAATAGAAAGGAATGAGAAACCCTACACCTTTTAAATGATGTCATGGAATTCCCCAAGAAACAAACATATGATAAGCCATGACCTTAAAAATACAATGGTGGATTGACACCTATGGCCTTATGAATAAAAAATGTGAGGGCCTTCCAAACCAAACCTCTTTCCACCCATCCTTGCAATATTTTTGGCACTAATACTTATTCGCTAAGGAAAGTGGGTGGATAGAATTGGGGTTAGACTGCAAAGAAAAACCCTCCCCCTTTTAAATGATGTAGTACAATTCCTTAGGAACCTAACATAGGCTACACAATGACTTCCATAAGTTAATGTATCCTTTCCTCTTGTGGACTTGCCAAGAAAAAAGGTGATCCTTGCGACATGTGAGCTTGTGATATAGAGGCAATTGTTTCCCTAGCCCAAGTGCCTCAACTATAGAGCTCTAATGGAATATGATGTTGAATGATGAATGTACACCCTTCCTAATGCATAGTAGATCGCGCACGCTTAACTCCAATGTTTTGTTGAGATGCATTGTTGAACCCATGTGACACACCTAAGCCACATACATAAATGACACACCAAAACCACACACATAAATGATCCACCACATCCACACACACAAATGATGCATTGATGGGTCTCGAATTACTTAACCATAGTTAGGGAGGAAATCCATGATTTAGGCTTTAAAGGACTCTTTGAGTGATTGACAATAATGAACATCACCTCAAACCACCATATTCGACCTCCCTTGTGGATCTTTATTGTCAATGTGGGGACACAAACACCATTAAGAGATTTTGACCTCCAAGGTTGGGACCAGCAACCTTTACCATGTTAAGGGGATGAAACCTCAACCTATTGTTATCATTACCCTATGAGCATATTATGGTTTCTATTTTAACATTTGTAACCTCATGGATGGTCATTGGAAGCTAGTCCATGGTTTGAGGTTGAAAACTATGGTCTAAGGCCATACAATTTTATTTAGGGATCATGGGCCATGAATGATTTCATAAAGCACCATATAGGCCCGAAATAGGGTATATTTAGCATATGAGTTAGATGTCCTATCCATTTACAGGATTGAGTCATTAGGGCTAGTTCCTAGATCCATTCCATGTAAAAGGAGTATGGTGTTATTTTCATGGCTTGGCACTCCAAAGATGGCTATGATGGCCTAATCCATTGTCCAACTTTAAAATATGGATTCTTACAACATAGAAATTTCCTATAACTCATGGGATATGCAAAGAGGGAATCCTTGTTGTGTAAGCAGGATATTGTCCATGTGCAATCCTCAAATCACCACGCATACCCTCCATAGGGAATATTTAACCTATGAGTGGGATGTGATTGATGTTTTTAGGTTTCAATTACTAGGGATAGCTATCAATGAATAGGCCCCACAGTTTTATGCTAAAAATTGAGGGTCTTATACCATAACATTTTGATTGGCACTAAAAATGAAATCTTTGTAATGTAAATGGGATATCTTGGCCATTTCAAGTTTGGCATGTAATGATTTTTTCTTATAGATTAGTCCAAGGTAAAAAGATTGGATTTTTAGCCCATAACATTTTCCTATAGTTCTTATGGTCTATATGTATTGCATCAAGCTAGGATGTAGGGGATGTTTGGATTGCATGTAGGATATGATTCCCATTTTAATATCCACTAGTACAAAATGAGAATTAATGACTAAAATTCGACTATAAACGACTATTTTTGAGTCGGTGACTAATAGTATCCAATTTCCACTATCTTATCTCTAGTCGTATTTCACTAGTCATTAATTGGTTGAATTACCAGTCATTGATTTAGTCATCGATTTATTCATTGATAGTCACTGATTAAGTCATTGATTTAGTCATTGATACTCACTGATTTAGTCAATGATACTCACTGATTTAGTCATTGATTGTCACAATTAATGACCAAATATACAACTAAATAAACTACTAGATGTTAACATATTAATGACTAAGCTAAATATGACTAAACGTTAGTCGCGCTATAAGATATTGGAAATTAGCTACTAATAGTCGTATATATGCGAATTTAGTCGTTTTCTTAGTCACTAATTTATGATAGGGTACCGAGGAATCGAACCACCAATCTCCTGCCTATAATTAGGCAGATGCTCTACTCTTGAGGTAGCACCCTTTAAGAAGTTGTTATTGCTTGACAATGATGATATTCAAACAAATTTTGCATGGGAACAAAATGAATGTCAAACATATTCAAGAATAATGCTTCAAGTACTAAAAGAATTCTAAGATATAGCAGTTCAATTGTGATACTGATGAAAATCAAAGAAGAATGATCTTACAAACTATGCATGAGTACAATAATCCATGGCTATACAAATTATCAGGAACAAAATCAAGCTGTTTCCCTTCACAGACAGAAAAGAATACAAGATCCAACTTGCAATAATTTTTTTTTTGTCTATCAATTGTTGATCTCTCGACAGCTAGAGACGTTTTCCTATCTGAGATCCAAAATACATACAATTGTCTTCAACTTCACTTCTTCAAAACCAGTTGCAGTAAAAATTATTCTAGGAATTGTCTTATGAGCAACAGCCACTTTTTTGAACAACAGGATGCCCTTTCATTTGTACAGTAGCAGGTCTGCTACTATTCATGGCAGGCTGACTTGCCATCCTGCAATACAAAATAAATGGAGTTAAGTCAATAGTATTTCATAGAAAATAGAAAATATAATCTCCTTAAAATCAAGATGTCACAATGAGGACTCTATCTAGGACGCTCTATTCTGGAGTATAGGGGAAGTCGTTTTGTCGAAAACCCTCTTTCAAGGCTGCACTGCATCGTAGGAAATAATTCCATGTAAAAAGAGAAACATATCAATCTCTCTGTGGTTCAACAATTTCATGAAAACAAGGCTTTGCTTGATAAATATGCTTAAGATGCTGGCAAGATTTTAAAGCCTGGATCCTCAACAAAATTGTTACGAAGATGGGTTAGTGATGCGAATGCATGCAACCCAGAAATTACAAATGTCCAGGCCTAGGAAAAAGATTAACTGAAAATGGAATTATCATTGGCACTGCTGACTCTAAGAAATTGTTTAGAAACAACAAATAAAGTGTGGGATATAGTTCTTTGATGTCGTGGATCAAATGCAATCAATGAGAGGTTAATCAAATTTGATATTTAAATTTTTGATGTTAAAATATCCGAGTCACTCGAACAGGGACAAGTCATATGGTAATGTCGCCACAAATAAAGAGGCAAACAATAATAGAATATGGTTGAAGGTTCAATCCATATGCAACAAAAATTTCAAATAAATAAATGATGGGCATGAGTATTTATAATTTTATATGCTTACAACATGCAATATTCTAGATACAATTCACTTGGGCATGAATATCTTGAGCATATTGATAGATATGCTCAAGATGCTTGAAAGATTTTATAGCCTGGAAGCCTAGAGCCTGACCAAAATTCTTATGAAAATTCCCATGCACGGGCACGTCTAAGGCATCACGGCATAGTATGAATAACTCTAGAGAATCAATGCCAAAATAGAAAGAGATATGCCTACAAAATAATATACCACATATGCAATGATGTCTAAAATTGGATATTCTCCACCACCAAGTGTATATAATGAAAAACATAAAAAAAAATTAACTAAGCCAACCAACCAAGGAGACCCTTTTAGAAGTGAATCTCAATGCCTCGGGATTGAACCTGCTCAACATAATAGATTAGAAAATCATATTCAATGATCTACATCTTATAAAATCTCTGCTTTCTCAAAATAATAGAACAAAGAAAGCCATAGCAAGAGACCAATATAGAAAAACTCTGAATTTTTTTCAAAACACAAATTTCTATTCTTGATTTTGTAATAACCCTTGTCAATACTACCTTGGACTTTTAACTCAATTGTTGTTAGGGCAGACTTGTTTATACCACTACTCGTCCTGTAAACTACTGCTACCTTGTTTTCTCTTGCCAACTGATAATGGTTAGGCTTACTGTAAGGGTTATTTAAATCCCGATTTTGTCAAACACCTCACTTTCCATCTACTGTAGCGTACTGTTGGAGTCTAGAGGCTTGAAGATATATTGTATGGAATATTTTGGTTTTGATATTTCGTTAAACACTTCCTCTACCCACTAACGTCTTCACAACTTAGTTCAAATATGATTCTTGCACTCTCCTTTAAAGCTTCCAATTGTGTTTTCAAGTTATAGTAACTTGTGGTTTCAAGGTTAGGGCCATGTATGATATAGAGATCATTTAAATATTCATATCTTAACAAGAAAACACAAATACACAAATTGAAACAAAAAATGAGAAGCAACAATACAAGGACTGATATATAATAAGAAATCATTGTATTACATGCCTAGAAGTGTTTCTTTTTACTGAGATAAGTAGACTTGTCCCTTTATAGAAGATGTTGATGCTAACAACATTCCAACTGATGTAAATTGTTGCTACTTCTTCAAACAAGAGTTGGATAAACCTGAGAAGTAGATCTGAGTTCTTTTTGCACACCTCTTGTCTCAAATAAGTAATCCCTTGAGTGTTGTAGAAGACACCACTAGTTTAGAGATTTGGGCTAAGAAATATTGAAGGTATTTCAGTCTTTCAATAGTCTGAAGAATTCAAATACAATCTAATATAAAATGCAGTAACCCTCTGCCTATAGGAAATTGTCTCCTTTGGAAAAACGCAACAACAACTAGGTGCATGAAATATTTCCACAAATATTTGTAGGTTGTGTTTGCTTCAAATGAGGCTAAAATCAATTATTATGACATCCAACACTCTTTATTTTTCTGACAGAGATGAAGATTTAGTAAGTGGCTTCCTGTAGATTACTTTATCACCACTTAACTTTAACATAAAATAGCAGAATCATAGAAAAAGTAGAATCTCAATCAAATTCATTAGGATTTGTCGGCACAGGTTTACATCATTACACACAATTAAAATTAGGGATTCAAACAAACATCTAACATCACAATTGTATAATATAGGCGCTTGTTAAAGGTTGGAAAACATCATAACAAAAAAGTGCACCTGTTCTTTATCTCAGCAGCCATGGTCATGAAAGCCTGCTCCACATTTGTTGCATTCTTCGCACTTGTCTCCAAAAATGGAATGCCAATCTCATTAGCAAATGCCTTGAAGAACAAAATACACAAAGCATGTCAAGAAAAATGTAGACTGAAAAGTGACAAAAAAATCTAACCCTTGAGACTAATAAAAAAAGAATCTACAAGCCAAGTCAACAAACTTAAGACCACAAACTACCATAGTGTTGCAATTAACAAAAAACAGAGCACCAACAACTTCAAGGCACACTCATATTTAAATCCTCATCAAGTCAAAGACGATGATGCATACAGTGAAACACATAGCAGTGCACATGATGCCAAAGCTACTCAGCATTTAACATTACCTTGGTTGTATCATAATCAATAGCTTTATTAGCAATCAAATCGTACAATCTCATTCAACCATTGTTTCACATTATTGAAACTCTCCTGACCAGTAACATCATAAACAACCTGCCAGCAAAAGAAAAATATCATTATAAAGCCATAAATTTAAATAAATAATGGAGTATACCAAGGATACCTACAATCAACAGCTACTCAACATTTAACATTACCTTGGTTGTATCATAATCAACAGCTTTATTAGCAGTCAAATCACATTTGTTTCCAACAAGCAACTTGTTGACATTGTCACTTGCATAGCGATCAATCTCATTCAACCATTGTTTCACATTATTGAAACTCTCCTGATCAGTAACATCATAAACAACCTGCCAACAGAAGAAAAATGTCATTATAAAACCATAAATTTAAATAAATAATGGAGTATACCAAGGATACCAACAATCAACAGCTACTCAGCATTTAACAACTACTCAATATTAGTTGATATCACGCACAAAGAAACTTCAAACAAAGAAATTAGGGTTATTTACGTACAAAACTGAGAAGTACCACTGTTTTTGTTTCATTCTCTTCAGAGCTAATATGTTGTCATATCCATCTCCCAAAGAGAAATCAATCATAGAGAATTATGATAAAAGGAAATAAGATTCTTAAGAAAACGTTGCAAACCAGGTCAATGGCAGAATATGCAGTCTTCAACGAATCTTGGTGCAACTCTTCTTCATGGCAAGGAAGCTGCAATACACACTCACCAAGTACAGTTCATGTAAACACGACCTTCCAATGCACTAAAACTCCAAAGTAGTCACGAGTTAGATGTCAGTGTCGAAAATGCATGCCTCCTCAATAAAATAATATATTATTAAATCCAACCCTTGTTTTGGTGAGAAATTGGTTTCTCTTACAAACAAAGCAAGCACATAGATATGCATTAATGCACAACACCCATTTCAATAGTTCAGTGAAAACAAAATAGAGTAATATAGTACAAGATCCAGTAGGTAACACAGATATCTTCCCCAAAATTGAACAAGAATTTAGACACAATCCAAAATTCTAAAGATGAAACAAGTGAAGACAGTTGAGATAAACATTTACTGTCAAATCCGTAAATACTATATCCATGGATTTGACCATCTTTCTCCATGCATGCTCAATATAAGTGACGCCATTTCTCATGATATCCTCCATAAATATATTCAATACTTACTATCTAGGTTGTTGAGTTCACTATCTACTTATTGGAGAGATTGGTCTCCTTAAAACTACATTGTTCGATTCCATAATAAAGAATTGGTTATAATTCGGGTAGCTAGCGAGAGATGGTCTCAAGTGAGCGATGATCTCCAAGAAGGATGTGAAAGTCAGGGGTGCTCCAAAGTGTAGTGCAAGTGATAAATAGGTATAGAGGAAGGGAGGTTGATTGAAGGCGGTAAGGTCGATTGAAGGCATTTTTCTCTCTAACTATGAAGAGGTCGGTCAAACGGTGTGAGTGCCTACTATCTGACGCTTGAAATCTATATCTAATTGATAATCTGGGTCCATTGCTGGAGATAACTGAAAACCTACTGCCCTTTAATTTATTCAAGTCCGGCTTGGAATGGGAAGCAAATTGAACCCTTCAATATTTCTATCGCTCCCACTTTACATAAATCATTTCCCAATAAATTCCATATGCATACTTATCAATTCAGGAGTATCTGTAATATGCAACATGTTTCAGTGGAGTAGTTGGATAGAACGGAATGCTAACTATTGGGCAGGTGAAAAGAAAGTGTGTCCTATTGAACTTACTGCTCTTCATAACATCCTTCCTCTCTTTATTATTTCCACATGGATGTGTTCATGCTTTACCAGTTGTAGTATGTAAACATGCAGGATAGGAGGACCAGCCTGCTCACAGTGATGTAATCACTGCAAAGATATTAGACATGGATCAATGTGAAGAGTTGAAAATGGGATCATATTTAGGAGTGGTTGTAGCATCTGCAAACCCTCCAAAGTTTATTCACCTTTTCTACAAGCCTCCAACTGGAGATGTTAAGACACATGCCAATAGTTTGCAGGTATAATAGTTTTTATAATATAGCGCAACATCCTATTTAAACACCTTTATAGAGAAATTCACTAACGTGAGGATTACAAGGTCATCATCATCCAGCTCTTCCAAATGTCAAAAACCATGCAGTGATTTAACGATCCGGAAAAGGAGGCTATCAAGCTCTCTAAAATATTCTAAGCAATAATATGATTAAGAGTTATACCATAAACATATATGGTACATACAGGAAAGAGTTTCAAAATAGAAGCTACTCTATTAAGTGCACCACTACAGTTTAAGATTAGTAAATTTTATTATTATGCGCAAGATCCTAGGTTCCCTAAAACTTCAACAGAAAAAGAAACATGTATACAAAGCAAACTTAGGGAAAACTTACAGAATTTAAGTGAACCTACTATAGTATGTACAATGGTCGACTTGATCTTACTCCATTAAATTTTTTAAGTGCTACCCATTGGAAAGCAGATCTAACATTTTTCCACCCAGCTCAGACCGCCCAAAATAAAAGGTTTTCTTCATGTCTCGATATTGATGGGCCTTGTTACACAGTAATTCCCTTTGCTCCTATACTTAACTAAGATGTAAAAATTGGCTCTACAAATAGTTGGCTTCTTCCACCATATATTGAAGCAACTTTGCCACTAGAATCTCTAACTGTAAAGGAAAAACTACATAAACCCCTTACACTAGCGGGAAAAGAGAGATACAAGTTTGTGCATCGTTTAATTGTAGTGAAAGCAAGTACAAGGAATGGAAAAATGAGCATGGAATGGAAGGCCCAAATTTTATAGGAGACAAAAATTACTGCGGTGAAAATTAAGTCAGTAGGAAACATATATTGGTAAACACAAGGAAATGAATATATACCAGTCAAGCACAGGTTCACAGCAGGAAACCTTGACATCGAAGCCTAAGGTCCACCGCCTTCGCTTCCTTGAAGAGCTACCGACGCGTCAAAAAAACCACCACCTCCACTTAAAAAAAATATATGACACCTTCTCCACACCAAAACATCACTGTGTATCCCTAACACCACTACTTCCATGTATGATCTGCTGGAGCTGTCAAGAAAGGGCTGCCGCCACTGCTTCCAAGAAAGGTCGATGCTTGCCTCAGGATCCCGCAAAACTCATAGAAGAAATTAAAGAAGGAAGGTGGGTGGTTATGGAGGCTACGGTGTTGATGTATATGTAACTTCAGAATGTATTTCATCTATGTATTTCATATATATTTATTGTACCCTTATTAGAGATGTGTTATTCCTCTATAAGGAAGTGTCGTCATGTGGATTGACTAGTGTCACAAGTATGTGTACTGGCCGATGGGTTATTAGACCACCATGTGTGGGGTCGACCCTGAAATATATATATTATAATGTGGATGTGCCTAGCTAGACAAGACGGCCCCATAAGGTCACTAGGAAAACAGGTTAGTATAAATAGAGATCAGGTGATCTCTATTTAGATCATCGTTCGGAAAGTCATACTTCTCTCACTCAGAAAGTGGCACACTAGTGAGGAGGAGGATCATCTGCTACTAGGAGACTATCTCAGTGTATTTTTGTTGTACTTTGGTTGAGCCATTGCTCTCTCTATCTATGAGGAAGTTGTGGGGTTTTTCACCTTAGGGTTTTCCCCACGGAAACTCTGTGTCTCTTGTCTCTCATGCTTTTGATTCTTGTGATACTTGTCATGCTTATTGTGATTGTTATGCATTGATATACTGTATATGGTATTCTATCAGTAAAGATCCAAGAGTATTGTGAATTAATGCTCAAAATTTAACATGGTATCAGAGCTAATCTGAGAAGAAGACATTTTGCAGTGACAGAAACATGAGTTTCTTGTTTATTGGGTTTCTCTCCACAAATTTTGGAAAAGCAGTATAGTAGATTGAATCTACTCATCAAGGTGCATCTATCTGTCCAATCATAATTCAATTCTGAGCATTTTCATATTTGGCCCTAAAAATTAGGGTTTCCACAAAAACAGGAATTTCTGAAATCTGAAGACATAACTGGAAGCTCCTTGCAAAAATCGAATTTTAGAGCTTTGGATCGAGATTTTTGGCTAGGTAGATCTCCGGGAAACTCAAACCCTAATTTAGGGCTCTCCCTAGTGAACCCAGGAGGACAAAAAGGAAAATCTGAAGGGTAAAAATTTGTTGATCTCAAATTCTGAATGCACCAAGCTGATCAGCTCATCAAAGCGCATCTTTCTATCCTTTCAGAAAATTGAAATTCACATTTTGAACTTTTAGGGTTTTTTCGACAAACCCTAATCTGGGACCAGATACAGTTTTCAACATTTCAAGTGGTAAGACCTAAATCTTTTCTATTTCTATTTGAAGTACTCTTTAAGATGTCTCACCACACCAAGCTTGAGGATAAGCTTGAAAGGGATGATAACTTCCAAGCTTGGAAGTATAGGATTGGGTTAATCCTGGAAGAGAATGAGTTGGACTCATATATAAAAGAAGACATCCCTATCCTAGAGGATGAAGAGGCCAAGGTATTGCATAAGAAGAACTTGGTCAAGGCAAAGAGAATCATTGCTGATTCTATCAAAGACTATCTTATACCCCATGTGTCCTCTCTAAAGACACCCAAGGAGATGTTTGACTCTTTGACCAAGCTATTTGAAGGGAAGAACATAAATCGGAAGATGAGTCTGTGGAATCAATTGAAAGGGGTCAAGATGTTGAATGGAGAAACCATTCATTCTTACTTCTCCAAGGTCTCTCAGATCAAGGAGCAACTTGAAGGTGTGGATGAAATAGTGGACAATGGTGAAGTTGTTATGACCACTCTGAATGGCCTACCTAGGTCATGGGACTCCTTTATTCAAGGAATCTGTGCAAGAAAGAAATTGATCTCTTTCAGTAAACTATGGGAGGAATGCTTTGAAGAAGAAGCTAGACTTGTAGCTCGTGAGGAAAAGATGGGAGGTGAAGATCAATCTCTCTCAACTCACACCAAAAGAAGCAAGCCCAAGAAGGAGCACTCTCGCTACAAAAGATCCTATCAAAAGAATAAGAAGGATCTAAGATGCTTCACATACAATGAGAAGGGTCACTTTGCTTCAGATTGTCCCAAGAACAAAAGGGATTATAACAACAACTCCAGCAAGAAGAAGAAGGGCAGCAAAAGAAATTTCCATGCTCATGCTGCCGAGGATGATGAACCTCCAAAAAAGAAGGCTAGGGCAGAAAGTGATGATGACTCATTAAGTGAAGAAGAGTATGTTCTAATCTCTGCTCTCACAGGTACTATCTCCCATGGTTGTAATGATTGGTTGATTGATAGTGGGGCTTCCAAACACACGACTGGGTTTAAAAAATCTTTTGTGAATCTATCTGAACATGAATCACCCCATAAGGTGAAACTTGGGGATGATTATCAATACCCAATCAAAGGAAGTGGTGAAGCCTCCTACAACCTAGATTCTGGAAAATATTTGAAGATGAAAGAAGTCCTTTATGTACCTGGGCTCAAGAAGAACTTACTCTCCACCTCTGCATTGGATGAAAAAGGTATGAGGGTTGCATTTGTGGATGGCCAAGTCCTAATGTGGCCAAAGGGAAAGACCATAGACGATGCAATAGTGATTGGAGAGCAAGAGGGAGGATTGCATAAATTGAAGGGACAACCTGAACATGCCATGGTGCATGAATCCATGGAGCCAAGTGAACTTTGGCATAGAAGACTTGCTCATGTGCACTATAGGGCACTTCCAATTGCAAGCAAGGTTGTAGAAGGTCTTCCTGAAATTAATACCAAACATGAAGGTGTTTGCAAAGGATGTGCAAAAGGTAAGAATATTAAGAAGGCTTTCCCAAGCAGTGAAAGCAAGGCAAAAGATATCCTGGAAATCATCCACTCAGATGTATGTGGTCCTATGTCATCCAGTTCTCTTAGTGGGTATGTTTACTATGTCTCATTTATTGATGACTTCTCCAGGAAGACTTGGGTATACTTCTTGAAGAACAAAGATGAGGTGTTTCATAAGTTCAAGGAATTCAAAACCTTGATGGAGAATCAAACTGACAAGAAGATCAAAACATTCAGATCCAACAATGGTGGAGAATTCACCTCAGGTGACTTCAAGAAGCTTTGTAGTGATTCAGGGATTAAGAGGGAGTTGACTGCTCCTTATAATCCTCAACAAAATGGAGTTGCAGAAAGGAAGAACATAACTATCATGGAAGCAGCAAGGGCAATGTTGCATGACCAGGATCTACCTATGCATCTATGGGCAGAAGCAGCTAGAACAACTGTATATGTGCAGAACAGAACACCCCACAAGATATTGGACAACAAGACACCAGAAGAGGTCTTTTCTGGAAAGAAGGGTATCTTTGTGGGTTACAGTGAAAGCTCGATTGATGTCAGCAAGGATGATTATAAGTTCAAGGACAAGTAATCTAAGAAGCAAAGATCAAGGAGGAGCACACTTCAGCAGCTCCTGCAAGGATGCAAATTTTCAGAGGGAGTTGACCATCTTCCTACATTCCACAACAGAAATGTGTAGAAGAAGCTACTTCAGCAGCTCCTGCAAGGATGCAGATTTTCAGAGGGAGTTGACCATCTTCCTACATTCCACAACAGAAATGTGTAGAAGAAGCTACTTCAACAGCTCCTGCCAGGAAGCAAAGACTCAGAGGGAGTCCACCCAACAAACAAACAAAGATAAGTATTTTAATTATCATTTCTTGCCTATTTTGTTTGTTTCAATAATATTATGCTTATGTTCTTAGACTTAGGATATGTATTGTGCATATTCGAATGATTGCATTAATGAATAGTATACTACTAATGTGCATGTGATGGGTAAGTGGCCTATGGAACTGTACAACATTCCAGTGCTACTTATCTAGAATGAAACCTCTTTGCTGACATGTTGGGAGTAGTGCAAACTCTTAACAATGTTCTGGTAGAGATTGGAAGGCATCTAGAAAGTTGTGGAACATGTGATAAATATTGTATTCAAGCATTGGCTAAAATAACTGCATGACTGCATGACATATTTCTTTATGTGTAAAGAATTTGTTCTGAAAACTATGAGATGTTTTCTAATCATGCAATTTAACTTGTTGTGTAGGAAAGATCGTATACCATCACCTACAAAAGAAGGACTACAACATTTGTTCAAGCAACAAAATTATCTATTGAAGATATTGAAGTTCCCAGGATATGGGAAGAATGCCATGATCCGTCGATCATGAAGAACGATCTTTGGGATGCGGTCCCAAGAGCTGAAGGGAAGTCTGTTGTGACTTCCAAATGGAACTATCAGATCAAGCATGCTACAGATGGCAGCATATAAAAGTGATGAAATAGAAGATACACCAGATGGATTTCAAGACAGCCTTCTTGAATGGTGTAGCTGAAGAAGAAGTGTATGTGGAGAAGCCACTTGGTTCAGAGACACATGACAGGGAGTCATATATGTGCAGAACTTGGTGAGGATAGATTGATTGCCGACACGCAGAGGAAGCTTGCTGCCGAGTTCGAGATGAAGAACTTGGGGATGATGCACTATTTGTTTTTTTGGCATGGAGGTATGGTAGAGTGCAGATGGAATCTTCCTTGGACAAGGGAAGTATGCAGTAGAGATCATGAAGAGGTTCGGGATGATGGATTGCAAGGCCATGACCACACCTATGGCATCAAATCTGAAGCTTCTTTGTAATGCTTCATCTAAGCCGGTTGATGTCTCTATGTATCGTCAGATGATTGGGTCCTTGATGTACCTGACGAACACGAGACCAGATATTTGCTTTGGGTGAACACATTGAGCCAGTTCTTGACAGATCTGAGGAGTGTTTACCTGGTTACTGTAAAGAATGTTCTGAGGTACCTGAAGGGTATAGTGGATTATGGGCTCAAGTAGGAAGCGAATCAAAAGTTTAACCTGCAGGGTTATGTTGATTCAGATTGGGCTGACAGTGCTGCAGATAGGAAGAGCACATCTGGGTGCTGCTTCAGTATGGGATCAGGTGTGATCTCTTGGTTTAGCAGGAAGAAGTCCTACGTAGCACTAAGTACAGCTGAGGCAGAGTATGTTGCAGCTTGTTCAGCTAGTTGTGAGGCAGTATGGCTACAGAAGTTACTGTCTGAGTTATTTGATCTCCTGTTGGATGCTACTGGTATCTTCTGTGATAACCAGAGTTGTGTGAAGCTATCTGAGAACCCAGTGTTTCATGATAGGTCGAAACACATAGAGATCAAATATCACTATATCAGGGATATGGTGCAGAGAGGAGCTGTGAAGCTCCTGTATGTTGCGACGGATGAGCAGATTGCAGATGTTCTGACGAAGCCAATAGCCAGGGTGAAGTTCGAGTACTTCAGAGAGAGGCTTGGTGTTATTCAGATTGATGACACTTCTAGGAAGAAGTGATGGACACATTTTCTGAAGCCATTCCAAGCATGTTGGAAGGAGGATCCTTCACATGGCTGTGGATGTAAGCGTTGGATGATGAGCATCAGGATGATGTTCTGGTTTCTGCTTTGTATGATCAGTTGGATCATGTTTATGTATGTATATATGCATCATGTTGGATGCTGGATATGATCAGTTGGATCATTTATATATGTATGTACGCATCATGTTGGATGCTGGATATGATCAGTTGGATCATTTATATGTATGTACGCATCATGTTGGATGCTGGATATGATCGGTTGGATCATGTGTATGCATTTTTGTATATGCATCATGTTGGCTACTTGTACCATGTATCTGTATATGTATCAGGTGGATACATTATATGATCAGGTGGATCATGTATGGTGATATGTATCATGTATTTGTATTTGTATCAGGTCGATACACTGTATGATCAAGTGGATCATGTATGATGATATGTATCAGGTAGATACTTGGTATGCATCAGGTAGATGCATTGTATGATCAGGATGATCATGGATAACGAGCTTCAGGATGTTGCTCCAGATGACATGCAGCAGGATGTTGTAGTGATGATGATCAGGATGATCATGTGTACATCAGGATGATGTATGGTGAGTATCAGGTTGATACTCTATGGTCGTGGATCAGGTTGTGCAGATGAGCATATAATTTGGCCCTGGGAGATTTGCAGATAGTCTTTCGAGGTTTTTCCTATGGCATATAATTTGGCCCTAGGATATCTAGCAAATGCTCTTTCGAGGATTTGCTCTGGGAGGACACATAATTTGGCCTTGGGATATCTGCAGATAGTCTTTCGAGGTTTTGCCTATGGCATATAATCTAGCCTTGGGATATCTGGCAGATGCTCTTTTGAGGTTTTGTCCTATGGCATATAATATGTCCTTGGGAAATCCGATAGGTTGGGTTGTGTGCCCGTAATAAGTCCTGGGATGCTCTTGCGAGGTTTTGCCATGACCACATATAATTTGTCCCTGGGAGATCCTATAGATAGAGCTGTGTGCTCGTAACAGCCTAGGATGATCTTGCGAGGTTTTGTGGTGACCACATATAATCTGTCCTTGGGAGATCCTATAAGTAGAGTTGTGTGCTCGTAACATCCTAGGATGCTCTTGCGAGGTTTTGTAGTGAGGTTACATATAATATGGCCCTGGGAGATCCTATAGGTAGAGCATGTGCTCGTAACAGCCTGGGATGCTCTTTCGAGGTTTTGTGACGCACGTAATAAGTCCCGAGGATTCCACAGTATGGCTAGTGACGAAGAAGACCTACAGGTGGTGGGCCTACATGCAGTATGAAAAAGGACTGGCTCTATAGAACTTCCTATGACGAGTAGAGTCAGAGATTGGTTGAGATAGCAGCAGCAGTGACGATGGCAATGACGATGCATCAATGACGATGATCCCGAGAAGAAGACTTGTCTAGCAGATCTGTGTCGAGAAATACCTTCCTAGTTAAGAGGGAGTGTTGATGTATATGTAACTTCGGAATGTATTTCATCTATGTATTTCATATATATTTATTGTACCCTTATTAGAGATGTGTTATTCCTCTATAAGGAAGTGTCATCATGTGGATTGACAAGTGTCGCAAGTGTGTGTACTTGCCGATGGGTTATTAGACCACCATGTGTGGGGTCGGCCTTGAAATATATATATTATAATGTGGATGTGCCTAGCTAGACAAGTCGGCCCCATAAGGTCACTAGGAAAACATGTTAGTATAAATAGAGATCAGGTGATCTCTATTTAGATCATCATTCAGAAAGTCATACTTCTCTCACTCAGAAAGTGGCGCACTAGAGAGGAGGAGGATCATCTGCTACTAGGAAACTATCTCAGTGTATTTTGGTTGTACTTTGTTTGAGCCATTGCTCTCTCTATCTCTGAGGAAGCTGTGGGGTTTTTCACCTTAGGGTTTTCCCCACGGAAACTCTGTGTCTCTTGTCTCTCATGCTTTTGATTCTTATGATGCTTGTCATGCTTATTGTGATTGTTATGCATTGATATACTGTATATGTTATTCTCTCAGTAAATATCCAAGAGTATTGTGAATTAGTGCTCAAAATTTAACATACGGTAGGAACCCTAGCCTCCTGAAGGTTTCCTTAAACGACTGTCAAAACCTTCTTGTTGTTGCAGAGCTCAATACCCTAGTCGCCTTAATGAATTCCCTAGTTTGATCAATGGAATGGATGTTTATGTTCCATATGAACTGGTTGGAAGGCGGCATAAAAACCCTATTCATGGTGCCGAAATTTTGAAAAATTCATTCTCCACACAATGCTAAAATTTGTGGCGCCAAAACCCTTATTCCAGAGTTCAAAGTAATTAGTTGTATAGTATGATTAATTGCTTCTAAAAAGAAATTAATTGATTTTGATTGTTTGGTGTGTATATATATATGGTTGGTTTGGTTTATATATATAACTATATTAGTATTTATGAATGGAAATATAAAGTTGAATAACTATATTATATTTTGTTTTTAAATGTTTATATTAGAATAAAATAATTATATTATATATGCTATATTATAATTATAACTATAATTACATCAATATGATTCAAACAAATATGGAGTCTTCCCCATAGGCCTAAAGTAACTAAAGGTTGGATTATCCAATGAGGTGATGTCATCAATTAGGTTATTGCCTTCTTTAGGGGCTATGGACAACATATTGTAGTCATGAGGAAAATGCATTATAAGGCAATTAAAGACAAGCTATATGAACTAAATTAAAAGCTGTATTCTCCAACTTGTTATGATTTGTGAGCTCAAACTACCAAACTCAATCACTTTCTTAAGCTCAATGAAATGAGATGTGTCAAGGGAGCTCAAGTCTGTGCCCATTTGCTTTCACCAAAGTTGGGCATAGGGAAACCAAGGAAGTCTTTAAAAAATTGGCTATTAAAAAAGCATGTCTAAATATAGTGACCATAAAATGCACAAGATGTTGCATCAAAATATCACAAGAGATTGAAAAGGAGTTCAAAACTCAATATAGGGATTTCTTTGAAACCCAGTGCCTCATTAGTAAGAGGAAGCTAGCCATGCAAATGTGTTTATACATGGTCCCACATAGACTATTGTAAGGTCATGAGAGGCACATGATCAAGAATGCTCTTGACAAGATAAATTTGACCTTAATGGAGATGGTTGACAATAAGTCCCGAAGCATTAATAGATCCCCTAGTGATTTCTATAAATCCACGCGAGACTTTATAGGTCTTAACTTACTTCAAAGTTGGTAAGGAAGCCTTACTGAAATTCAACGAGGAATAAATTAATATAGGGTTTATGTGTCATTCCTAATCCTAGAGATCATATACTTTCACAAGTTGTAGCCTTAAAACTCAACTCAATGTATCATACAAGATATTAATGAAGAACATGGCCATTACAATTAAAAAATTCCATTGGTTTTTATTTGGATTGAATGAACTAGATACATATGTGGCCACTTCATGGTAGAAAACATTAGTATTGTATATGAAAGGATTTAGTGGGAAAGATATTATTGTTTGGTAGGGGATGGAGTGGGAAAGATGCCTTGGTTAATTGTATGATAATGAGACCAATTGGTTTGATTATTGGACATTCCATCTGGAAGAAATAAAGTGTTTGTATTGCGATTCTTGGCCTGGGTTTTAAGAGCTTTCATGGGTCTGCTAAGGAAATGCATGTTGTCACCCAAAGGAGCTCGGCTCCAGTTGGCAGCTTCGATCATCCTCAAAGGTTCCTCCAACATGTTGTAATGTGATTTATTTATTTTTTAAAGAAAAAAAAATGCATTCTATTCAGATAACAGTTAGACCTGCATGTATGAACTGACATTCAATGTAACAATAATTGAGGATTGGGTGAAAGGTTGAGACCTCATACTAGCCAATTTTCATCAAACTGGGAAAGGGGCACAAACATAGATAAGTTTCGCTTCCCTGTGCATTGAGTGCACTCTTTGTGAGCCTTCATTCAGGGCAGTCCACATGACCACAGGACACATCCCGAGCATTTGTATTTACAAGGGTTTTCCCCGCATTCCTCAGAATTTGCAGGGTTTTCCTTCTTTTGGTGGTCTTCCATTTCTTTTTCTTAAAGTTCAGTCGAGTTATCCACTACTGAGCCTTGGGATTAAAGAGTCGTAGAGATTCTGGTACAAAAGTTCATGGCTATTCAGCACAAATAAAGTTAGAAAGCATAAGATATTGCATCGAAGAGATTTTAGAAAGGCTCGTGGGAAAAACAGTGATGAACCTACATTCAAAAAATGAAGATGATGCAAGGGCATGGGCATAGGACCCTACCCATTAACATTAGATGAAATAGTAGGGGGGCTCTGCTAAAAAAATGAAAAATATGAATAGAAGCAATCAGGGCAGATCATTCCCCCCAAATTTCCTCCATCTCTGAAGGATGACATCCCTATATGTTATTATTATTGTATTTAATGGGTTTTTCAGCATTTAAAGTATGATTTTCACGAGGTCTTCCTTTTCAAAAACATATATCGTGTTCGAATCAAGAAAAAATACAAACCTTGTAAAGATGTAAATATGTGAATAAAATGCTTGGAACCTGGAATTCAAGCGCCCACCATTATTTGATGGGTTTGATCCTTCAACACTCCTAGTTAGGGATTGAACTCGACATATCCTTCTTGGACCGTGGGCATGGAAATGTGAGTTTTTCATAAAAATAGGTTTTTGTAATGCCCGTTGCTGCATGCCCTACAATACCAAGCTAAGGTAGGATAATCCAAAACCAACGAAGAGGATAGAGAGAGGTATATTGATCTTATTAACACATGATAAATTAAAGTGTATTGTGCATTTATTTAAAAAAAAAAATTAGGTGGTTTTTTTAATTGTGAATAAGCACAAATGAATGGTATTTATTTGTGTTAATGAAAATGAAATTCATAGCACATTCATGTTTTGGCACACTTAATTTTTGAGGTGGTTTGGTTTTTTTTTTGGTACACTTCATTTTTTGAGGTGTTTAGGTTGTTTGTTTGTGTAGCATGGTGATGAACCATAAAATAAAAAAAAGGAATTCAAGTTGTAGGTGTTAATATTTATTGTTATGGAATATTTGATATGGATTAAGATAGATATTGTGATAGTCTATTGCGTGCATGGTGGCTTTAATAAATTGCTGTAATTGTACTCAAAATAGTCTATGACATGGATTCTAATGAATATGTTGTTATCTTTGATATTCCATTTATATTGCATAACCGATTAAGCAATATATTTTTAAAGAGAAAATGGGGCACACTCATGTCCATGATTCCAAGATGAAGCGACATCATATGTATTATGTCCTACGATTCTAAAAACATTAAATACATGTTGAAACAAACTTCTTCAACTTCACAAAGGCTATGATTTCTACTCAAAGCATCACAATCTATTGGGTTATGGAATCTTCAATTCAATTTTTGAGTAGTGGAGGGTACAAAGGAATATCGTCGACATTCAAGTTTAACTTGTGGATTTTTTTTCGGTTCATGGTGAACTTGCTATCATAAATGGTGGAGAATAGAATAATATCAATGCTCGTGAATGTGATGAGAAAGGGTGTGTTACTTTTTTATATGTTTGATAATGTGTGTATTGGTTGCATGTAGTGGTGCAATTGCAAGGTCAAAGGGTTTCATGGGATTTCGAACGATTTTGTGGAAAGTGGTTTATGTAGAGAAATTTAATTTATGGTTAAATTGTGGTTGATCAGGGACCAATACAAGAGGAGAGCTATTGGTGCTCTGGCTTGTCCTCTTTTTTTCCAATTCTCAGCATATTTCTTTACACCATATTGTTGGCGGCTCTAAACTTATAGTTGATTGGGAGAAAGGTTTGTGCTCTTTAAAGGCGATGGAGCTCTCATATTGGATGGATCATGTTAATCTTCTGCTCAAGGTCTTTCATGATGTCTCTATCATGCATCTCTTCAGGGAGTTCAATACACATGTGGACGCTTCCTATTTTTATATAAATACTACGAAAGTGTTAGGAAATAAAATACATAGTAAATATGAATACCTAATTAAGAAGAATATTTTCACGATGAAGAGAGAGGACATGGGACAACAACTTGAGAGGCGGTTTCATATTTTTATGGTAAAAGTAAAACTAAAAAATAATATATATTATACTAGTAGCTAGTAACTAATTGCAATTTTCTCGTGACTAGCTAGTCATATTTATATTCATGTGACTAAATTAGTCATTTATGTTAGTCATTTTAATTTTAGTCACTTTTTATCTAGTCATATATTTTATCCCGCGACTAAATTAGTCATTTATCTTAGTCATTTTTCGTTGGCTTATTTAAAATTGCTCAATTTTAGTCATTTATCCCTTGAAAATACAATGGTGACTAACATTTTTAGTCGCCTAGTCACTTATCTCTCATTTTGTACTAGTGATTGTTAAGTACACTATGGATTGTTTGCATAGTAGTTACCAAGTTTTATGGCCAAAACTTACATTCTAAGGTGATACCAATGACCTAATGGATTCATGGGATGTACATGATTCTTCAGGTTCATTCCTTGTTACAGGGCCAAAGGTTGGGATATTAAAATATAATTTTTTTCTATGGGACTTATGGGTCATACGTGGTGCCCAATTCCTCCAAAATATCCCTAATGATCCCTAGCCTTCTGTCAATTTGTCGTTCTGAGGTACGATATTTCCTTGATGACCATTTTATTTCATCGTGTTTGCATCCCACTCTATTATAATAAATTCAAAATTCTTTCATATGATAGGGCCCACATCACATTCAAAAAAGGTTACATTTATATAGAGTAAATAGCTCTATGGGTTAGAGATGGAGATGGCGCATTGATTGGTGATTTACTAATATAGGGGTCTCTCATGAATCCATCTAATATACTGTATTTACTAAATTTTAACACTGCATATGGATTCATAATCCATCCACAGTGTTAAAATTTAGTAAATTGTACAAATTCATGGCCAAAATTGTAATTTCAATTGACGGGGTATCACAACTAAAAATGACTAACATAAAAGACTAATTAATTTTCTCATTCATTGTTAGCTAGTCATATTTGTATTCATGTGACTAAATTAGTAATTTACATTAGTCATTTTTATTTTATTCACGTGATATCTAGTCATATATATTATCCCGTGTCTAACTTAGTCGTTTATCATAGTCATTTTTAGTTGTCTCACTTAAAATTCCTCAATTTTGGTCATTTATCCCTTGAAAAAACTGTGGCAACTAACATTTTTAGTCACCTAGTCACTTATCTGTCATTTTGTACTGGTGATGGCTTCTCAATGAAATTAGTCTTCCTTAAATGTTGTAAGGAGACCACACTTCATTGTAATAATACCAGATTCAGGAAGGGCATTTTTTGCCAAGAAAGATAAATTAAATGGTGACCGACAAAAGGAAAGCAACCAGATGAGGGAAAGAAGAAGCTTACTAGGAGTAGATGTAGATCCAGAGTGGCAAGGCATAGCTATTATAAAAAATATTGGCGTAAACACAAAGATGGAAAGAAATTTTGCCATAGGTACTCGATGATAAAACCCCAACTTCCTCTCCTTCTTCTCTACTATACTAGGATTTTCATCAAACATAGATGAAGACTCAACAAGATATACTACAATGTTCTCCCACAAGTGCTCCATCCTCACCAAACCTTTGAAACCCAGTGCAAACTACACCAAATAATAGAAGCTATCAAATGAACTCTCCTCTCCTCTGCGCCAACAATGAACTCTGTTCACCAAATGAAATAAAACTAGGGTTTTTTAGGCCACTTAATGCTTAGGTGCAGGCTTAATTTATTTGGAAGGCATACAAAATGTTGAAAAATTGCGCGGGTTTTGCTTAATAAAAATTTGTGGGGTGTCTCTCCATTAAAAGTTAACTAGTGAGTAGTGATGGTTGAGTGATAGGCATAACCATGCATCCTATATCTATTAAATAATAGTGTTGTTATGTAAGGATTTTGTTCACATTCTAGAAAAACTCTATCGATATATTATTCCTAATAGCTTTAGAACTAGGGTTTGTAAAACTTACGTGACAATTTTTTATAACCATAACATCAACCATGACTTGCCAATTACTAGGGATCTAACAATAGTAATTTTCCTATATCTTTATCATCTTGTTCATGGAAATTTTCTAACCATATTGTGTTCTATAGGCTATGTTGAAATCTAAGTGTAATACAGGAAGCAAAATGCCCATGTAGAACCACCATTGGTATGTAGACATGTTTTTGGTTGAGAGGGAAAATGATTTTAAGGCATATCCTAATTCTAATTGGTTTCAATAATATAAATAATGGATAGAAAGATGAAGCAATGCCAATTTCAACTTGTGACTACTTTCACATTTTTAGGTCCTTGGTTTTATGGGGAAAAATGACTAGCCAATAAAAAGCCCAAAATTTTCAAAGATCTACCTCCAACAACATACATAAACCTCATAAACGTGCTCCATGACAAGATATCTTCTTGAATATACCCCAAGTCAAGACTTTGTTATATAGTACTAGCCACTGCAACTTTGGTTTTTAGAGGAGCCGTGGTTTTCAACAAGGGAATCCACCACTTACTCTACTTCTTAGTCCTTATTCAAGAACATGGCCTTGTATTGAAGATTTGTAATGTAATCTCTAGTAGTTTTCCATGTCTAAACCAAGGTATCTTCCTCCTTTAAGTAAATAAAAATCAATTTCAACTTGTCAATGAAATCATTCCATTGTTTAGTTTCATGTCCATCCAAACCCAACAAACGATATTCAATCTATCACCCATCTTGCAACAAATGAGCTCTATCAAACGTTTTGATAACAATTTGGTGTGTTTTATTGTTGTCTAAATCCACATCATACAACATTTTTAAATTTCACCACCTATTGCAATCAAATCGTTTCCTCTCTAATTGATCATGGTTTATTTAATTCATAAGCTATGACGCTATGAATAAAAAACGGTGGATGTTTTTTTAAGCCAATGAATTGTTTAATGATTGTTGGATTGGTGCCAGTTCTGTTGTTCGGACCACACTTTACAACTCCTTTACTAACTACTAAAATCGTTGTCTTCCTAGGGAATGTTGTGTATGCTCTATACATAATGAAGTTTCCTACAACCGTCTAGATGGAAAAACAACTATGGCATTAGCCCTCTCTGATGATCAAGCAATTAAAGGTGATTGTCATTTATTGAAACCATCTTTATCTCCTGAAAGACAATTTGTTTTCTATTCATTAAATTTTTTTTGGTTCAGATTATGGAATTTCCATCCTAAGCATTTGTTCTTTATGCATCCACGGTACGTTTTGGAAACAATATCGTTTTCATAAATGTCTCACGGTTCCCAAACCTGAAGGGACTTTTAGAGACTATGTGGGAAAGATTGTTTTGAGGAAGAAACTTGAATCACGGTTCCCAAACCTGAAGGGACTTTTAGAGACTATGTGGGAAAGATTGTTTTGAGGAAGAAACTTGAATTTCAGAATGTCAAATGTTTGCTTTTTATCTATGCAAGAAAACATTAAAAATTGAAGTAAAAGGTAAAAATAGATAAGTATCAATGTTTCAAATAACTCTTTGTTTGAAAAGGGTTGATGGAGATCTTATATACTATTTCTAAATGAATGAGTGAATGGGGAATTGTTTAGTGCTAGGTAAGGTTTGTGAAAATTATTATAGGGATTTGAGTCATTATTCGTTAGTAATGTAGGTTGGGTAAAAGTAGCGTTAGGTTTATTTGTGGCTTTTTTTAAGAGTATAAATAAATTTCCTATGCATTTCAGCCCATCTGAAGGTCTTTGAACATAATTTTCTTGAAAATAATCCATCTGTAGATACAATTTAGTGATGTGTATATTAGGTTTTATAGTTTCTCATGTTTGAGGAAGTAGAATGAAGTGGCCTTATTTATTTAGATATAATTAAATATTTTCTTGATAATGCAATCAGTTGAATTTTTAACCCTTTAGCATTGAGAAGGAAAAGGCTCATAACCTTTCACAATATACTCTAGGTATCATAAATTCAATTGCCCTTTCTTTAAGCTATTACCATATTGTTTGTACTACTTTAACTTGATCAGGTGTTTTTCTATCATTATTTTCTGTGTTACCATTTTATCCCTGTTATGTTCCTCGCTGGAGAATAGCCGATAGGTTCAGAGAGAATCTGTCATATTAAATGAAATGTTTTTAGTGAAACTGCAAGATTACTCATGCTTCAGTCAAATTGCGTGACAAGTTATATCATTATATGTCTTTTTTAATGGAAATAAATATATGCAACTCAAAACAGAGATAGTCAAATGTGTTTTTTTATATTAAAAAATTGAAACTAAAATCTAATTTTCTGAATGAGCGTTGGCATACTTGAAACAAAGGAGAATATCGTTGAATATTTTTCAAAGTCTTTGAAACAAGACCTTTAAGGATATTAGATAATGTCAATATGAAAGATATATTTCCAAAAAAGCGTGACAAATTATTCCCCAAAAATGCTATGGTATAATGCCTAAAGATTAGTTAAAACAACTATTTTTATTTTGCAATTTATCATTTGCGGGTGGGAATTTTCAAAATAATCGTTTTTGAAATCTTAACGTTTCTCTTCATAGCTAAGCATCAATAATGGTATTTGTTTTCAACTCGAAACAACTAATTTATAACATTGTAACAATCCCTAAAGTAATGAGCTACAACATTGGATAATGGTTATTTCCCCTGTACGATGAGAAACATTGTTTTAAGCTTGAATATAATTGGATGTAGGTTTGTAGAGGTGCTGATAGAGTAGAAATCTACAGTATGGACTTCTCTTCCAATCATCGATGATTGGTAGTTTCAAGTGACCAGGGAACAATTCACATTTTTTTGCTCTACCAAGGATAGGAGAAGATCCAAGGAGTGTTGATGTTGTACAAGCCTACACGGTCTCTCGGGCACAAATGGTTCTAGTGGTAATCTAGTCATTCCCTCACTAGGAGCTAATACCATCTCTTCACTTTCTTTTATGAGAAGTAAGAGTTTGAGCTTGATTTTTGATATGTAATATATATATATATATATATATATATATATATATTTGTGTTGTTTGTTCAAGGTAATGTCAAGTACCAAATGTGATAATAAATAAATGTGAGCATCAAACATAAATTTTGCAAGAGTATTGCCAATATATTTGATCTCTTAGTGGACCTTTGCTCAATTTCACTTATTTGAGGGATTACAATTTCTTGTAGCTTTTGGCCATCAAAAGAACGCTATAGTTTTTGTAGGCCTAGATGGAAGGTAACTTGACATAACTGTTGGATGTTATTGCTTGGATGGAATTTTGTTTGCATATCCAATATTTAAAAAAACTAAATTTGACATTATAAAACCAATACACAAACACTCTTCTAAGGAAAAGATGAAAGTTCCTGATTACTTAAGATTTGAAATTATGAAACTAATACACATAGACACTCTTCTAAGGAAAAGATGAAAGTCCATTATTACTTCAGCAATGTTATTTCATGTATGCAACTTCTATAGATGTGCATTTGATCCTGTAAGTGGTGGCGCAATGATGCAAAAGGAGTATGCTAGATTTATGAAACCAGATGAATCTTAGTGACAATTGACTTTGCACAAAGAATTTGCTTCAACCTATGATTATACAGTTATATTAGATAAGGGTCAAGCCATGCCCAAGGATTCAAAACCATTGTGAATTTTAATGGATAGATCTTTGATATTGCTAACTATTGCACTACTTTGAAATAGGTTGAGCATGTCCATAAAGAAGGTTGAGATTCCACTATACACATTTACTATCGGGTTGACCTAGGTTTTAAATTAAACACATGTAGTTGACTATACAGGGAACAACTCGATCTTTGCATGATCTGAGCTTGTTCTGACTTAAAAACAAACTCATCATATTTACAAGTCGTTAGTCATCGAATATCAGTTATCCGCACTGATGTAAAAACCACAATCGACAGATTTGATACGGGCTAAGAATTTCAGATTACACATACTTTCAAATGGGGTGCGAGGAAAAATTAAGAATTTCAGATTACACATACTTTCAAATGGGGTGCGAGGAAAAATTAAACATAGCAGTAACTCGACTCAATACACATATACATACTAGAATCCATGATATGGTTTATTCGAATCCCATTGTCGTGTTTACTTCATATATATACTGGAGCAGAGGATCGATCTTCACCTTTGAAGGATTGATCCCTGTCCGTTGGCCAAGTGATTCACCCTCGGTCTCAATAGTTGACATTCCATTAAGAATATTATATATATATAATATTCTTAATGGAATGTCAACTATTGAGACCGAGGGTGATCGACCTCCTCCTTTGGAGAGTCAATCTATGTCTGTCAAAGAACGTTCTCTCCGTTTAGTTTATCTCAATTCAAGTTTAAAAATTTGGAAACAAATCATATCAATCCTTGGGGAAAACACATCGGTCCTACTAGGTTACTAGGTTCAAACTTAGCTTTGATATCAAATGTAGGGACCTCCATTTCTGAAGCCCTTCTTAAAACTAAAACCAAAATTTAATTACATAATATAAATGGAATCAATCTTATATTCGATAGAAAAATGAATTAGTTAAAATTTTGAACTAGCAAATGTAAAATGAAACAATGAACCTGTCAACCATAGGTCGATTCCGCTGTCGAAGGAGGAATTGTCGTCATTAATCCGATCCTCCTTGTCCATTTCCATCCCCGTCTTCAATTGGATTCCAAAAGTAAAGGCTCGTTTAAACATAGGCGAAGCAATCGTTAGCTTCGCCACCCAACCGCAGGCTTATGCAATCGGTTGCATAGCCACCCCTGAGCCTCGGGGTTGTAGAGGATACACACTGGTAATGATTCAGAAGTGAGATCCCCCTCACCAAAATCCTTTGGCAAACTCACTATAGAAAGCACAATCAGAATTTCCTTTCCATTCCGGTGGTCATCTAGGATTAGGGATCTATCCCTTCCCCTTCGTTACCTCTTCGCGAAACAGAAAAATCCTTTGTGACACATGTCGCCTCATGCAAAAATACTTTTTTATGCAAAATTATTTAATACAAATATTCACCCAACCATGTGTCAGTCTCTCATGAGTGTGCACATACTTCCCACATTTTACTCCTAGATGTCCCCTAATGCTAGAATTCCAATCTCTATTTTAGTGGTGTTGGTGGAGTTGACTAGTTAATGGCTCCTAGTCTCTCATTTGTGCCGTATTTAATTATTCCCAATTATTTAATTACAAACAATAATTTCATGCACAAATAATCTAATGCAATACTATTTGTCAAATATATAATTACAATTAAACATTTCATTCACAAATAATCTAATGCAATTCTATATGCCAAATACATAATTATAAATAGTCATTCGTTGCACAATTAATTTAATGCAATACTATATGTCAAATACATAATTATAAATAGTCATTCATTGCAAAAATAATCTAATGCAATATTATATGCCAAATGCATAGGTGTTCATTTCCTTTATTCGTCTGAGTACCACATCGTCGAGTCCTTTTGACAACGCTTTCTTTCTCTAATTGTCTAGGTACCACATCGTCGGGTCCTTCTGACAGCACTTTCTTTCTTTCATTGTCTAGGTACCAGATTGTTGGGTCCTTCCGACAATAATTTCTCATTTTACTATTGTGTTGGGATTCCATGTAGTGATTTTAGGAATCATTACCATAAATAATCTGGCTACACTCTATGTGAGACTAATGACGTTGAGGAGTAAGTTCGTTCTTACCGCGTGCCCCTAAAACTCGTATGTGACCAATCTGATATGGTCTCATCTGTACGACTTCACGCTCACCTGAGTAAAGCTGAACGAGATTTCAACTCATGCGTGGATGCCCCTGTGCATGGTTTTCCCCTTTTCTACGACCCCCTTTTTATTTGATTGTGAATCAGTTGGTAAGCTATCCTACTTGTTACTGCACACATACTTGGAGCACACATTAATAATATTTCTCAAAACCATCATATCATAATTCATTCATCCTTTTGCTAATCGTTTAACCAAAAATATAAACATTGGTCCATGCACATAATTTCATTTTCCATATTTCAACATAAATGCGAGATTCATCTACATGTGCTAACTAATCGATAATAATTCTCATCATAATCACAAGTATCCATATTTTCCATTTAAATCGATAATTTCTCAGAAGCGTATTAATTTATCATGCATATCTCTAGTCAGTAAGAAATTTATTCCAATTTAGCCCATAAACATTTATTTATAAGTGTCTTCTTTGTTGATAGTCATGGAAAGGTTGAGGAGCATTACAGTTTTTATTTTAATAATGAATTTTATTTCATATTTCCTTCATGGCATCACATTATTGCACATTATTGAATAATATATAAAGATACGTACATAATCCTTCATTAGAATTTAATGCATTCATTTCTTGTATATTTAATGAGGCAAAACATTTTGAATATCATTCAACTTTACATGGTAGTTCAAAATCACACAAGAAATTAACCATGATCCACTTTGCATAAAGAAGCATAGTAAAATTATAATTGACAATGAATACTTTATAAGTTTCCACAATTGCAAAACTTTTCAAGGTCCTAACAAAGAATATAACAAATGAATCAATTGTTTTTCCTCAAATAGATGATTTTGTTTTACAAACATCCTGAGAGTGACCCCATGCTTAAACACGCATAATGGGCACATATTATATTCAATGTCACATAATTGCTCATTGTAGCAAATATTCTAGTTCCAAATCCACCAATTGATCGAGCAAAATAGTGTCATAGTTAGTAGCAGACCAAGAGGCACTGATCCAGTTGAAGAATCAATTTACTTTAGCAGTAGACCCAATTTCCATTTACGCAACACTTCCTCGCACTTGTATTTGAGTTTGAATATGAAAAAGCAACATAGACTACAAAGAAAGCACCACTTTATGTTAAATGTCATTACTTCAAAGTATATGGAGATCTTCTAAACAGCAAAAGTCAATTTGATGAGATCATCATTATTCCATGGAGATAACCTATGTAATATCAATGTATTGATGGTAATTCATTCCAAAGTTACATATCTCTTGACATGGGTTTATGAGATGTCCTTTAGATTCCTATATGTGATGATTATCTGTGTTGGAATGTGTAATGTTAATTTTGGAAGTGTAAGGATGCCTAGTGTGATGTCCCAAGCTATTATGATTTCTTATCTAGAAAAGGAAGGAATAATTCTCTATATATTATATAAAAGGAGTTATCGCACATGCATCATGGAGTAATATTCTCCTATTTGTTAGAAAAACAGGATAGCAGAGGAATAACAATAAACAAGATGCAAATTTAAATCACATAAACAAAATACAAGAGAGACACCAATATAATGTGGTTCACCCAATCTGGGCTATGTCCATAGAGAAATTGCTAGTCCTTTTATTATTACCATCCAACAAATGAAGGGATACAACCTGCAGCACGTCAGGTGCAACTTCTTCTTCAATCCCTCTTAGTCTCTCTTACACAATCACAAAGATATTTACAATGCTACAATACATTACACAGCCGTATTACAATGTCTTCCTTTTAAAGGGAATTACCATGGGGAAATACTACGGGCTACCCAATACCATGGGCCTGTAAACTATTGGCCAACAAAACAACCCATAAAACTTCTTTCGGGGGTTTTGGTGGGCTCTTAGAATGGATGCCTAATGAGGGCAGCTAGACCAGGAGCCTACTTTAATTATCAACCCAGGGGATGTACAAACTTAAGAGGTGCTAACACTGTATATGCTCTATAGGATAGTATTTTGTCGTGGTTGGGTATTGGTATCAATCTTAAGGGTTTGTCTAAAAAGAAATGGAAATAAGCTTGTAAGAGGTTTGCCTAATCAATGAATGATAAATTCTTATGCTAAGAAGTTTAATTGCTACAAACAGTAAATCTACACTAAGAAATTGGATGCGGAAAGCATGGTAAATTAATTTAGAAACAAAATACTGAAAGCTGAGACTTTAATCTATGAAGTGAATACTGAAAATAAGTGTTGAATATTGAAAGGCTAACCTAAAAGCTTAAATGTTGAAAACCAAATCCAGAACATAAATATCTAATGCTGAGAATTAACCAATCTGATCTATTCGGATTAAACACTACAAGTGATGACCATTAAATCAAGGAACTGAAAGTAATTAACCTCTATGATCTAAGTCTGATAAAAGAAATATGCATGAGCTTTCTAGATCTGAATCATTGTTTTAGAACCAATATGCAAATACATGAAAACAAATGTCAAAATATGCGTGCACAGAACGCAGCTACAGGACTACGGAATGTGTCCTACCGAACTACAGAATGAGCATTAATCAACTACATAAAATATGTTGAACAAAAATAATCTTTTAACTGAAATAAAACCATATTATTCAAATGCCATCAAGGTATTTTCATACACAATAAGAAGTAAACCGATTCACAGCATAAATGGAAAATACATGAAAATAGAGTAAAGCTCCTGACTTACGTGTTGGAGGGGCCCTCCCCAACCCGCACTCAGGAGTAAGAGAAACTTATAAACGTAGGCTTGAAAGTAACAACTGTCTCGTCATTAAAATAAGAACTTCATGGTTCAGAAATAGTCTATAACACAAATTGTCTCCGTAGTAAAATGTAAAACGATTAATTCCACAAAATAGAAACAGGATCCCCTCGCTACTCGAGAGGTCCATATATATATGCCTCAAATTCTAACATAACTACATGCTTTAATCATCGGTCCTGTTGAACATGAGTTCTTCTCTATAAATCAGGGAAAAAGGGCATTGAGCCTCGTATGGTCTTCTAGTCCTCGAGCTAGATTTGGGTGTTGCTTCTTAGTGTACCTGCGCCTGCTCATACATACTCGTTTTCATGTAATTAGATTATAGAAGATGCCCTTTAAGCATAAAAAGAATAATCTTAAAACATCTTCACTAAATAATCAAAGTAAATCATTAACCCACAAAACAAGTGTATTTCCTTCATCATATCCTGTGTTTTACTGTGGCAAAAAGGCTATAGGATACCTATAATTTGGGTTCATCATCTCCCCCATGCTTGAAGGATTCACCCATCCTTGGGTGGCACACTCGGATCTTCTATAGCATCTTTGATGTCCCATGCGACCATTCTTGGAGTCCGTGCTTGCCTGTAGTAACCCATGCTCTGATCATCCCTGGCCCATGCTCTTTTCTCTTCTTCCTCATTAATCTGCTCTTTAATAATCAGAGGAAGGAAAAATGGAGGATTTAGCTTCTTGCCAATCCATCTGAGTTGATTCTTGATCAAGAATTCTCTGTATAGCTTAGCTTTGACGAGAGTAGCCTCTAGTCTGAGAGGGGAATGAGGCTCCTTCTTTCTCAAATCATCTCCAATCCTTTCCCACCTATCACTGATGGCCTCATGTACCTCTTTGTATGTGCATTGCAGGGTGAGATCAAAATGTGTGACTTCCTTCTTCTGTTTTTCAAGCACAATAGGAATTATCTTTTCATCAGTGGTGATAATTTGGTGGGCCTGAAGTACCCTTTCAGGGTGAGATGCCTCTACCTTGATCCATAATTGATTTTTCCACTTCTCTGCAAGGTATAGATGATCATCTTGTGCCCTTTCCACCCCGTGGTTCATCCAGGAGAATAATGCTCTCAGCTGGAAGTCACCTACATATGGATTAGGTGACCAGTTAGGTGTGCTTGGCACCACGAAGTTGTGCAAGAAGAATTCACACAGTTGATCCTTTTCCAACTCTATGCAGTTGAGAGAAGTGTCCACAAATTCCCTTGTAGTGTTGAGTTCCAGAGACAGGCCTTGTTTTAGCCTTTGCATCTCGAACCTTCCCCACTTTTCCTTTCAGTAGAGCGTATAGACTCTGGACGGGGGTCTGAGTTGCAATACTTCATCATAGATTCTTGTAGTGGTTGCCAGGGTGTCCTCCAACTGGAGAATTTTCTGATCTTTTTAGGCTAACTCCTCTTGTGGTTGGGCCAATTTCTCCCTTAATGCTAAATTTTGCTCCTCTGCCAGTTTTAACTCTCCAGCGTGCTGCATTTTCAAAATTTGTGTCTTTTCATGCACAAAGAGTGAGGTTGCTGGTGAAGTTGGTTGGATTCTCTGTATTCTTTCCTCAATCTTTAATGCTTCCAACTCCTCCTTGACCTTTTCCAACTCTGTCAGTGTCTCAGCTAGTTGGTCAGTGACTCCAGGGTTTATACTTTGATGAGCAAGGTTTACATCCTGACCAGCGGGGTTCCATTGGTCATCATCTCGTTCTCTTGGTGTAGTTTTCTCTTCATGTGTAGTTGAATCTTCTGGTGAAGTTGGATCCTCCTACTCTATTCCGAGATCATCATCATCAGACAGATTTTGAATTGTGGGGTCGGGATCCCTTTCTATCTCCTTTTCATGCCTGATTTTGGGTGGCTGTGTGAACCTTTTTCTTCTTCACTTTGGCCCTTGCTTGCTGGTGGAAACCCATGACTCCTTTTAGCGGCAGTCATCTCTTGAATGCTTGATTTTCATTAGGGTATCGACCACGCTGTCTAGGTCGATTTTTCTTTTAGCTCCTGATGTGGAAGTGGTCTTGTCTTTTGGCCCAGAAGCTATGGGTATGCCGACAGTAGGTGTACCCCTCATTCTCTGTACATCCTCGGTTGGGATTACCACAAACTCCTCCCATGAAAGTTCTGGGACTTGTACTATTAAATATTCACGAATTATCAACTTGATTATCCCATGGTAGGCTAATGCATCCTCTTTTCCTTGAACAACTTTCTTGCTCATTTCTCCCAACGAAAGGAGAAGATAATAAGGAATGCTTATGTTGTTGTTTGGCGTGATGTGGCTCATGTGCCTCAGAAGATACAGAATTCAAAAAATGGAAGAGAGGGACATAGCTCAGCCTCCATGTACACGTTACATATTTCTAAATGACAACAACTACTTCATCCCAAGGTGCTTGCATAGTGACCCTCTTGACTCCATTTTTGTCTTCTTCATGAACCTTTCCAGGTCTAAAGAAAACTGCCTTTGCACTTTGGTTGGCTTCCCTGTCTTCCTTGTCCCAATGTAGACCCATGGGTAGCCCTGTGTATTTTGCAATGGCTTCCTCATCCAGCTTGATACGAAGTCCTCTAACCCAGGTGACGAACTGCTCTTCTTTGATGTGCTTTAAGTTTCTTGCACATTCCAAAGCAACCTATGTGTTAGATCGTCTCAGCCCGAAGATGAAGGGCATCCAGCCCGCATTACGGAGGATAGATAAAACCCTTGGGTTTTCATAAATGGATCTGTGATCCTCTGGTTCACTCTTTTTGAACCCCTTTGTCATCCTTCGAAATCAGCAAAATGAAAAAATTTGAGTGCTGTTGACTTACCTCAACTAGCCGGGAGTGATTCACAGGTTCGAAGGCAGCTTGTTGGATGGTTGCCGACGCGAATTTCTAGTTTTTCTTCTTCTTGAAAGCTTGTATTGCAAAAATGGTCTTTTTTGTAGATTATACCACCTTTTTAAGCTATTTCCACTCACTTATCCTCATCATCATTCATTGTACTTGCTGCCCTATCCATTCCTTTCCATAATCAAGCCCTGCATTTCATGTCATCATTGTATATTGCCCTTTTTGTTCTAATTATTGAGGAATACGGTAGCTAGATGCCAATTTATCATTCACTGACATGACTCAGGTAGTAATCATGATTCTTTGAGGTCATTATGAACCGTGCCTCCGAATGAACTTATAAGCTGTCCTCAGCTTCAGGAATAACCGTTTTGTGGGATGATGATTTGACCTCAAAAATAAAACAAAGAGATTTAGAGATTACCTTGTTATGCTTGGCGTACCTGAGTGCATGACGTGGCTTGATTTGATGTGCTCTGGATTTTGTAGTAGATCTTCGCATTGTCTGTTGTTATTTTAGGCATGTCTATAGTTACGCCTGTTTGCTTTTTTATTTTGGTTCCATTGAAAATGCTATATCTCCCTGTTTTTTTTATTTTTGTGCCAATTTCTTATTTGACTTTGTGCTGATGCCCTGCATTGAGTTTTGATTTTGTTTTCTGTAGTGCTGGCTCGCTTGAATATATGGCAGGCTCGTGTGAATCTATGGTAGGCTCGCTTGAATAGATGGCAGGCTCGCTTGAATAGAGTGGTTGCTTGATTGAATTCTGTAGTGCTTGATATTTTTGCTGGTTGACTTAAATACATGACTGGCTCGCTTGACTATTGATACCTGGCTCTCTTGATTTGATTTATTTGCAGGATGCTAGCTAGTTCTTCATGGGGATGTATGATTTCCTACAAATTTACTTGTGATTACCTTGAGTGGATCATTTCTGGTTTGTTCTTTTAAATTTTTTTCTCTTATTCTTTTTTCATCATTTTTTTTTCGGAATTGTATTTCAATGATTTTCCATGTTCTCTATCAGCATTAGTTGTTGTTGGTAGAGTACTTGTGTGAAATCCTCTCTTGACTGTGGCTTCTTGTAAAGTTTTAGTCTATGTCCATTCACTATCATGGGGAATTCTTCTTCATCAATTGTAATAATATTTACAGCTCCATGTTCATAGATTGTTTCAATAATGTAAGGTCCAAGCCATCTAGTTGTTAGTTTTCCTTTGAAAGTGTGAAACCCGGAGTCATAGAGTAGTGCCCAGTCACCTTCCTTGAACTTTTTATGCTTTATGTGTGTGTCATGCCACTTCTTTCTTTGTTGTTGGATGATTTCAGTATGGCTAGGTGCTTGTTGGCGTTGCCCATCCAGTTGGTTAAATTCTAGCATGCGTTCTTGTTGGATGTATGAGAGTTCCATATTTAACTATGTTGCAATTGTGAATGTCTTGATTTCAAATTCAATGGGTAGAATAACTTTCTTTCCATAAACTAGCTCATATGGTGTGAAGCCTGTTGTTGTTTTCCATGTGGTATTGTAAGTCGAAACTGCTTCACTTAACCTGTCTGCCCAATATCTTTTGTGGAGTTGCACTTTCTTTGTCAAAATACTCTCTAACTCTTTGTTGGTTACCTCAGCTTGACCATTAGCTTGAGGGTGATAGGAGGAGGATTATCTGTGCTTAACATTGTTTCTTCGAAGCAAGTCTTCTATCATATTTGATGTAAGCTATGGGCCTTGATCATAAATTAGTTCTCTTGGGACTCCAAACCTGTGGAAGATATGCTCAATGAAACATTTTTCCATGTTGGATTCATTTGTTGCAGCAAGTGCTACTACCTCAGTCCACTTTGTAAGGTAGTCAGTGCATACCAGGATGTAGCTTTTTTGATTTGACTGTGGGTTGATTGGACCAACGAAATCAAATCCCCATTTCTCGAATGCCTCCAAGTAGATTTGTGGATGGAGAGGCATTTCTTCTTTTTGTGTTGGCTTCCCCATCCGTTGGAAGTCATCACAGTGTGAAACATATCCATAAGCATCCTTGTAGAGTGTTGGCCAATAATACCCTGTTTGAAAAATCTTATAGGCTGTCCTCTTTACAGCATAGTGTCCTCCACATGGTTCATTGTGAGTGGCATGCATTATGTCATGCACTTCATCTTCTCTAATGCATCTTCTAAGTATTTGATCTGGTCCTTTTTTGAAGAGCATTCCCTCTATCCATGTGTAAATGGCACTTTGTCTTATGACCTTATTTTTCTCTTTGTAGCTGTAATGTGCTGGAAATCTCCCAGTAACTAAATAGTTTGCTATGTCAGTAAACCATGGGCTCCTTGTGGAGATTGAAAAAAGATGCTCATTAGGAAAACTATCATTTATCACTTCATTATCTTGTCCACGGGTGAGCCTAGAAAGAAAATCAGCCACTACATTGTGTTTGCCTGGCTTATCCAAAATTGTGATGTCAGACTCTTGCAGGAGGAGTAGCCATCTAATGATTCGAGCACTTGTGTTAGGTTTGTTCATGAGATACCTTATTGCCGAATGGTCTATATGGACAAAAAATTGATACCAGTTACGTAGTGCCTGAATTTGTTAATGGCATGTATGACAACCAAAAAATCCTTCTCTGTGACAATATAATTTAATTATGCTCCTGCCAAATTTTTATTGATATAATATATAGTATAGGGCTTCTTCTCTCTTTCTTTTCCAAGGACATATTCAATTGGCTTATCTGATGCATCTGAGTGGATGTGGAATGGAAGTGCCCAATCTGGTCCTTGGAGTACTGGAGCTGTAATTGTTTTCTCTTTTAGTTTGTCAAATGATAGCATACAATGTTTTGACCATATGAATTCTGTGTCTTTTGTTAGTAAAGAAAACATTGGTACAACAATTTTGCTATAACTCTCAATGAATCTTCTATAGTATTGTGTTTGTCCAAGGAAACTTCTTACATCTCTCTGTTTCACAGGTGGAGGCAGTGTTTTGATGACTATAACTTTTTCCTGGTCAACTTCTATTCCTCTCTGCGAAATATGGTGGACAAGCATGATGCCTTCTTCCATGAGCATTCTACATTTATCGTTGCTGAGGCATAAGCTCATCTCAATACATTTGTTTAAAACGAGTTCTATATGTTTTAGTGCTTGGTCGAAATTCTGTCCATAGGGTGTGAAGTCATCCATGTAGACCTCCATTTGTTCATTAATAAAATCAGAGAAGATACTTAGGATTTCCCTCTAAAACGTTGTTGGGGCATTACAGAGCCCAAAGGGAAGCACTCTGTATGCATAAGTGCCCCATGAGCATGTGAATGCTGTTTTTTCCTGATTAGCTGGGTGAATGAGGATTTGGTTGTACCCACTGAAGCCATCCAAGAATGAGAAATATGTGTTCCCAGCTAATGTGTCCAGTACTTGATCAATAAATGGGAGAGGAAAGAGATCTCTCTTGGTTTCTTTATTGAGCTCTCTATAGTCCACACAAATCCTCCACTTTCCTCCTTTTTTAGGAACTACGACTAGTGGTGATACCCACTCACTATCTGAGATTGGGTATATGAACCCTGCATCTAACAGCTTTTGTAATTCCAGCTTAACTATGTCCTTTAATGTTGGGTTCATTCTTCTATGTGGTTTCCTGATATGAACAACACCTTCCTTCATATAGATATAATGTTTACAGATGTCTGGGTGGATACCCTTCATGTCAGTATATGTCCATGCAAAGGATTTGTTGTTGTCTGATAGTACCTTTAGTAATTGTTGTTGTTGTACTGGCTCCAAATTGGAGTTAATATTAACTATCCTAGCAGGCATTATCTCAACTATTTTTATCTGAATTGGATGTTGTTCTAGTGTGAGTACCTCTGCCCACATTTTTTCAGGATCATGGTTTAATGTTTCCCCTCCTTGTTGCTGATCTGTGCCAAGAAAATCTTCTAACATATTCTGATTAGAAGAAGCATTTTGTATAAAACTATCTAAATGACTATCTTCGTCGATGGATTTTAGTGATAGGGCAGCTTCAATTGTAAGGACAAGTCGTATGTTTTGGTTGGATGTGTAATCATAATCATCTGTCCAGTTCTGATATTCCAGGTCTGAAGACTTCCTAGCTGGAGGATAAATTGTGATTTTCTTCCTAGCTTGCCCACTGGTTATTGTCATGTTACCTGATCTGCACCTTATGTAAGCATCTGCAGTTTCCAGCCAGGGTCTCCCTAGTATTAGTGGGTATCCACTAAGTTTACTCTTTACTTCGATGACTATGAAGTCAGCTCGGTATTCCCAGGATTCTATATTGATAATTATGTCTTCGAGCATCCCTTCAGGTCTTACTGTAGATGTGTCTACTAGCTGCAGCACGGTAGTTGTAGGTCTAACCATTGATTGGAGTCCTAGGTGTATCATAGTATCCTTTCACATTGATAGCAGCTCCTAAATTAATTAGGCTTCTATCTATCTATTTATTATTGATGGTCACATTATAACCTACTAGGCTTCCTGGATCAAGGTATTTGGGGTTAACAACGATACCTAGCATTAAATCCGCCAATTGGCCTACTACATTTATCGTGGGTGGGTCACGTTTTCTTCTTCCAAGTCTTTTCAAACAATTCTCTTTAAGGAATTTGTTGCAGATAGGTACATCTCTATTGGCCTACAAGATTGGAATTTGGATATTCAAGTGTTTTAATTCATTCAAAATTGCATTTTCCTCTTCTTCTTTTGTACTTCATACAAGCTTTTCAGGGAATGGAGGGTTTCTATTTCATGTGAGTGGTCGAATTTCTTCCTCCTGAGGGTTTGGTTCATCCGGATGCTGAATATGAGGTTGTGTCGTTTGTTCGTGAGCCTCATCTTCTTGATTATTCTATGTGCGTGTGTTTTGTAATGTCTTCCTATACCTTAGATTAATTTTGTTTATCTCCAGTGTATCCACAACATAAGTTGGAAACTGTACCATTTCAGTATTGTAGGCTTGTTGTTGTGGTGGTCTGTTGTTGTTAGGATTTGGAATTGGCTAGGTAGGAATTGGTGGTGGTCTGGGGGGTGGTTGATTTGGTGGTGGGGGCATGATGAGTGGTTGTTGCTACTGCATTAATGGAGCTCTCCAATTCGATGAATAAGGGTATGGATTGCCATAATTTGTAGTTGGATGAGCAAAAGGTGGGGGGTTATGGAGAGTAAGATTGTGGGTAATAAGCCTACTGATATGGTTGGTTTTGCTGCCACTGATTTGGAATTTGCTGAGATGGCCATGGGGCTGGTACAAAGTTCCAATTCTGCTGGTTATTTCCCTAATTGTAGTAGGTTTGGTTGTTGGGTTGGTAAGGCCTAGCAAAATTATTCCTCCTTTGATTCACAAAACAGAGCTGTTCTATTGTACCTTCAGTTGTGGGATCTTTAATAGCAGCTTTACATGAGGGAAACATAGGACATTTATTAGTGGAGTGATCGTCAGTGCAGAGACCACATATTTCTATAGTGTTCAGTGTGCACTATCCTTTCTCATGTTTTTTTTTTCTGCAGCATGGACAAAAGACTGCCAAGGCTTGGTTGATTTCGTCCTGTTTTTTCTTGATTTGAAGTGCATCAAGTTGCATGGCCAGAGATTGTAGTATATCGGTCTTCATGTCATCTAACAAGTTTCCTAAATCATATTTTGTAAGGTTTGGTCCTGAAGATGCTGATCCCCCAGTAAATGGGTGTGAATCCCTGGTCCCATTTTTACTTTTCCTAGATCTAGAGTAGTTCTTGAAGATTTGTAGGATTTGGTAATAAGTCTTCTGGAATATATCTCCATCCCCCAGAAGGTTTAAGACTTCAAAATTTTCCTCTTTTATACCTCTAAGAAGGACAAGTTTTAGTGATTCAGGATCTAAGGTGTAGTAACTAGCTCGTTTGTAGCTGAGTTGAAATCTTTGGGAATAATATTCTAATGATTATCTTTCTCCTTGTTGCATCCAAAAGATTTCATCTCTTGTATCCTTTGCTTTGTAGTAGTCCCTATATTTTTCTAGAAATTCTTGTTTCATTTGGTCCCAGCTAAAGATACTATTTCCTTCAAGGATCATCAACCACCTAAGTGATAGATCTTTCAGTGTGGAAGGAAAAAACCTCATCTTTTGTGCATCAGTAGTGTAATCAAAGGTTTTGTAAACTACCTCAAACTCAAACTACATCAGTAGTGTAATCAAAGGATTTGCAAACTACCTCAAACTCAAACAAGAATGTGTTAGGGTCTTCTGAAGTCAAACCATGGAAGTTTGGCAGATTATTAGGGTTGATATTCTTCATCCTGGCATCTCCAAGGGGTATACTGATGGGAAAGGTGAACAGTTCTCTAGGTTCTTCATCTTCTTCTTCCATAGTAGTGTTTGAGCTAGAGCTATCAAAGAAGTTATCTGAGTTTGGGTCGTAGCTAGAATCAGTTTCTTCCTCACAATTAAGGAATTCAAATTGAGAGTTATCAGAACTATTGTTGCTCATAGGTTGAGCAGGAAGAAAGCATCCAAATCTATCTCTCTATCCTCTAGGCATTCATGGTAAATTTTTTATGATTTTAGTTGTTTTTATGTGTTTTTTTTTCAAAGATGTCTCCTAAATATTAAGCACCTCCCCGGCAATGGCGCCAAAAAGTGGTGGGCTCTTAGAATGGATGCCTAATAAGGGCAGCTAGACCAGAAGCCTACTTTAATTATCAACCCGGGTGACGCACAAATTTAAGAGGTGCTAACACTGTATGTGCTCTATAGGATATTCTTTTGTCGTGGTTGGATATTGGTATCAATCTTAAGGGTTTGTCTAAAAATAAATGGAAATAAGCTTGTAAGAGGATTGCCTAATATATGAATGATAAATTCTTATGCTAAGAAGTTTAATTGCTAAAAACAAAAAATCTACACTAAGAAATTGAATGTGGAAAGCATGGTAAATTATTCTAGAAACAAAATACTGAAAGACGAGACTTTAATCTATGAAGTGAATACTTAAAATAAGTGTTGAATATTGAAAGGCTAACCTAAAAACTTAAATGTTGAAAACCAAATCCAGAACATAAATATCTAATGCTGAAAGTGATGACCATTAAATCAAGGAATTGAAAGTAATTAACCTCTATGATCTAAGTCTGATAAAATAAATATGCATGAGCTTTCTAGATCTGAATCATTGTTTTAGAACCAAAATGAAAATACATCAAAATAGATGTTTTCGGATTAAACACTACAAGTGATGACCATTAAATCAAGTAATTGAAAGTAATTAACCTCTATGATCTAAGTCTGATAAAATAAATATGCATGAGCTTTTTATATTTGAATCATTGATTTAGAACCAATATGAAAATACATGAAAATAGATGTCAAAATATGCATGCGCAGAATGCATCTACAGAACTACAGAATGCGTCCTATTGAACTACGGAATGAGAGTTGATCAACTACATAAAATATGTTGAATGAAAATAATCTTTTAATTGAAATAAAACCATACTATTCAAATGCCATCAAGGTATCTTCATACACAATAAGAAGTAAGAGAAACTTATAAACGCAGGCTTGAAAGTAACATCAGTCTCCTCATTAAAATAATAACTTCATGGTTCAGAAATAGTTGGTAACACAAATTGTCTCCGCAGTAAAATGGAAAAACAATTAATTCCACAAAATAGCAACAAGATCCCCTCGCTACCCGAGAGGTCCATATATATATGCCTCAAATTCTAACCTAACTACTTGCTTTAATCACCAATCCTATTGAACATGATTTCTTCTCTATAAATAAGGGAAAAAGGGCGTTGAGCCTCGTATGGTCTTCCAGTCCTCAAGCTAGATTTGTGGGTTGCTTCTTAGTGTACCTGCGCTTGCTCATACATACTCGTTTTCATGTAATTAGTTTATAGAAGATTCCCTTTAAGCATAAAAAGGATAATCTTAAAACATCTTCATTAAATAATCAAATTAAATCATTAACCCACAAAACAAGTGTATTCCTTCATCATATCCTGTGTTTTACTGTGGCAAAAAGGCTATAGGATACCTATAATTTGGGTTCATCGGGCTTCGCCCCCAGACCCTTGTGGGGAGGCAATGCCCCCCCACCCCGTTGGGATGAGTGTACAATCCACCTACATATCATATTAAACTGGGGTACAAACATGGCTGAAACAACAACATCTCTGAATTAAGAAGATCAAGCTCCACAACCAACAATATTACCATTCTTTCTATAAGGAGGTGGAAAACAAATTAAGCCACATGTATTGTGGGATGCAATTCTTCCATACCTCTATCTATATAATAGAGGTGAAGGAGACCCTTTAGGATAATATTGATTATGTTATTTTGAACAATATTGTAAAGTTGTGATAATGATATGTAGGTGGTGCTCAACTGTAAGAGTGGAGATTTGTGAATAATAAAGAATATCAAGCCTTACCATGGATGTTTCCCCATTTGGGGTTTTACCACGTGTCTCTTGTGTACTATCTTTTTCTATTTTCATCTCTTACTATTTGATTATTTGGTTCTTGTATATATAGGAGAGTAGGCTAGTTAGATTCTAGTTATTGATTTACATGTTAGTAAATTTATTATTGTATGTTTATGCATATTTCTCAATATCTAACATGGTATCCGATCTAGTTACCATGCTCTAGCTTCTTCAATATTTTTGTTGATTTTTTTCAAGCACCAAGTTCTTCAATATTTGTGTTGGTCCCTCCTTCTCTAATAGATTTTCCATCATATATGGACAACCATTGAGGTATTTCTTCACATTTAAGGATTTTTCTACATGCTTGAAATTGTTTTCTCAAATCCTAATCTCACAATTTATTTTTTAGATTTTTTTATGAATTTTTCAAGTTTTACTTGTTTTTTTTTGTAGATCTAAGTTGAAACCCATTGTATACTAACTTGTTATCAAGGATCTATCTCTCTTGTATCAAATCTTGTTGTTTTTATGTTTCTGGTTTGTGTTTCTGTAAGTTTATGTCCAGACGAACTTAGGCTTCTTAAATCTACAGTTACAAGGCCATAACAAATAGGTATGTGGGTTGGATATGGAAAAATCACATATGTAAATGACTGAACTTCATAGAAGGTGTGTACCCATGCAACCTATCTTTTTAGAAAGTGCGTATACCCAGGTTCGAAGCAAACATGTCACCGCAAGTCGATTCTTTTCATTGTTTCATATAGAGGGTTTGTAGATCTATCATTTTGGTACAACATGGTTTCATCATTGGTGAGAAATTTTAATTTTATTCACTATTATTCTATTCATTAGTTTTTTTAATTTTTTCATTAGGGTTTAGTTTAGTTTCCTTTTCATTGCCATAAGTTCAAAGGTAGATTTTGTTCTTGAGTTAATTGGTATGAACTATCTTGCTTGGAAGAGAAAGATGATTGATATTCTCAGGAGTAAGAATCTCTAGTGCTAGTGACCATAGGAAACCTATCGATGCTAAAGACTAATCTATATGGGAATATCGGTGTGATCAAGCAAAAGGACCCATTGGTCAAATTTTTTATGATAGTTTATAGGTACATGTTTAGACTGAAGATAGCCTGAGTGAGGCACAGGGGGTTCATGCAGTGATTTTGTTACATAGCATGATTGTTTGTTGGATATTAAAGAATATCCCTAATTTGACTAAATATTGGAAAAATAATCCTAAAATTGTGTTGTTGAACCCCCCTCCCAATATACCTTTCCAATTAAGAAAACCCCTAGTTTCGCTATATATTGTAGGTATCCATTTTTATCAACCCATTTTTAATACCCCTTTTATATCATATTATCAAGTTGTAATAAACATGATACCTAACACATCTTAGTATAAGAAAACTTTATGCTAAATAAAATAATATTATAATTCTAATGATGATCCCACTAAGATTGTAGGGGCGACTGATCAATTTGTAGCATTGGATAGTGGAAGACCCAAAAAAATAGTAATGGGGAAGGCAAAATGCATAAAAGGAAACCCAGTCAAGAGATCAATGTAACAAATAATGTAAAAGACTGATAGTCCAATAGTCAGTGCAATGCTTAGAAAATATGATAATTGCAGATGTTTCACACCGCAACCTACCAATATACCAATTTTATATCATTTAAATACAAGTATATCCATAGAGAGCTCAAGTTTTTTATAATATTAATAAATTAAACTCCCCAAAAATGAAAAATTGAAACCATTTCATGGATAGAATTCCCTACCTTCCTATCAAAACAAACATCATTGATGTTTGAACCCAAATGAACATAGAAAATTTCCTCTTACTTTCCAATAACACCATATGATCATGTGCATAGCTTGTATGTGGGCCATTCGCAAGATGCAAGGAATTGCCTCCACTTCCTCTACATTTATTATTGCAATCAAGAGAATTAACAACATTTAGTTACATTTTTTTGGGCTATATCGAGTTTTTTTTTTAAGTTTACAAGAGAGGGAAAAATATCCATTGATAAGTTTCAAGCATGCAATAGTTATAAATATATACAGATGGTGGTTTTTTTTTTTTTGTAATGCTACAAAGTTCCATTAATCTAGAAGAAGTAAAAATACAGTAACAAGTACAGTCAGTGGTGGTCTGAGCCAACCATGTAGATCAGATAAATCTAGATAGTTTTGGTCTGATTTATACAAAAAGTCCTGCCCAGAGTTGGGGAAACGAGATAAACTAGAAAGGACTGCATAACCATGGAACCATAGAAGATAAACAAACCGACAATGTAGCTTAAGAAAAGAAAGAAAAAAAAAACAGCAGGAGAACCTCCTTGTTAGTGAGCAGAAGGTGCCTTAGCATCAAAGGGGGTCTCCTCGAGGATCGGACAGCTGTAGTAGGTGTTGTCCTCCATGTCCTCGTGTTGTGACAGAGAGTTCTTCATAGCTGGATGAGTGACCTTGGCTATTCTCGGGGTGACCTTTGCTGCTGGTCGAATATCCTTCACCGGGAGCTTAACCGGCAGTGGTGCAGTTTTCCTAAAACCAAATTCACTTCCTTCCTTCTCATTGCAGGTGCATTTGGAAAATATCAGACCCAGGGTGGAGGGAATGGGGAAGGAGGGATAGACCGGCTCCTTACCCCTCTGAAAATCAAGAGCCTTCCCATGGGGATGGACCAGAACAGGACCCGTGGGGACATTCAAATTAGTGCCAATAGGAGTGACCAGGTTTCCAAGTGTCGCCATGGTTTCGATCACCGGCAGGGTGGCGCCATGCCTGCTGCTCTCGAGTTGAAAATCACAATGAAGGTGACGGGTGGGGGCATAAGCATCCCAACAGAGAGTGTTTTCCAGATTGCTCAGGGTAGCAGCCATGTTCGGCAGGGTGGTGCTCAGGGTCTGCGTGGAGTGTCTCGCCTTGGCCCAATTGACCAACATGTCTTCCATAAGCTCACCAAGCATATTCTTCAGTAGCCAGTATGGATCCCATGGATTAAACTGATTTCCCATGTTGAGTTTGTCGATAATGATGCAGGCCTCCCAATTGTCAACTAGCAGGCGAATACGAATGGAGATCTCCGCATTGTATCCCTTCTGGGTCTGCCTAGCTTCTTGGGCCTTTGTTTTCTTTTTGCCTTAGGTTCCTTTTTGCTGCCCCATGTGGTCAAGAAGGAAGCAGGTGTTGGTGCATACGAGAAGGAGTGCGTGGAAGGTGGTAGCGGGGGGGAGGGGGGGGGGGCTTGTGAAGCGCCGGAGCAGGGTAGCAGGAACACATGTAGCAGAGGATCTAGGGGAGCACTAGACAAAAGGGTGAAAGTGCGGAGGGTAATAAGCATGGGCAATGTTGAGAGCTGAACCCAGTTGCAGATGAAGTGACAGAAAAAACTCGCACGTTTGAGAACCATAGGGGAGTGAGGCGTGGAAACCAGTCTAGGCTGGTGGAGGGGACGGAAGGGGCCAAGGATTTAATGCCTCGAGCGACTCGACGTTGCTTTGCTTGAGAGCCTGACATCAGTTGTGAAACCTATCTTCCTTTCCCGCTCCTTCCCATGTGACATGCCAGGCATAGGCCTCACGGCGTTACTATCGTCACCACCCGCATCCGGGGATACAAATGGTGAAACTTATATGATACCATTTCATGGTAATGATAACACATAGGGTATGTAAATAAGGATTTATATTTTCACCTATGTTCATGTCAGTTCCAATACAATATTAACATAGATGCCTTGCATATAAAAATTTAAATTACAATTATGAATGTGCCAAATATAACTTAATCTAACAACTATCCCTAACTAGCAATGTGAAAATGTGAAATAAGAATACAAAAAGCTGAATTGAATAATTAGTCAAGAAATACTGATCTCACTTTTCTTTCTTCTCGTGAGCTAAGAAAGATTTATGTCACTTTTCTTGATTGTCATGCAACAAGGTTTGATCGAATCTCAATACCCACCTAAACCCAAACCTAAAAAATGAAGAATTAGATCTTTTACTAGAAGGCCTACAAAAAATACAATACAATTGTTTAACTCCAGAACTCCCGATTAACTACATATCTTAACTTTGGAGTTGATGAGGAACCAAATGCATATTCAAGCATACTAAATAGTGTCATAGGCTACAATGTGACTTCTATATAGAAAATAAACACACTTTGGAAATTTGCCTCATATAGAACAACAAAAGGTATAATGTTACAAGACCACCTCTGTTTTAACACTAGCAACCTCAACCTCAATTATAGAGAAAGTGTGAAATCTTGCATACACATTTATTACAAGTGGGAACACTAACCTTTTGGACATCACATCAATAACATTTTGCATAAAAGAACAAAATACTATCACCCTAGTTATCTCAATGCCACAAAATTTTAATATTGTAGTATTTTCTATTCCAAGAATCAACCTCCTATATAAATAACTTCACTAAGCAACAAAAAGAGTAACCCCATAAAAATAAAACACAACGTGGAGTTAATAGTAATAGTTGCAATATTATCACAATTTCAAAAATCCAAACATAATTGCAGAAGTTGCTCCGAGATATTCACAAAATGATTCAAGTCTCTACTAGAAGAAGAAAGGATGGAAAAAAATTAACACACATAAATCCATAAAGTTTAAACAAATTATAAACATTCACATATATTTTTATAAAGAAAAATGGAAGATATGATAAATCAAAATCATTGTTAAGTCAAGAGCACTAATTTATCTTATAGCTATGATGATATACATGACAGAAATTGTACTCAAAATAGTCACCTTCTTCATTTCCACTACTAAAAAACTACTAAAAATTTAAAGGGGGCATTTCCCTAAATTTAAAGTATTTGATTAAATGATCTTGACATCAGCTCTAAATTACCACTAGTATAGAGGAAAGCAAGTTCTCCATCTTCCACAATGTCAATTTGCTTGATTGAGAACCTTCCAACACCTTTATCCTTGATTTTTAAATCTCATTGACATGAGGTTGACATCATGAATGACACATGAATTTGCATCAAACTATCACTAGTTCAAAATGGATAATTAGTGACTGAAAAAAAAAAACAACAACTAAAATTTGGATATAAATGACTATTTTTTAGGCAGTGACTATTGGTAACAAACTAACAATCTCTTTTCACCCGACTAATTTAGTCGTATATCACTTAGTCACTAATTGGCTGAATTGATTAATCATCTGGTAATATATTAATTCTTTTATTTGGTCAGTAATTTCCACCATTTTGTACTACATTTTGTCATTTATTTGGTCATTAACTACCACCATTTTTAGTAGTACATGTACTAGTTTAATTAGTCATTAATCATTGTCAACTTGTAACATTTTATTAGTTTATTTAGTCATTATTTTTAGATCATTTTTACTCATACATTTAGTCACGTTATCAAGAAATATGCACGTAATAAAATCCTAGTCACTTATAATGTGACTAAAATAATAGTATCTCTAGTTTAGTAGTTTCATATTCATTATATTTATTACTAATTTAGTAGTTTTCTTTTCATTTTATTCTCTTTCATAATTATTATTCAATATAAATTAATATGACATAAATAATTCAAAAAATGTAATACAATATTGTGAATCCAAGCCAAGGGCATAGAATTTGTACTAGAAAACAAAACTAAGTTTTATCAACTCCTATAGGCATGTTTTTCCAAGGCCCGCATGAGAATGCTACACACAATCTCCTAGTCAAGGTATTTCCCAAGTTGACCCCTTAGTGCATAAATTGCATTTCTTCTTTCTGACCAACCCATTTTATGGAATTGTGAAACAAAACAAGTTCAGGTCCATGGACCCACAGGGAAGAGGAATGACCCCTAGCACTATTATGATGTCAGAAATCCAACAGAGTTTATGGTTCACTAATTTGAGCTACGCTCATCATTCTATGGCCAGTTGCCACTCGCACCCTAAATCCTTTCAGGGACACATGGTCAATCCGAGCCCGGGGCATAGAATCTAAACCGGGAAACAGAACTGAGTTCAATCAGCTCTTACAAGTGTGTTTGGGTAGGGATACGCCAACCATGGATACAAAGGATTGTAAGATGGTGATAAAGTGTACATCATATTTGTTATCGTCCCATACCGATTTTGCAAAAAGGGGTCAATATTGAATTAAAATATCTCAGGAAACCATGGGTCAATAGTGTGACCAGATCCACAATGGCCAAACAGATCTATGGGAGATGAAGAAGCCCAACTATGCTACTCAGTTTGGATTTCATGCCCCCAAAGCAAATTCACAAATTGTCCCTGAATGGCCCCATGGGGAGATTTGTGATTGGCCATAGAATATAAATCATAACTTGGATCGTGAACTACCGATTCCGATGGATTCGGGATTTTGGGTTTCATCTAGGGGAACCCTTCTACCAGGATTCAATTTCCCAAAAATGGTTGTATTATACAAATAATGGCTATTGCCAATTATTCTAAGTAAGGGCTATTGCCAATTTTGCAAAAGGTGGTCAATTTTTAATTGAAATCTCTCAAGCAACCATGGGAAGCATGACCATGTACACAAGGGAAAAACAAAAGATAGTATTGAGAGCTAATGAAACCCATTTATGCTACCTAGTTTAGATTTTGACCCCCCATAGCAAGAATTTCCAGGTATTCCATTGAGAAAAAAACTATTGTCTTGTTCGCGAAAATAATAGGTGCCTCTGAACATGGGACTAACAAGAGGAAGGCTCCCCTACCTATATTTCAATTCCAGAAATACAAGGGAATCGATAGTTTCATGATCCAATGTATGTTTTGTGTTCGATGTCCATTTGCAAGTAGCCCCCCCTGTAGCCATTCAGGGACACATGCTAAATTTTTCCTAGGGCCTAAAAGCACAACTAGGCATTCAAATTGAGTTTCGTAATATTTTTCATGTGTATCTGGGAATGGAAAAGTTGGTTAGGACAACATGAGGCTTTCATGGTGGGTTTTATGGAATTTGACCCCACCTAGTGCAAGAATTTCCATGTGTTCCATTGAGTAATGAATACTAATGATGAAAATGAAGACTAATGATAACATGAATAGTAATTATGACAATGAAGACTAATGATAACATGAATAGTAATGATGACATGAAAACTTTAATATTTGGTGCAAGTGGCACTGTGCACACCAAATTTTTAAACATGCACACACACATTAGCTCCCTACACACACATTCTAAGCTTGCATGTGCATGCTCCAATACCACATGTGCATTCATAATTTCATGAATGCACCCTTTATCTCACATGTGCATCCAAGACATTTAAGGAAGCCCAATTGGTGAGCCTACAATGAAGAAGACATATAGTGACCCATCAACAATTATGGAATGAAGAAGACATATAGGGTTTCTAGGGCTAGATTAAGTTTCTAGGATTCTACGTTTCTATATTAGGTTTCTAGGTTTGTAAATTTGGTTTCTAGGTTTGTAAATTAGGTTTCTATGGCTAGTTTAGGTTTCTAAATTAGGTTTCCAGGGCTAGATTAAATTGTAAAGTGTTAACACCCAAAAAGTGTTCACTACCTCATCTACCCCATTACATGACTCATTTGTCCATTTTCCTACCATATTTCCCTTAAAAACCTTGGAAATCCCACTAAAAAGCCTCCAAAAGGCCAAAAAAACCATCAAAAAAGCCTCAAAAAGGCTAAAAAACCCCTTTTCCCTCCAAAAATATCCAAAATCCCTCTAAAATAGCAAAAACCCTCTAAAAAGGGAATAAAAAATATAAAATAATGAGGAAAAAGAAGGAAAAAACCCTATACATCTGACCTAAACCATATGGTTCCCAAAACCATGGGCCAGCACTCCACCACCAAAAACTATAAATAGGTGATGGAGACCCCTTATTTCACATCCACAATCATAAGCACCCTTACTCTTCCAAAATAGCTCTTGAAACCCTAACTCACCCTTGAGCTACTTTCACCTTGAGAGCCCCTTTTGGCCCATTCCCATCATTTGGAGAAAGAGAAGGAGCAAGTTGGAGCTTGGAGCAACCCTCTTGGGCCATTGCAAGAGCTTCCCCAACCTTCACATTGGAGGTAAAATCAATACAAAAACCATTCTTCATATCTTGTTTTTTCTGTTTCATGCATATGTTTAGAGTAATTTACATTTCTGTTTTAGCACTTTACCTTACAATTTACTGAACTGCTACTAAGGAGTCCCTTCTTCTTAGTAGGTGCTCATTTGCACAAGCTAGGGGTAAAACCCTAGCTACATAAAGGTATGAATGTTTCAGAGTAAATATTTGTCAATGGTAACATTGCATTTGATATCAGTGATTAGTTAAACTAGGGATTCTACAAACTAGGGCATAGCCTACACAATAAGGCTTACATTGCAAACTAGGAGTTAAACCACAATCTAGGGTTTCTACAAACAAGGGTCTCACACATTGGTCAATTGTGACATACATGAGTCATTTAAGTATGAATGTTTGATAATAGATATTGGTCATGATGATAGTTCAGAGTTATAAAAGTATGAATGCTTGATGGTAGATATTTGTTAATGATGTCATACTTTGAAAGTTGTAAAAGTAGATGAATACATTTGATAGTAGATACTGGCCAATGGTGACATTCCAAAGTTGTAAAGGTATGAATGTTTGATACTAGATATTGGTCAATGGTGACATTGCATTTGATATTAGTGATTAGTCAATGAGAGCTTAGTGGTTATAAAATAATGTTTCTAGGGTCTAGAATACAAACTAAGGTTTAGGCTACAAAATAGGGTTTCTAGGGTTTAGAATACAAACTAGGTTTAGGATACAAAATAGAATTTCTAGGCTAAGATAGGTTTACAGGATAGGAAAGGTTTAAATTCTAGGCTAGGTTGGGTTATGGTAGTTTAAGTTTATTGTAATATAATATTAAATTAGAGTGGTTTAGGTCAAGGTATGGTTGGTTAAAGTAGCTTCGTTGGTCTTATCAAGCTAAGGATAGGTTAGGTGGTTTAGGTCAGTGTAGACTAGGTTATATCAAGGTAGTCTAGGTTAGAAAGGTTTAGCATGTGAGGTTGGGTTAGTTTATGATAGATAGACACCAAGGGTAATGGATTATATATGATGTATGTTCAGGATAGGTTAGGTGCATTTATCAAGGCTAATAAATTAAAATTAAAAATAGATTCAAGTTTTCCAAAAATGGAATAGTGCTTTACTTGCTTTTATATCAAGGTTGCAACATATATAATTCCCCCTCTTGTAATTTTTTTGAATGGAGGATAATAGTAATTAATCCACAAGTAAGTATAACAGACTGATTGATTTTAGAACATCCTTAAATTAATATTACCATGAAAACTAAGAAAACATATAATATTGCCAATGACAAAAACATTCCTTGTTTATGGTATAGGGATTTATACCAGAGATGTATAAGATCCCAAAGTATAGTCCAAGGATGAAAATACCTAGAGAATGGGCCATGCATAATGCCCAAAGGCACCTGGCATGGCAGGTAGTGAGAATACTTAACTTGTGAATAAGATGTGGTTAGTATTTTTAGGTTTTACACAATAAATGTGGGTTTCCAATCCATGCCTATGGTCTAATGATAAAAACCAATATCTTAGACCTATAAATGATTCTAGGGATCATGGCCCATGTACAAATCCCTGAACCACTAACAATCCTATTAGAGAATTTTTGGCTTACAAGAGGGGTATTGTCACTACTTTGGGGCCTTGCACACAAGGCGTGTATTTTAAGGTCGTGATATGGTCCAAGGATGAAAACAAATGTCTTAGGCCCTAAAATATGGATCTAGTGTTCAAGGTCCATGCACAACATCTTAGAACACCACACACACTCTATATAGGGAATAATTAGCCTATGAGTGTAATATCGATGTAATAATTCAAAACAATTGTAGTCTAGGTATAAGTTGCATCACCATGGACATGGACCAAAGATGAAAAAATAAGGTCTAATTCTTATTACTTAACTCATGGGTCATGCAAAATAACTTTAATTAAAGGTTTTTTGCACCATGAATGGGTCTCATAGCTTTAGCCGTGATAGGAGGACAAAAACTAAGTACTTAGACCCAAGAATATTTCTTCAAGGATTTATAGGGAAGAATATTAGCATTGAAGGTTTGATGAATTGGATCATCACCAAAAACACTTGCATCATTACAAATAGCCACCATAATCAAGGAAGGATACTCCACGAGGTCTAGTGATTTTGTATGAATGAGTTAAAATGGAACCTTAAAACGTTAGTTGACCTTGCAATCAACTACCAAAGTTCTCAAATGTCCAATAGTCAAAGAGTAATATAAGAAAAATGTTAATAGGAAAATATGTGTAATTCAAGTTATCCACCTATGTTGGATTACTTGTTGATCTAGCTTAGTCTTGATATTTACGACTCGTTTGTTGAAATTTGGTTTTGACTGATGTCAAAAAGCACTTATTATGCATGATGTCAAAGAGGACTTAGTATCCATGTCCTAGTTTGAAGAAGTACATAAAATCTAGTTTGAAGAAGTACATAGAAGCCAATTTGAAGAAATACATAGAAGCAAGTTTGAATAAGTACATAAGTTATGTAAGAAAATCCCATCCATCTAGTCGTGATACTTAAAAGGTAATGTCAAAGAAGTGGTTGGACAAGTATACAAGTCTCAGGAGTGCACAAGAGTCCTGGAAGAAAGCGGCGGTTGGATAAGTCAAGTGTGCAAGACCCACCAAGCGATGGTACTTCAAGGGCACAAGACCCAACAAGTAGTGGTTCCCAAGTGCACAAGTCCCACTATCCTAAGTGCTGAATATGTGCAAGACCCACAAGGCATGATACCTCAATTGCACAGATCAAGACAAGTGGAGGATACGTGTGCAGGCTTAACCATGAAGAAAGGAAGAAGGGATGCTATGACCAACTTGTGGACACATCGTCTCACCAAGTCAAGTATAAATAAGAAGCCAAGTTGAGGAGTGGAAGTAATCTTGAAGATGAGCAAGAGATAGTATTATGATTTGGAAAGCTTCGAATTATTGGGGTATCAATGGCTCGTTGATCTGAAACAACATGATCTAGCAAGAGAGCCAAGCGCGCAAGAACAAATGAGCAATACAATAGATGGTGCATGAGATGATATAGGCCAGGTGTGCAAGAACATACAGGAAATTTCACAAATGATGCAAAGGAGGTCATAATTGCACAAGAACATAACAATGGTGTAGTAGACGATTTACAGAAGTAGATGATTTTGAAGATGCGCACAAACAGAACAATATGTTGAAACAATGTGCAAATTGTAGAAGGTTATGAAATACAAGAAGTAGTGTGTGATAAATTGCATAAGGTTATGAAATATGAGAACCGGTGTGCAATATTGATGTAGTGATATGAAGTATGAAATGAACTGTTGATACAGTACAATAGTTGCGAAGGACATAGTATATAGCAGGTGCGCGCAAAGGAAAATATTGCAGTAAATATGAAGAGTGTGCAGATCAACAGAAAGTAAGAAGATCTAATACAGTCATATCAGGGTAGTAGGACATGGCAAGGAACATGGATTCAATGCTTCCTTCAGGTTGAAGCCTATAAATCAAGAGGTCAGTGCTGGTAAATCAGGGAGTAGGTGATTCCTTCAGGTTGTAGCCTGTAAATAAGGGGGTTGGAGGCTCGTTCCAGTCGGTGCAGGAGAAATTTGGAAGTTGGTGCTTCCCATGAATGTAATATTTATTATATAAGAAAGCATTATGTGGTTTTATCCCATTTGGGTTTCCATGTCAAATCTTTGTGTTTTATGTCTTATGAATGAATTCCATTATTTATGATGAATGCATAATATAAGTACTGGTTGATTTTGGTAGAAGTGAAAATTGTTCATAACTACGCATAATATTGAATCACCCCCCCTCTCAGTAATAATAGCGTTTCCAACATCCTTTCACTTTTAACTTAGGATCCATCTCTTGTGTTGAAGTGGATGATGCTGTATGACTAGAAAACAAGTTAGACTTCCAACTCAGAAGAGGGGAATCCTTGGGATTTAGGTATTAAACACATCTTTTCAGGTTTGAATGCCCTAATCAACTCCTACAAACCACAACACAATCCCTCTCTAAGGTATATTTAGCATCAAATTTAGATGTGGATGCGATTAGGAAATTTAGTACATTGAGGATGGATTGTAGGGTCTGAAACATGGTCGATGACAAAACCTACCAAAACCTATAAAAAACCTTCTCAAGCTCAAGTTCCATGACCAAAACCTATACACATCGGGACAATGCAATTTTTGCAATAAGGGGTCAACATTGGAAATAACTCTACTAGGAGGCCATGGGTAGCATACCCATGTGGGACTTGCTCAAACACGCTTGTAGGATCTCACAAAACTTGGTTTTGCTTCTTGGTTCAAATTCTATGCCTTGGGAGAGGATTCACCATGTGTCCCTAAAATCCTTTAGGAGGTGAGTTGCAACTTGCTATAAAATGATGATCGTGGATTGGATCAGCGAACCCTTGACTCCGTTGGAATATTGACATTGACATAATTCTAGGGGTGCCTCTCTAACATAGGTCCATGGCTCATATCTTGTCCTGTTTGATTATTTTAGAAACTAGGGTTTCATTTAGTAAGAGACCATGTCTTTTTTTGCAATAAGGGGTCAACATTAGGAAAAGAAAAAACCGTGAAGTTGTGGGTAGTGTTCCCACGTGGTACATGCCCAAACACAATTGAAGGATCTCATGGAACTCGAATCTACTACCCAGTTTGAATTTTATGCCCTCGATAGTGATTCAACCTGTGTCCTTGAAAGCCTTCAGGAGGAAACACATTATACAACCTTATGATAACTCTAAATATATCTCGTTTTTTTATAGGTTGCATTTAGTGGCTATTTTTACGCTTGAATCGAAAAATGGTGCTACCAGTAGCACACCATTTTTTTTCGGGGATAAAATTACAAAGTTTTAGAAACCCATCGACTGATTTCTTTTAATCACGTAAAAAACAAATATTTATTAAAAAAATATAATTTTTTTCCAAAAACCTTAAAAATTAAAAAATATACATAAATAAAAAAAAAGTAACAATTTTTTTTGAAATTATTTATTAAAATTTGAAAACAATTAACTATGTTAACATTTTTATAAAAATTTCAAATACAAAATGAAATTTTTATTAAAAAAATAAATATTTTTATTAAAAAAAATTGAATTTTTATTGTTTCAATATATAACCTTTTAATTTTTTTTATAGGTTTCTTCAATTTTTAAATTATAAAAGTTTTATAAAAAAAATTTATCATTTTTTTAAAAAAATGGGGAGAGGGGGAAGTGATGGTCACGAAGAGGGGAGGCCCTATTTTTCAAGGCCATGGATTTACAAACGTTGCAATGGTAGAACTACTTTTTAATTTAGAGGTTTATTTTAAGATTTTTATACCAATGATATTGATTGTTAAGTCGATGCTTTCAAACAAGTTATAATTTTAGCCTTTAAAAAAATCAATGTGCTAATAGTAGAATTAGCTTTCTATTCAAGGGTTGATTTTAAGGATATTATTAGCAACAATATGGGTTTTTAAGGAAATGATTGTATTTTTAATATTGAAACAAAAAAGAGTGCTATTAATAGCAGCACTTTTCGATTTGAAGGTTGATTTTGTTTTTTTTGACACAAAAAATGGATTTTTAGGGCCAGAGTTCACGTTGTGAGTTTAGAGTTCTCGTCGGGTTGTATAATGTGTTAGGAGACTTACAACTAGCCATAAAATGATTACCGTGTCTCTAATCGATGAACCGTAAATTATATTGGAATACATACATTGGTAGAATGCTAGGGTTTCCTCTCTCCTATGGGTCAATGGCCCATAGCTCATCGTTTTCAATGATTTCAAAAACTAGGGTTTCTCTCAGTAAGAGATAATGTAATTTTTTCACAAAGGGGTCAACTTTGGAAATTTCTTGACCATGAAATTGTGGCTATTGTTCGCTCGTAAACCTTCCCAGAAACACTTGTAGGATCTCATGGAACTTAGTTCTTCCGCCCAGTTTGAATTCTATGCCCCCGATAGTGATTCATCATGTGTCCCTAAAACCCTCTAGTAGTTGACTTGCAACTAGCCATAAAATTATGACCATGGCTTGGATTGAGAACTGTTAACTCCATTGAGATTAGGACATCATAATAATACTAGGGGTGCCTCTCTCCTCTAGGTCCATGTCTCAGAGCCCATAAGTCATCTTGTTGGATGATTTTTGAAACTAGGGTTTCCATCGATAAGAGACAATGTAATTTTTGAACTAGTGGATCAACTTAGGAAATACCTCTACTGGGAACTTGTGGCTAGCATTCCCATATTGAACATGCTCAAACACACTTGTAGGATCTCATGGAACTCAGTTCTACTTCCCGGTTCAAATCCTATGTTCTCGATAGTGATTCACCATGTGTCCCTGAAAGCCTCTAGGAGCTGACTTGCAACTAACCATAAAATGATGATTGTGGCTCAGATAAATGAACCTCCAAATCCATTGGAATTGTTACACCATAATAATTGTAGGGGTTCCTCTCTCACGTGGGTCCATGGCCCATATCTCGTCCTATTTGATATTTTTAGAAACTAGGATTTCACTCAATAAGAGAGAACACAATTTTGCAATAAGGGTCAAAATTGGAAATACCTCTATTGTGAGCCCATGGGTAGCATGACCATGTGGTACCTGCCTAAACATGCTTGCGGGATCTCATGAAACTAAATTCTACTACCCATTTTATTGTATGGATGAGGTATGGATTCGAGTGAAACCCTAAATCAACCTTGAAAACAAGCTTTGATAAGGTATAATGTAACGTCCCCATCCCTCAATCTGTCCAGTAGGGGGGACATTAACTAAATCAGGGCCTGTAAATTTCTCCCCATAGCCGTAATTACAAATTTATATAGGTAAAATGCATGTGCAGAAATATAAATAAAAACATACAACGAAAATAAAATTGATCTACACGCACATAAAATGCAATTCCAAGCATAATTATCATAGGAATATAAATAAAAATCATTGCACATCATATACATAAGAATACTTATCTTTAAACAAAGAAGATCCAAGCATCTGCCTATGTAAGACTGATTTTCCACCCAGCCATAGGCACTCTGTCTAACATATACTCTTTCTGTTGACAGGCCACTCCCAAGCTAGGCTATGAGGCCACCAGGGCGAGAGGAAACACCTACAGGATTATATCTCTCAGCCACAAACCATCTTTCTCACTGTGCTTAGCCAAAAGCTCAACCGAAGCTCTACATGGGTCTCACTAAGCCATCGCAACCATGGCACGCCTTCCAACTTTCCCACACAACACGAGAAAGGAATTTACCTTGATTGATCCATAATTACCTTAGTAAATCCATCCCTTACAATGCTTACCAGTGTGTGTAGTAAGAGTCCAACCTGTTGTATGTTAATGGAGAACCTCCCGCAACATTAATCCATGGTTTCTAAAGCATCCAATAGTATCAGTTCTCAATGGGTAAGGGTTCCTAGCTTAACCAACTTCTATGCTCACCTACAACCATCTATTTTCTCTTCCAAAAATGCATCTCTATCTTGAAATTCGAATTTCTGGGCTAAACATAGTCTGGTAATGGTCATGAACAACAATGGAAAGTTCTACATAGTGTAGGAACATGCATGAGAGAATGAGAGTGATCAAAAGAGTGTTGAGTCCAAGGTTATGAGGTAAGGTGAAAAGACAAATGAGATAGCTTCTGACCATAGAAGAAATAGGACTGATGACAACTGACATAACTGTCACAATCCCCATCCTTCAATAACTACATGAAGTGACTTTTCCCACCAACCTCACATATGCATTCAATGATTGGATTTAATAGTCAAAATACGGTAGTTGGCTTATTTAATGCACTTGGCATATTTTGTATGAGTTCTAAGGTCGACACATGGAAACATAGGATTTTTTTTCCCCATAGCCCCCCTTCCTCTTTCCCTCTGGTGGAATCAAATCCCCTCTGAGTGCTCTTTACCCAACCATCTTGGACCATTTTATTAAGTCTGAACATAAAATTTACATACATTTCAAAGTGGCATGATAATCCAATCATATGATCCAAATAAAAATATATACGTCATACATGCCTAGCCATTCACTAGTTGGGCCTTGGCCTTGAGCTCCACACTAGGAATCCATACTAGCATATTTACATCATCTACATAATTTTGATTACATACATTCGAATTCAAAACTGGGGGTATTACGTATAACTAGTGGCCTAGATCATTTGACAAACTCATAAAATTCCTCTTGTAATTTGTATGACATTGAGCTTCAAAATGGCCTAGCATTTGATAGATAGGGAACTATATTGAGCAAGAATTTCCAGGTGTTCCATTGAGCAAAAACCTATTGTATTGATAGGGAAAATAATAGGTGCCTCTGAACATGGGACTCACAAGAGGAAGGCTCCCCTACCTATATTTCAATTCCAGAAATACAAGGGAATCAATAGTTTCATGATCCGATGCATGTTTTGTGTTCGATGTCCATTTGCAAGTATCCCCCCTTGTGGCCATTCAAGGACACGTGCTAAATTTTTCCTATGGCCTAAAAGCACCACTAGGCATTCAAATTGAGTTTCGTAAGTTTTTTGATGTGCATCTGGGAATAAAAAAGTTGATCAGTCCAGCATGAGGCTTTCATGGTGGGTTTTGTGGAATTTGACCCCCCCTAGTGCAAGAATTTCCATGTGTTCCATTGAGTAATGAATAGTAATGATGACAATGAAGACTAATGATAACATGAATAGTAATGATGACATGAAAACTTTAATATTTGGTGCAAGTGGCACTATGCACACCAAATTTTTAAACATGCACACAAGCACACATTCTAAGCTTGCATGTGCATGCTCCAATACCACTTGTGCATTCATCATTTCATGAATGCACCCTTTATCTCACATGTGCACCCAAGACATTTAAGGAATCCCAATTGGTGAGCCTACAATGAAGAAGACATATAGTGACCCATCAACAAATATGGAATGAAGAAGAAATATAGGGTTTCTAGGGCTAGATTAAGTTTCTAGGATTCTACTTTTCTAGAGTAGGTTTCTAGGTTTGTAAATTTGGTTTCTAGGTTTCTAAATTAGGTTTCTAGGCGTAGATTAAATTGTAAAGGTATGAATGTTTCAGAGTAAATATTTGTCAATGGTGACATTGCATTTGATATTAGTGATTAGTTAAACTAGGTCTTCTACAAACTAGGGCATAGCCTACAAAATAAGGCTTACATTGCAAACTAGGAGTTAAACTACAATCTAGGGTTTCTACAAACTAGGGTCTCACACATTGGTCAATTGTGACATTGCATTTGATGACATTGCATTAGTCATTTAAGTATGAATGTTTGATAATAGATATAGGTCAATGATGACAGTTCATAGTTATAAAAGTGTGAATGCTTGATGATAGATATTTGTTAATGATGTCAGACTTTGAAAGTTGTAAAAGTACATGAATACATTTGATAGTAGATACTGGCCAATGTAGACATTCCAAAGTTGTAAAGGTGTGAATGTTTGATACTAGATATCGGGGAATGGTGACATTGCATTTGATATTAGTGATTAGTCAATGATAGATTAGTGGTTATAAAATAAGGTTTATAGGGTTTAGAATACAAACTAGGGGTTAGGCTACAAAATAGGGTTTCTAGGGTTTAGAATACAAACTAGGTTTAGGCTTCAAAATAGATTTTCTAGGCTAAGATAGGTTTATAGGCTAGGAAAGGTTTAAATGCTAGGCTAGGTTGGGTTATGGTAGTTTAAGTTTATTGTAATATAGTATTAAATTAGAGTGGTTTAGGTCAAGGTATGGTTGGTTAAAGTAGCTTCGTTGGTCTTATCAAACTAAGGATAGGTTAGGTGGTTTAGGTTAGTGTAGACTAGGTTATATCAAGGTAGTATAGGTTAGAAAGGTTTAGCATGTGAGGTTGGGTTAGTTTAGGATAGATAAACACCAAGGGTAATGGAGTATATATGATGTATGTTGAGGATAGGTTAGGTGCATTTATCAAGGCTAATAAATTAAAATTAAAAATAAATTCAAGTTTTCCAAATATGGAATAGTTATTTACTTGCTTTTATATCAAGGTTGCAACATATATAATTTCCCCTCTTGCAATGTTTTTTAATGGAGGATAATAGTAATTACTCCACAAGTAAGTATAACATATATTTATTAATTTTAGAACATCCTTAAATTAATATTACTATGAAAAATAAGAAAACACATAAGATTGCAAATGACAAAAACATTCCTTGTTTATGATATAGGGATTTATACCAGAGATGTATAAGATCCCAAAGTATAGTCCAAGGATGAAAATACTTAACTTGTGAATGAGATGTGGTTAGTATTTTAAGGTTTTACACAATAAATGTGGGTCTCCAATCCATGCCTATGGTATAATGATAAAAACCAATATCTTAGACCTATAAATGATTCTAGGAATCATGGCCCATGTACAAATCCTTGAACCACTAGCAATCCTATTAGAGAATTTTTGGCTTACAAGAGGGGTATTGTCACTACTTTGGGGCCTTGCACACAAGACATGTATTTTAAGGTCGTGATATGGTCCAAGGATGAAAACAAATGTCTTAGGCCCTAAAATATGATTCTAGGGTTCAAGGTCCATGCACAACATCTTAGAACACCACACACACTCTATATAGGGAATAATTAGCCTATGAGTGTAATATCGATGTAATAGTTCAAACCAATTGTAGTCTAGGTATAAGTTGTGCAGTGAACGTATCCGTTCACTAAGTTAATAGTCAAATCCGACTCTCATATTGGATAATCAGTAAAAATAATATATTTGATGATAGGATAAAAGATTACAATAAGATGGCCTTTATAAGGCTTGAGGAAGCATAGTGAAGGGTTACACCTTTTCACTAGTAACCTAATAAACTATTAATTTATAATTAATAATATTAATTAAATATTCATAGCATTGCCTTCCCCTTAGGAAATCTTTGTCCTCAAAGCTTGAGTATTTTCCTAATGTCGTCTTTTATTCTGGCTCTATGTCGCACTGATGACCTGAGAGGTGCGATTTTGATTACGACCATTGCTTCCTTTTGTTTCTTTTGCTTCAGAATCTGTATTAAATCTATATTTGGTGAAATTTTGTTTATGTTTTTACTGCTTGCTTGGTTGTTACTTTTAACTATTTTTGTTCTTGATTGAACAGACTCGATCAACTTTAACATAATAACTATTTTCATGTTGTTATTCCGATTAACCTTATAGTTGTTCTTATTGATGTTCTTAACAGCGGTCCTTATGATGACATCTTCTCTTCGTTTGTTTATGTATGTGACATTCTTGCTGATATATTGATCTTCATTACTACCCTTTTCTTTAGTCTTTATCAAAAGTTATTTTGTATTTTCTTCCTTTGTGCATACAGCTTCCTTCAGATACTTGACTGCATAATTGGCTTGCTTCTTGCTGCAATTTTGATCAAGATCCATACTCTCTTCTTGGTTGACATAATAGTTTTTTGTATCTTCCTCAACAAATATTTCGTTGTTGGTTTCTTCATTAATAGGATGTGTGGTATATTTGCCTTGCATATTATCTTGATCAATGCCATTACTTTCATCATGGTTGACATAATGGTCTACTACATCTTCCTCTTTTACCTCACTTTTAGTGGCTTCTTCTACGGAATTTTCACATACATCTTCATTTTCTGTAAGTGTTAAATTGTTAATAGAATTTTTTATTTCAAATATATCCTTACTGATTCGTTCAAAAAGTTTGATCAATTCTTCATTGAATGACGCCATAGGTCTTGTAGAGGGGGATATTTTTTTTTTGTTTGCTTTCCCAACCTTGTACAATAACTTTTTAATAATATTAACAATAATATTATTTATTAATAATATTATTATTAATCTTTTATTATATAAATTTTAATTTTTATTGTAAGTTTAAACTATAATGATAATAATAAAATTAATAAATTATTATTATTATATTATGTTTTTTGAATTAGGGTTTTCGAAGTTGGTGGAGGAAGGGATAATCGGAAGTGAGGTGCAAGCGTGGGAAGCTGGAGTAGCCCAAGATTTGGGGGTCACAGGGGATGCAAGCAGGGACGCAGTGGGAAGGAGGGCAAGGGAGGTAGTAATAGTGGGATGGTGTGGGAAGCTGCGAGTTGAGTGTGCGCAACTACAATGGGAGAAGGAGGAGTCGAGAGGGAGAGGGCGTGTGCAGAGTGAAAGGTTGCAGGGATGAGGGCGGAGGGCTTGCGCGGAGGCGAGTGGGAGGAGTGGCAATGTTGGAATGGTGGATTGGTGGTGACTACGCGGGAATGGAGGTGCAGCGGATATTCTGGGGAGAAAGGCAACGGGGTTTGTGGGGATGGGAGACGTAGGGAATGAAGGAATGATGGAGGGTGGAGGTGATAGACGCAGGGGTGGTGGGAGATGGAGGGCGCTGGTGGTGGCGTGTGCAGGCACAGAGAAGGAAGCGTGGAAGTGGGGGCGGCATGCTGGAGAGGGAGGGGCATGAGTGCAGAAGATGGGAGATGCGGGAGGGGATTGTGGGAAGGCCGCGTGGAGTGGGGTGTGAGTAGGTGAAAGCGACGTGTGAGGGAGGTCGCGCAGGTGGAGAGAATGTGAGGATGTGGGAAGGCGATTACAGGCAGGAAGATGGATAGTGAGGAGCAGTGGTGTACGGGGAAGAGTCGAGCGGAATGGATGGAGGGTGGCTGCATGTGATGGAAGATGTGGAAGGAGAAACGATGTGAGGAGTGATAGGTGGTGAAGTGGAGCAGCGGAAGAATGTTGATATGAGCTGAAACCGAGCTCAAAGGTGGATGTAGCCGAATCCGAATACGAGTTCACCCGAGGAGTTGATGAGCCGAGTCTGAGCTTAGAGTGCAGGAGATGTGAGCCTAAACCGAGCTCGATAACAGGAGGAGCCGAATCCGAGCTCAGGTTGAAGGAGCCGAAACCGGGCTCTGATACCAAATGCAGTGAACGTATCTGTTCACGGAGTTAACCGTGTCTGGTTAAGGGTTAAGAAGCGAGACCGTCTTCCATATTTAAGATAAATGATAATAATATATTGATTGATGATGATAAAGTTACAATAATCTCACCTTTATAGGGCTTGAGCAAGAATAGCAAAGGGTTACACCCTTTCGCTTATTAACCTAATAATATATTTAATATATAAATAACAATATTAATAAAATATTCATAGCATTTTCTTCCCCTTTTAGAAAGCTTTGTCCTCAAATCTTGAGTATTTTCCTAATGTCGTCCTTCATTCAGATTCAGTGTCGATATTAGAATCGGACGCAATTTCTTGTGTAGAGACTTGCACTTCCTTTCCATTGATGATTTTGCACTGTATTGTCTGATTGTTCCTACATTTATGGCCTGGAATCCAATCATCACCGCATCGACAACATATGTTTTTCTTCTTCTTTCTATTATCAGAGTAACTGTTAGATGGCTTTGATCTATTTTCCATTTCATAGGCATATGATTGATGTTTGTGGCATTGATGGCCGGGTGACCAAGTATCTACACAGTACCTACATTGTGTCTCTTTTTCTTGTCGATAATGGTTATCACCTCTTGTTTTTATTCCTTCCAATTTGTGTTTTGTGGCTTTTGCTTTATGTCTTGCTACCTCTACGTTAGGTATGTCATGTAAATTTAACTCTTTTTGGAGGTACATTTTAAGACCTCCTAAATAGGTTTCGAGTCTTTGTTTGTCAGACAACCCAAATACTCGTGTCGATAAGGATTCCCACTGATGTGTGAATTCCTCAACGCTTCCAACCTGTTGTAATCTGGTAAGTTTACTAAAAAATTCATCTTCTTTGATACCTTGAAACCTATTAAAAAAATCATTTTTGAACAAGTTCCAGGTGTAGGCAAAATTGTCTCTCTTCCACCATAAGTACCAATTATAGGCATACCCTTCCATATGCATTGACGCATATTTCACCTTCTCCTCGTCAGAATGAATATTGTAAATGTCGAAGTATTCTTCTGCTTTGTTTAGCCAAGCAACGCATTGGTCTTCACTTCCATTGTATTTCGACAACTCTATTTTTGCCTTAGGTGGGTACACTATGTAAGGGTGATATTGATTCCCTTTTTCTTTATGGTTTGATGGTGGATCAGAACTACTGGATAACATAAGTGACATATTTGAACTGCTTTGTTGTTGGCAGTGATTTTTATCTTTTTTATTCTCTACTATCTTATCGACAGCTTCTATTTGGCTGTTTAATCGTGCCTCCATATCTAGCAGTACTTTTGTTTCTATCTCTTGCTTAAGTGTCGCATTGTTAATCTTTATTTCTTTTTGCAATTCTTCTTGATTCTTGGCAAGTGCTTCCTGTGTGAAAATATGAAATGAGGCATCTAGCATGTCTGGACTGCTGACTTGGTCTGTCTTAGGCGTTAGTCTTTGTAACACCTCCATTAATGTATTATGGTTATGCGTCATGGTGCTCAAGTTCTGGGTTATGGTGTTTATGTTTTGAGTCATAACACTCATTTTGTCATCCAAGTCTTTTTGTTTTTCATTCAGAGTGTCAAATTTTTCACTCAACCTTCTTTCTAGTACTAGAACAACTTCATCTTTGATTTCTTTTTTAAGCACGGCATTGTTATTTTTCATCTCTTCTTTTAAATATTCTTGAAACACTTTCTAAAGTTTGTCCATTCTGGAGTTTAGACCTTCGACGATTTTTAAATCTCTAATTTGGTCTTTTTCTAATTTTTCTAGTCGGTCTCGTAACTCGGCCATGGTTCTTGACCTGGTGTGGGGAGGTGAATATTTGGAATCAATTTTGGTAGGACTTAATTAATAATAATTATTGTAAGGAAAATAATTATTATAATTAATGGGTAAAATAAATAAATATAATAATTATTATATTTAAATATTTTTTATTTTTATTTTCTTTATAATATGGATTTGTGACCTTTAATAAAATTAAATATTATATAATATTTAATTTATATTAAAAAAAAAATAGGGTTTACGGGAAGAGTTGGGCGATGGAGGGAGTGTGGGGATGGGAAAGACAGATGGCGACGGTTATGGATGCAGCTGGGGGAGAGTGGAGGCATGAAGGTAGGGGATGCACAACAGTGGGAGGAGGGAAGATGGGATGTGCAGCAGAGGGAGGAGGGTTTAGCGCGGGCAGGGAGGCGTGAGGAGTCACAGGAGCGAAGGAGGATCACAGGGAGTTGCACGCGAGTGGACGAGAGGAGCGACTGGCAGAAGAGGGAGACTGGCGGATGATGAAACAGATGGGGAGGTGGCGTGGAGCGATTATGTGCAGGGGGGAGGTGCGGATGAAGAAAGCTGGTGGAGGGCGCAATTGAGGGCGCGGTGAATGGAAGCGTGGATGGAATGCAGTGGAGGATGGAGCGTTGGCGAACGAGCTGTTGGAGGGAGAGGTGGCGTGGGATGATCAGGAGTGACGGGCGTGTGGTGCGGATTTGGAGTGAAGGGGGATGTAGTGCGGAAGGCAGAGGGATGCGTAGGGATGCGGGGAAGTCATGGAGAGGGGAGAGTAGGTGTGTGAATGGGATGAGAGGGTGATGTGAAGAGGTGAGAATTTCGTGGAGTGAGTGGAATGGTGGAATGAGGAGCCGAATCCATGCTCGCTGGAGGAGTTGATGAGCCGAGTCCGAGCTCAGAGTGCAGGAGCGAATCCGCTTTGATACCAAATGCAGTGAACATATCTGTTCACTAAGTTAATAGTCTAATCCGACTCTCATATTGGATAATAAGTAAGAATAATATATTTGATGATAGGATAAAAGATTACAATAAGATGGCCTTTATAAGGCTTGAGGAAGCATAGTGAAGGGTTACGACTTTTCACTAGTAACCTAATAAACTATTAATTTATAATTAATAATATTAATTAAATATTCATAGCAAGTTGCATCACCATGGCCATCGACCAAAGACGAAAAATAAGGTCTAATTCTTATTACTTAACTCATGGCTCATGCAAAAGAACTTCAATTAAATTTTTTTTGCACCGGGCATGGGTCTCATAGCCTTAGCCATTATAGGAGGACAAAAACTAAGTACTTAGACCCAAGAGTATTTCTTCGAGGATTTATAGGGAAGAATATTAGCATTGAAGGTTTGATGAATTGGATCATCACCAAGAACACTTGCATCATAATTACAAATAGCCACCATAATCAAGGAAGGATCCTCCACGAGGTCTAGGGATTTTGTATGAATGAGTTAAAATGGAACCTTAAAACATTAGTTGATCTTGCAATCAACTACCAATGTTCTCACATGTCCAATAGTCAAAGAGTACTATAAGCAAAATGTTAATAGGAAAATATGTGTAATTCTTGTTACCCACCTATGTTGGATTACTTGTTGATATACTTAGTCTTGATATTTAAGACTCCTTTGTTGAAATTTGGTTGTCATTGATGTCAAAAAGCACTTATTACTCATGATGTCAAAGAGGACTTAGTATCCATGTGCTAGTTTGAAGAAATACATAAAATATAGTTTCAAGAAGTACATAGAAGCCAATTTGAATAAATACATAGAAGCAAGTTTGAAGAAGTACATAAGTTATGTAAGCAAGTCCCATCCATCTGGTGGTGATACTTAAAAGGTAATTTCAAAGAAGTGGTTGGACAAGTATACAAGTATCGAGAGTGAGCAAGAGTCTTGGAAGCAAGAGGTGGTTGGATAAGTCAAGTGTGTAAGACCCACCAAGCGATGGTACTTCAAGGGCACAAGACCCAACAAGTAGTGGTTCCCAAGAGAACAAGTCCCACTATCCTAAGTACCAAATATGTGCAAGACCAAAAAGACATGATAACTCAATTGAGTAGATCAAGACAAGTAGAGGATTTCTTGAGCAAGCTTTACCATGAAGAAAGGAAGAAGGGATGCTATGACCAACTTTTGGACACATCGTCTGACCAAGTCAAGTATAAATAAGAATCCAAGTGTGTGAGTGGAAGTAAGCTTGAAGATGATCAAGAGATAGTATTATGATTTGGAAAGCTTCGAATTATTGGGATATCAATCGCTTGTTGATCCGGAACAACATGATCTAGCAAGAGAGCCAAGCGCGCAAGAACAAATGAGCACTACAACAGATGGTGCATGAGATGATATAGGCCAGGTGTGCAAGAACATAAAGGAAATGCCACATATGATGCAAAGGAGGTCATAATTGCACAAGAACATAACAATGGTGAAGTAGACGATGCACAGAAGTAGATGATTTTGAAGATGCGCACAAACAGAACAATATGTTGAAACAATGTGCAAATTGTAGAAGGTTACGAAATACAAGAACCATTGTGTGAAAAATTGCATAAGGTTATGAAATATGAGAACCGGTGTGCAATATTGACGTAGTGATGTGAAGTACGAAATGAACTGTTGATATAGTACAATAGTTGCGAAGGACATAGTATATAGCAGGTACGCGCAAAGGAAAATATTGCAGTAAATATGAAGAGTGCACAAATCACCAGAAAGTAAGAAGATCTACTACAGTAATATCAGGGTGGAAGGACATGGAAAAGAACAGGGATTCAGTGATTCCTTCATGTTGAAGCCTATAAATCAGGGGGTCGGTGCTGGTAAATCAGGGAGTTGTTGATTCCTTCAGGTTGTAGCCTGCAAATAAGGGGGTTGGAGGCTCCTTCCAGTCAGTGTAGGAGAAATTTGGAAGTTGGTGCTTCCCATTAATGTAATCTTTATTATATAAGAAAGAATTATGTCATTTTATCCCATTTTGGTTTCCATGTCAAATATTTTCGTTTTACGTCTTATGAATGAATGCCATTATTTATGATGAATGCATAATATAAGTACTGGTTCAATTTGGTAGAAGTGAAAATTGTTCATAACTACGCATAATATTGAATCAACCCCCCTATCAGTAATAATAATGTTTCCAACATCCTTTCACTTTTAACTTAGGATCCATCTCTTGTGTTGAAGTGGATGATGTTGTATGAATAGCAAACAAGTTAGAATTCAAATTCAGTAGAGGGTAAAACTTGGGATTTAGGTATTAAACACCTATTTTCAGGTTTGAATTCCCTAATCAACTCCTACAAACCACAACACAATCCCTCTCTAAAGTATATTTAGCATCAAATTTAGATGTGGATGCGATTAGGAAATTTATTACATTGAGGATGGATTGTAGGGTCTTAAACATGGTCGATGACAAAACCTACCAAAACATATAGAAAACCTTCTCAAGCTCAAGTTCCATGATCAAAAACCTATACACATTGAGACAATGCAATTTTTGCAATAAGGGGTCAACATTGGAAATAACTCTACCAGGAGGCCATGGGTAGCATACCCATGTGGGAATTGCTCAACCACACTTGTAGGATCTCACAAAACTTGGTTTTGTTTCTTGGTTCAAATTTTATGCCTTGGGAAAGGATTCACCATGTGTCCCTAAAATCCTTTAGGAGGCGAGTTGCAATTGGCTATAAAATGATGATCGAGTTGTATTTTTTTGCAATAAGGGGTCAACATTAGAAAAAATTAAATCGTGAAGTCATGGGTAGTGTTCCCACGTGGTACATGCCCAAACACAATTGAAGAATCTCACGGAACTCGAATCTGCTTCTCGGTTCAAATTTTATGCCCTCGATAGTGATTCACGATGTGTCCCCAAAAGCCTTTAGGAGGAAAGATATTATACAACCTTATTATAACTCTAAATAGATCTCGATTTTTTATAGGTTGCATTTAGTGGCTATTTTTATGCCTCAATCGAAAAATGGTACTACCAGTAACACACAATTTTTTTTCCGGGGATAAAATTAAAAAGTTTTAGAAACCCATTGAATGATTTTTTTTAATCATGTAAAAAATGAATGTTTATTAAAAACAATATAATTTTTTTCCAAAAACCTTAAAAATTAAAAAATATACATAAATAAAAAAAGTAACAATTTTTTTTTGAAATTATTTATTAAAATTTGAAAAAAATTAAGTATGTTAACATTTTTTTAAAATTTCAAATACAAAATGAAATTTTTATTAAAAAAAAAATCTTTTTATTAGAAAAAAACGAATTTGTATAGTTACAATATATAACCTTTTAAATTTTTTTATAGGTTTCTTCAATTTTTTATTTTCTTTTTTTAAATTATACACGTTTTATAAAAAAAATATAATTTTGTTAAAAAAATGGGGAGAGGGGGAAGTGATGGTGACAAAGAGGGGAGGCCCTATTTTTCAAGGCCATGGATTTAAAAACGTTGCAATGGTAGCACTACTTTTAATTTAGAGGTTGATTTTAAGATTTTTATACCAATTATATTGATTGTTAAGTCAATGCTTTCAAACAAGTTATAATTTTAGCCTTTAAAAAAATCAATGTGCTAATAATAGAATTAGTTTTATATTCAAGGGTTGATTTTAAGGTTATTGTTAGCAGCAATATGGGTTTTTAAGGCAATGATTGTATTTTTAATATTGAAACAAAAAAGAGTGCTAATGATAGCATCACTTTTCGATTTGAAGGTTGATTTTGTTGTTTTTGACACAAAAAAATGATTTTTAGGGATAGAGTTCACGTTGTGAGTATAGAGTTCTCTTCAGGTTGTATAATGTGTTAGGAGACTTACAACTAGCGATAAAATGATTACAATGGCTCTAATCGATGAACTGTAAATTACATTGGAATACATACATTGGTAGAATCCTAGGGTTTCCTCTCTCCTATGGGTCAATGGCCCAGGGCTCATCCTTTTCGATGATTTCAAGAACTAGGGTTTCTCTCAGTAAGAGATAATGTAATTTTTTCACATAGGGGTCAAATTTGGAAATTTATTGACTGTGAAATTGTGGCTATCGTTTGCAGGTTAAACCTTTCCAAACACACTTGTAGGATCTCATGGAACTCAGTTCTTCTGACCAGTTTGAATTCTATGCCCACGACAGTGATTCATCACGTGTCCCTAAAAGCCTCTAGGAGGTGACTTGCAACTAGCCATAAAATGATGAACATGGCTTGGATTGAGAACTGTCAACTCCGTTGAGTTTAGGACATCATAATAATGCTAGGGGTGCTTCTCCTCTAGGTCCATGTCTCAGAGCTCATAAGTCGTCTTGTTGGATGATTTTGGAAACTAGGGTTTCCCTCGATAAGAGACATTGCAATTTTTTCACTAATGGATCAACTTAGGAAATACCTCTATTGGGAACCTGTGGCTAGCATTCCCATATTGAATATGCTCAAACACACTTGTAGGATCTCATGGAACTCAGTTCTACTTCCCGGTTCAAATCCTATGCCCTCGAAAGTGATTCACCATGTGTCCCTAAAAGCCTCTGGGAGGTGACTTCAAACTAACCATAAAATGATGATTGTGGCTCAGATCAATGAACCTCTAACTCTGTTGGAATCGTTACACCATAATAATTGTAGGGGTTCCTCTCTCACGTGGGTCCATGGCTCAAATCTCATCCTATTTGACATTTTTAGAAACTAGGGTTTCACTCAATAAGAGAGAACACAATTTTTGAATAAGGTTCAAAATTGGAAATACCTCTATTGTGAGGCCATGGGTATCATGACCATGTGGTACCTGCCCAAACATGATTGTAGGATCTCATGAAACTAAATTCTACTACCTAGTTTATTGTATGGATGAGGTATGGATTCGAGTGAAACCCTAAATCAACCTTGAAAACAAGCTTTGATAAGGTATAATGTAACATCCCCATCCCTCAATCTGGCCAGCAAGGGATGCATTAACTAAATTAGGGCCTCTAAATTTCACCCCATAGCCGTAATTACGAAATTATACAGCTAAAATGCATGTGTAGACATATAAATAAAAAATACAACGAAAATAAAATTGATCCACACACACATAAAATGCAGTTCCAAGCATAATTATCACATGAATATAAATAAAAATCATTGCACATCATATACATAAGAATACTTATCTTTAAACAAAGAATATCCAAGCAACTGGCTATGTAAGATCGATTTTCCACCTAGCCATAGGCACTCTGTCCAGCATATACTCTTTCTATTGAGAGGCCACTCCCACGCTGGGCTATGAGGCCACCAGGGTGAAAGGAAGCACCTACAGACTTATATCTCTCAACCACAACCCATTCTGCTCATTGTGCTTAGCCAAAAGCTCAACCGAAGCTCTACATGGGTCTCACTAATCCATCACAACCATGGAACTCCTTCCAACTTCCCCACACAACACGAGGAAGGAATTTCCCTTCACTGATCTATAGTTTCCTCAGGAAATCCAACCCTTACAATGCTTACCAGTGTGTGCAGTAAGAGTCCAACCTGTTGTATGCTAATGGAGAACCTCCTGCAACATTAATCCATGGCTTCTAAATCATCCAACAGTAGCAGTTCTTAATGGGTAAGGGTTCCTAGCTTAACCAACGTCCATGCTCACCTACAACCATCTATTTTCCCTTCCAAAAATGCATCTCTATCTTCAAATTTGAATTTATGAGCTAAACATAATCTGGTAATGGTCATGAACAACAATGGAAAATTCTACAGAGTGTAGGAACATGCATGAGAGAATGAGAGTGATCAAAAGAGTGTTGACTCCTAGAAATAGGATTGATGACAACTAACATAACTGTCACAACCCCCATGCTTCAATAACTACACGAATTGACTTTTCCCACCAACCTCACATATGCATTCAATGATTGGATTTAATAGTCAAAATAAGGTAATTGGCTTATTTAATGCACTTGGCAGATTTTGTATGATTTCTAAGGTCGACACATGGAAACATAGGATTTGGTTTCCCCATAGCCCCCTCTCCTCTTTCCCTTTGGTGGAATCACAACCCCTCTGAGTGCTCTTTACACAACCATCTTGGACCATTTTATTAATTTTGAACATAACATTTACATACATTTCAAAGTGTCATGATAAGACAATCATATGATCCAAATAAAAATATATACATCATACATGCCTAGACATTCACTAGTTGGACCTTGGCCTTGAGCTCCACACTAGGAATCCATACTAGCATATTTACATCATCTACATAATTTTGATTACATACATTCCAAGTAAAAACTGGGGGTATTACATTTAACCAGTGGCCTAGATCATTTGACAAACTCATAAAATTCCTCTTGTAATTTGTATGACATTAAGCTTGAAAATGGCCTAGTATTTGATAGATAGGGAACTATATTGATAGGTGGATGTGTTTGTATTACAATGGAAGTGTTGATGAGGTAAAATTCCAAGGTTTATATGGTTTTCCAAGTTCTGTAGAATAATATATTAGTGAGTCGGACACAACAAAAAATGGTATTCCAAGCCTAGAATGACAACCAAATGATAAACTTTGATAAATGCAAGGGTTAGGTAAGTTAGGGCTTGAATTTGTAATCGTTTTGGTAGGTGATTTTAAAGTTGATATGTGACTACAATAAATGTGTATACCAGACCATAGTAGGCTTTACCAGAACCCTAATACTGAAACTCCTCCACCTTGGGACCATGACGTCTTGTTCAATGATCCGAGAAACTATTGTTTTGATCAGTTTCTCTTGAATTAAGGAGAAACTAAGGTTACCCTCATGTGACATGATGTTTAGAAAAAATACCTAAAAAGGATGTCCAAAATGTTCCTTTAGGGCCATAAGCAAGTTATCTAACCACCATAGATTCCTAGAAAGGGGAATATTTATCTTATGAGATGGATATGGACACAATTTCACATTTTTGCACACCACAAATAGGAATCGGGGTGTTAGTTATAGTTCAAGGATGAAAACTAGTGTTATAGGCCCATAAATGATATTTTATGATCCATGAATCATGGATGGATCTCCAAATCATCTCACATTCCATTTAAATTGTATTTCTTAATCTATGAGTATCCATGGGTGTCATTGAGAGGAATTCCACATCAAGAATGGGCCTTGGGACCTTGAGTATGGTATAGGGATGAAACTAGGGTCATGTTCCCTAAAATATTGTTTTATGGATGATGGTCCATGTAGATGGACCTAGTCCACCTTGTGATTCAAGAAAAGGGATTTTTTTCCCATGACTAGGATATGCACACCATTTCAATATTTTGTGCACCATAAATAGACTCCTATTCTATAATGTAACATCGGTAAAAAAAAAAACCATACACTCTAAGATGCTTGTAGGGCTCATTTACCATGCACATGCCCTTGGACTAACTTGCATGTTGTGCATGGAGAAGATTTGGCCTATTAGTAGGTTATGCATTGAGATTTTGTGACCCTAACATAGGGTTAGGAAAAACATGAAAAATGTTAGTCCCTAAAAGATGATTTTAATGATCATGAGCCATGCATGGGCCCTTGACCACCACATGGAACCTATAAAGAAAATATTCGGCCTATGCATTAGATATAAGGACAATGAGTATTTTGATGCTAACGATAGATCTTGAGGCCTTTGTAATGGTTTGGGATTACAAACTAACATCTACAGTCCAAATATATGCTTCTAGGGCACATGGACCATGCATGAAAAAGTATCAGACCACCAATGGCCCTATAAAGGGAATATTCCCCCTGCTAGTGGGGTATGGGCACCATTATAAGGGATTTATACCTAAGATGTTTGAGTTCCTAAAGTATAGTCCAAGAATGAAAAATAAGGTATTAGGATCTAAAATATTATTCTTTATGGATAATGGGCCATGCCTAATGCCATAAAGTATGCTTCTAGGGTTCAAGTGCCATGCAACATCTCAAAACACCACATAACTCATGGGCCATGCATAAGAGCTTCAACCACCACACACAATATCCACATGTAATCTTTCGCCATTGGGTGGGACATAGGCACCATTTTGAGGCTTTGCAATCCATGGATGGATATCGAGACCCTGTCCATAATCTAGGGTGAAAAGTTAGGGCATTTGGATGTATCACTTGCTTCTAGAACTTATGAGTTGTGCGTGGGCCCCAAAATACCACATAGATCATGTAGATGAAATCCTTTCATATATAAGTAAGATATGGGAACCAATTAAAGGTTTTGTGCACCATGCATGGGTTTCATAGCCTTAGCCATGATTGGAGGACAAAACATAAGTACTTAGACCCAAGAATATTTCTTCAAGGATTTATGGGCAATGGAAAGATCCCTAGACCACCACATAGACCTCATAGAGGGAATTTAAGATGCAGAGGCTTGTTAAGGACCTCTAGGGATCAATTATAGATAATAATCATTTAAGATAATACAAATTATCATAATTTTCAATTCTAACTCTTTTTAATAAGATGTTATAATGTGGATTGGAAAAGGGATAATAAATGCATGCATGCCTTATAAGGTGATCAAGTTATTTGATTGAATGTTTTTGGATAAGATTGTAATCATCACCACACAATCCCATTTTTAATGGACTATGTATGTAATCTATACTATATTGCAAATTTATGTGCTATGTGATGTGGCTCTTAAGTGAATTTAGTTTTTTCTAGTGAGAGTGCATAAATATAACCAAATCCAGCTCAAATTTTGCAAATGATTTTTAATTCCAACATAAGTAAATTGCTTGAGAAGATATTGAGTAAATTCTGAAGCAAACATGTGTGTTCAGATGTCTTTATACCTTTTATAACCCTCCTATCCATTTGTTCCCACTAGTATATATTAGTGTATAATTTAATTTAATCTAACTAATAAGAACTCATCACATTCACCATGGAACATGTAACACTCATAATATATAAGATCAAATCCACATCAATAATGTAAAAATCCACAAACACTATGTCATACAGACCAAATAAGAACCATGTATTTGTATTCGAAATAGGTCCAAAAGTACATTTTTATACAAAATGGAACATCCTTCCCAATACATATAATGGTTTCTCATGCCCAAAAATGGAATAAGGGAAGTCTGTGGCCCATACACAAATAAACATCTCTTGCCGAAAATGCCACATCATGGCTAATGTGTATAGTGCGTGTCTCAATCACCCTAGACACCATCAACATCTTGAAGCTCATATCCAAAGTAAATCTTCCTCGTCTTTAAGCTGGAGGAAGCTTGAGCCCCTCGTGTCTACATGTAGAGTGTCTCTTTGAGATCTCAAAGGGAAAAAACAACATATCAATTTTCCCGCAATTTTATCAGTTAGTACACTTAAAAAAATACAATTAGAATTCAAATATTGAGTACTCACCCGAGATGATAGAATATCATACTCGATTGTTTAGTCTCCTTGACCCAAGCCTCTCAAAAATGCCTTCTTGAAATGATTACAAAAACCAATTAATACATACAAATCAAAATGTGTTATTCTATAAATTTCATTCATGGTTTATAATATTTTAATGAACTTATAACTCTCACCGTGAATCTCTGAGGCATTCTAAAAGATTTCCCTTCATGTCTAGTGTTAATTTTTTAGCATTAATTCACAATACTCTAGGATATTTACTAAGAGAATAACATGTACAGTATATCAATGCATATCAATCATAACAAGCATGTCAATCATCACAAGAAGCAAAAGCATGAGAGACAATAGACACACAGAGTTTCTTTGGGGAAAACCCTAAGGTGAAAAACCCCACAACTTCCTCAGAGATAGATAGAGCAATAGCACAACCAAAGTACAAGAGATAGACTCCTCTTAGAAGCTGATCCTCCTCCTCACATGTGCGCCACTTTCCGAGTGAAGGAAGTGTGAGTTCTGAAGTGATCCAAATAGAGATCTCCCGATCTTTATTTATACTTGTCCTATTTTCCCAATAACCTTATGGGGCCGACTTGTCTAGCTAGGTACAATAACTTCATATTACATTATATCAGGCCGACCCCTTACAAGGTGGTCTAATAACCCATCGGAAAGTTAACATACTTGCGACACTTGTCAATACAAATGACGACACTTCCGTATAGAGGAATACTACATCTCTATAGCAGTACAATAAATATATAGATGAAATACATTCCGAAGTTACATATACATCAACACTCCCTCTTAACTAGGAAGGTATTTCTCGGCACAGATCATCTAGCACAAGTCTTCTTCTCTGGATCATCATCAACGAATCATCATCTTCAAATCATCGTCATCATCATTGTCACTGCTATCTCGATCAATCTCTGAATCTACTCATCATAGGAAGTTCTACAACGCTAGTCCTTTTTCATACTGGATGTAGGCCCACCACCTGTAGGTCTTCATCATCAGTGGCCATACTGTGGAACCTAGGACTGATTACGTGCATCAACAAAACCTAGCACAGACTATAGGTTCTTTTACATGTTGACCTTCACAAAACCTACTCATAGCATCCCAGGATGTTACGAGCAAACCGCTCTACCTGTCTGGATCTCGATAGAGCATCCCAAGCTGTTACGAGCACACCGCTCTACCTATCCGGATTTTAAAGGATCTTTTCTATGTGAACTTTTGCAAAACCTACTCAAAGCATCCCAGGATGTTACGAGCACACCGCTCTACCTGTCTGGATCTCGATAGAGCATCCCAGGATGTTACAAGCACACCGCTCTACATGTCCAGATTTTAAAGGATCTTTTCTATGCGAAACTGTAGCAAAACCTACTCAAAGCATCCCAGGATGTTATGGGCACACCGCTCTACCTATCTGGATCTCGATAGAGCAACCCAGGATGTTACGAGCACACCGCTCTACCTGTCCAATTTTTAAAGGGTCTTTTCTATGCTACCTGCACAACTTGTCCACGGCCATAGAGTATCAAACCGATACTCATCATACATCATCCTGATGTACATCATCACATGATCATCCTGATCATCATCATACCATCAACCTGATGCATATCATCTGGAGCAACATCCTGAAGCTCGTCATCTGTGATCATCCTAATCAAACAATATATCCATCTGATGCATACAAAGTATCTACCTGATACATATCATCATACATGATCTACCTGATCATACAAATGCATCCATCTGATATACATAATGCATCCACCTGAAACATACATAAGTACATGATCTTCTTGATCATACAAGTATCCACCCAATACATATACAAATACATGATCTACTTGATCATACAAGTATCCACCTGATACATATACAAATACATGATCTACCTGATCATATAAGTATCCACTTGATACATATCCAGCATCCAACATGATGCGTACATACATACATATAAATGATCCAACTGATCATATAGAGCAAAAACTAGAACATCATCTTAATGTTCATCATCCAACGCTTACATCCATAGCCATGTGAAGGGCCCTCCTTCCACCATGCTTGGAATGGCTTCAGCAAATGTCTCCATCACTTATTCCTCGAAGTGTCATCGATCTGAAGAACACCAAGCCTCTCTAAAGTACTCGAACTTCACTCTGGCTAGTGGCTTCGTCAGCACATCTGCAATCTGCTTATCTATCGCAATATACAGGAGCTTTACTACTCCTCTCTGCACCATATCCTTGATATAGTTATATTTGATCTCAATGTGCTTCGACCTGTCGTGGAACACTGGGTTCTCAGACAGCTTCACACAACTCTGGTTGTCACAAAAATACCAGTAGCCTTCAACGGGAGATCAAATAACTCAAATAGTAGCTTCCGGAGCCATACTGCCTCACAACTAGCCAAACATGCTGCAACATACTCTGCCTCGGCTATACTCAGTGCTACATAGGACTGTTTCCTGCTAAATGAAGAGATCACACCTTATCCCATACTGAAGCAGCACCCAGATGTGCTCTTCCTATCTGCAGTACTGCCTGCCTAATCTGAATCAACATAACCCTGGAGGTTAAACTTTTGATTCGCTTCTTACTTGAGCCCATAATCAACTGTACCCTTCAGGTACCTCAGAATATGCTTTACAGCAACCAGGTTAACACTCCTTGGATCCGTCAGGAACTGGCTTAATGTGTTCACCACAAAGCAAATATCTGGTCTCGTGTTCGTCAGGTACATCAAGGACCCAATCAGCTAATGATACATAAGACATCAACCGGCTCAGATGAAGCATCACATAGAAGCTTCAGGTTCGATGCCATAGGTGTGGCCATGGCCTTGCAATCCATCATCCCGAACCTCTTCAGGATATCTACTGTATACTTCCCTTGTCCAAGGAAGATCCCATCTGCACTCTGCCACACCTCCATACCTAAAAAATAGTGCATCATCCCCAAGTCCTTCATATTGAACTCGACAGCAAGCTTCCTCTTTGTATCGTCAATCAATCTGTCATCTCATGTTACAAACAGGTCATCCACATATAGGACTAGAATCACAGGATTTCCTTCCTCAACCTTGTAGTAAAGGTTGGAATCCGCTTTACTCTTGGTAAAACCCAAACTAGATAGAAAATTGTCCCTCCTGCCATACCAAGTTCTAGGAGCTTGTTTTAAGCCATACAAGGCTTTCTTCAATCTGCACACATATGACTCCCTGTCATGTGTTTCGAAACCAAGTGGCTTCTCCACATACAATTCCTCTTCAACTACACCATTCAAGAAGGATGATGCAGCAGCATCGGGACCTAGGCAGATTAGTCAAAGTTGATCAACCGAAGGGAGCCGACCAGCGGGAGTGCCGATGACCACTGGTGCGGGTAGCAAGTTGACTTGTTGAAGTCAATAATTCGTGCAGAAGCAGTCGGGGTGTGGCCAACTAAGGGATCAGTAGATGTCGCGAAGTCGAGGACCAACAGAAGACATTCGACAGATGACGAGCGATGTAAGAGGTTGGGTAGTCGACAAGTGGTCAAACTATGACATGATAGGGTTTGGCGAAGCCAAGTGTAATGGGAAGGAGTGACCTGATAGGGCAGTCGAGATGTGACTGACTGTTGTATAAGGGTCGGAAGGACAGAAAGTCAAGGGACTGTACCAATAGCCATTCGGGGTTGTTGAGGAAGTTATTACAGTTATTGTGAGTTGGTGAAGGACATGACAGAGGACGTCATGAAAAGAAGTTGTACAGCACGGCTAGAAGCTAACAGTGCATATTCGCGGGATTTGGACAGGATTGGCGAATGGAGGGAACGCGTTTCTTGGGATTGTGATAATCTTGGAAACAGCACCCGCAGAGTAGAAGAGGAAGAAGAGGCCTTCAGTCTGGTTAACTGTTGGGTAGAGCAGAGCAGAGCGTAGAGCCGAGAAAGTTGTGAAGAGTCACACTAGCTGAGTGCAGAGTGTTGAGATCGAACCATAGCTCAGAGTTTCGTGGTGAACCAGGAGAGGGTGAGGTCGACACATAGGGAGAACACACCACAGTTACTTCTAAGTTGTAATGGCTGAGGCCAATTGTAGTTAGTTATTTGCTTACAGTTATTTTACATTGTAACCGATTTCAGAGAAGTAATATAAGCCAATCCAGGCATCTTGTTCTACACCTTGTTTGTGTGAGCATTGTGGTTTGTGTCATGTGTATTGTGAAGCAAGAACCTTATTTCCATAAGGTTACTTGCGTTAGTTGGTATCAGAGCTCGGAAGTGCGTCCAGTTGAAAAGAAGACTATACCAACCTGACTTGCGTCAGTTGGTATTAGAACCTTGAAGGTGTGAAAATTTTCAGCAGAAGTCGAAAATGGCTCATAGAGGCGTTAATGTCCGAGGACGAAGAGTACATGGCGTAGTAGCCGTCACAGTGGATCGTGAGATGTTCGACAAATGTGTCCGAATGATGCGGACTTTGAAAAATGAAGTCGCAGCGATCAAAGAAAACCAGAGGCATGGTTTCATTCCTGAAGTGCTAAACCACAACGACGAGGAAGTCAAGGAAGTGGAAGCTCAGGAAGTCACAGCAGAAGAACCAAAGGAGAAACTCATACAGCTTCTGATAGAAATGAGAGGTCGGGTGAAGATAGATGTGCGTATGTACTCAAGAAGCCTGGACCCAGAAGACTTGATCGACTGGTTCAGAGAGATGGAGAAATATTTTTATGTGGAGCAGATCAAGGATCCTAAATGGGTTAAGACGGCATGTCTAAGGTTGAAGGGTCATGCCTCATTGTGGTGGGACAATGTACAGGCTGACAGACTCAAGAAAGGAAAGGAGAAAATCAAATCTTGGGACAGGATGGTTTCCAAGTTGAAGGGGAAGTTCTTGCCAAATGACTATGTGATTTCCTTGTTCACGAAGTTATAGAACTTTCGACAAAAAGAGATGACCGTGAAAGAGTACATGGAGGAAATCTACCGATTGTCGATTCGTTCAGGTCAGACTGATGAAGGAGAAGAAGCTGTCACCAAATATGTAAACGGCTTGAAATATGCTATTCAGGATGAACTCAGCATGTCGAGATTTAGGACAGTTAGAGAAGCCTATCAATTCGCTCTGAAGGCAGAAGAGAAACTGTCGATAAAATCCGCAGCGACCAGAGGCAGGATGACTAGTCAGGGTGGAAAGACTATCTCCATGAAAGTTAAAGGTAGCGACTACAAGAAAGAAGGTGTCGGAGATAGTTAACGCACAGAAGGGACATCAACGAAGGAAAGAGCACAAGAGAGCCGACGCGATGGTCGTGAGAATCGCGGTCGAGGTGGGTATAGTCGAAATGGTCCATCTGACAAGAAAGGAGCTAACAGACCAGCTATAATTTGTTACAAATGTCGGAGAACGGGTCACAAGGCATATATGAATGCCCAGAAAACCTACATGCTACAGAAGAGTCGAAACCCAGACGTCGAAAGGATGAGCAAGTCGATGAGAGGGAAGAATCGGCCTTAGATAGCAGTGGAGGTGAGAAAAAGAAGAATCGGAATCTGACAGTTCAGAGAGCTTTGATCCAGGAAGATCAACGTGATCCGATGGAACCAACACAACGAAAGGCGATCTTTCGAACGAAGATGCGGATTGGAGAATGGCGTTGCAAGACCATAGTTGATGGTGGAAGTATAGAGAATATTTTGTCGACAAAAGTCATCGACAAGATCGGGTTGAAGTGTTGAGAACACCCACACCCTTACAATATCTCATGGTTGTAGAAAGGACATCATGTCAAGGTGACCAGACAGTGACTGATCAACTTCAGAGTTGAAGGATTGGAGGATAGCGTACTGTGTGATGTAGTTCCCATGGATGCATGCCATCTGTTGTTGGGGAGACCATGGAAATATGATCGTAAGATGATCTATGATGGTCGAGCTAACACAGTCACCATGTGGAAGAATGGCGTGAAAAGGACTGGTAAGCCAAGGCGAGGAGAGCCAGCCGACAGTAAGGATGGTGAAAGCAATCTTTGGGAAAAGCGAGTGTTGATGAGCACTACCAAGGAATTCCTCGCGGAGGAGCAAAAGCAGTCGGGATGTTATGCAATCATTCCAAAAGGACCATATGTCTATGGAACGACCAATTGGGAGAGCATTCCGGTCGAAGTCGAGAAGTTGCTTGAAGAGTTTCAGGACATAATGGCTGATGAGAAACCGATGGGATTGCCGCCGACAAGGAGTATATCCCATCATATCGACTTGATTCCAGGGTCGAGTCTTCCAAACAAAGCACCATATAGGATGAGTCTGACAGAGGGATAGGAGCTCAACCAACACGTCCAAGAGTTGTTGGACAGAGGATTGATCTGAGAAAGTTTGAGCCCGCGTGCAGTACCAACAGTATTAACACCAAAGAAAGGCAGGGAATGGAGGATGTGTACTGACTCCAGAGCCATCAACATGATCATGATCAAGTATCGATTTCCATTGCCAAGGATGGATGACTTGATGGATTGCCTGACTGGAGCGACATACTTCATGAAATTAGACCTAAAGAGTGGATATCACTAGATCAGGTCAGAGAAGGAGATGAATGGAAGATAGCATTCAAGACAAGAGAAGGGTTATATGAGTGGTTAGTCATGCCGTTTGGATTGAATAATGCACCCAGTACATTCATGATATTGATGAAAGAAGTACTGAATCCATTCTTGGAAAAGTTTGTCGTAGTCTATTTAGACAACATTCTGATTTTCAGTCGGACCAAGACAAAACATTTGGACATGTTCGACAAGTATTGCAGAAATTACAGGGAGAGAAGATGATGATTAACCTACAAAAGTGTTTCTTCATGAAGAAGTAGTTAGTGTACTTGGGATTTGTAATTTCAGGTAAAGGTTTGGAGATGGACCTCGAGAAGGTGAAGGCAATAGTAGATTAGCCGGAACTAACGAGTACGACTGCAGTGAGAAGCTTCCATGGACTTTCTAGTTTCTATAGGAAGTTCATTTGGGGATTCAGTCGGATTTGTCCACCATTGACAGAATGCATGAGAAACGTTGAGTTCAAGTGGACGGATAAGGCCTAGGAAGCTTTCGACAAATTGAAGGAAAAGGTCACTGAGAGCCCAGTATTGGCGCTCCCAGACTTTGACAAAGTTTTCCAGGTCGATTGTGATATGAGTGGAACAGCAATTGAAGCAGTGTTGAGCCAGGAAGGCCAACCAATTGCATTCTTCAGTGAAAAGATGAATGGAGCGAAGCGGAAGTATTCGTTCTATGACCCAGAATTCTATGCTATCATACAAGCATTGAATAAATGGAGGCATTATTTGTTGCCACAGGAATTTGTGTTATACACAGATCACCAAGCACCGAGGTATCTGAATACTCAATCAAAGTTGGATCAAAGACACATGAAGTGGGTGGAGCTGCTCTAGAGATATACGTTCGTATTGCGACATAGGTCAGGCAAGTCGAACAAAGTTGTCGACGCGTTGAGCAGGAGAGTTGCACTGTTGAGAAAAATGACTGTTGAGGGAACAAGAATAGAGTCGATAAAGACAGAGTATGAAGCCGACGAAGAATTTGCGAAAGCATGGAAGGCGTGTCGTGAGCCTTGGAGCATCGACAGAACTTCATATTTGAGTTATCTCATTCAAGAAGGTTATCTGTTCAGGGGAAGTCAGTTGTGTATTCCCACAGGATCAGTGAGAGAGAACCTAATCCAAGAATTTCATAATGGCGGGTACGTAGGACACTTTGGGATCAACAAGACCAAAACACTGATCGACAAAAAGTATTTCTGGCCAAGGATGTCAACGGATGTCAAAAAATGGATTCGACAATGTCAGGTTTGCCAGTTGGCAAAGGGAAAGAGTCAGAACACGGGGTTGTATACACCATTGCCAGTACCAAAGAACTCGTGGGAGCATCTTAGCATGGATTTTGTGTTAGGATTACCAAAGACTCAGTAGGGGAATGACTCAATATTTGTTGTAGTCGATAGATTTTTGAAGATGGCACATTTCTTACCATGTAAGAAAACAAGTGATGCCACAGGAATCGCTGTATTATTCTTTAAGGAAATAGTCAGGTTGCATGGGTTGCCAAAGAGTATCACGTCGGATCGGGATACGAAATTCATGGGGAATTTCTGGAGGACCCTATGGAAGAAACTCGACACGAAGTTAGAGTTTAGTTCGGCATATCATCCGTAGACAGATGGACAGACCAAGGTTGTAAACAGAAGTTTGGGAAATATTCTGAGATATTTAGCAACCGACAGACCCAAGCAGTGGGAGAATGTGTTCGCACAGGCAAAGTTTGCATATAACAATTCTATGAATCAGTCGACAGGATTGAGCCCATTCCAGATTGTTCAAGGGAGGAGTCCACATGTAGTGGCAGATTTGGTCGAATTACCGAAAGAAACCAGGAAGAGCGCGGATGCAGAATCATTCGCAGAGCATATGCATGAAGTTCATCAAAATGTGCGAAAGCGCATCATGAAGAGTAAAGCGGCCTATAAGTTAAGAGCCGAATGGAGGAAGAGACTATTGTCATTGCAAGAAGGGGACTTAGTCTATGCATACTTTTGGAAGGAGCGATTTCTGAAAGGAACATACAACAAGCTGAATTTAAAGAAAATAGGACCGTGCAAGATTCTAAAGAAAATTTCGGACAATACCTATGTGTTGGAATTACCGGAAGACTTGAACATTTCAGCAACATTCAATGTCTCAGACCTGTATAAATTTGAAGAAGGGTCAAGCAGTAGTAAAAGGGAAGGAACCAGTCTCGACTGGACATAATAGATTCCATACGGCATAAAGAAGGGATCGCAGAAGTAATCAATGAACACGAGATAGGGCATACCCATCGATCGTGCATAAAGGAATACTTGGTGCGATGGACAAATGATGAGTTGAAGGAAGCAACGTGGATTTCCGAAGAGGAGTTCAGGAGACTGACGGACTAGTCAAATTCTTTTTCACCTAGGGAGACTGATGCAGGAGCATCGGGACCTAGGAAGATCAGTCAAAGTTGATCGACTGAAGGGATTGGACCAGCGGGAGTGCCGATGACCATTGGTGTGGGGAGCAAGTTGACTTGTCGAAGTCAACAAGTCATGCAGAAGCAGTCGGGGTGCGGTCGACTGAAGGATCAGCAGATGCCCCAAAGTCGACGACCGACAGAAGATATTCGACAGATGACGAGCGATGTAAGAGGTCGGGTAGTCAACAAGTGGTCGAACTACGACATGACAGGGTTTGGTGAAGCCAAGTGTAATGGGAAGGAGTGAACCAACAGGGCATTCGAGATGTGACTAACTACTGTAGCAGGGTCGGAAGAACAGAAAGTCAAGGGACTGTACTAGTAGTCCTTCGGGGTTGCTAAGGAAGTTATTACAGTTATTGCGAGTTGGTGAGGACATGACAGAGGACGTCATGAATAGAAGCTGTACAGTATGACTAGAAGCTGACAGTGCAGATTCACGAGATTTGGATAGGATCGGCGAATGGAGGGAATGCGTGTCTCGGGATTGTGATAATATTGGAAACAGCACCTGCGGAGTAGAAGAGGAAGAAGAGGCCTTCAGTTTGGTTAACTGTTGGGTAGAGCAGAGTAGAGCGAAGAGCCAAGAAAGTTGTGAAGAGTCACACTGGCCGAGTGCAGAGTGTTGAGATCGAACCATAGCTCAGAGTTCCGTGGTGAACCAGGAGAGGGTGAGGTCGACACACAGGGAGAACACACCACAGTTACTTCTAAGTTGTAATGGTTGAGGCCGATTGTAGTTAGTTATTTGCTTACAGTTATTTTACATTGTAACCAATTTCAGAGAAGTAATATAAGCCAATCCAGGCATCTTGTTCTACACCTTGTTTGTGTGAGCATTGTGGTTTGTGTCGTGTGTATTGTTCAGCAAGAACCTTATTTCCAGAGGAGTGACCTGCGTCAAAGGAAGTCTTGACATCCATCTAGTGTATCTTCCATTTCATCACTACAGCCAGAGCAAGTACTGTTCTGATGGAAGTGTACCTGGCTACAGGAGCAAAAGTTTCTTCATAATCTATTCCCTCTTTCTGAGAGAAGCCACGAGCTACGAACCTTGCTTTATATTTCTCTATGCTGCCATCTGTAGCATGCTTGATCTTGTAAATCCATTTGGAAGTCACAACAGACTTCCCTTCAGGTCTTGGGACAACATCCCAAACATAATTCTTCATTATTGATTGGTATACTTTGATCATGGCATCCTTCCATTCTTTCTTTTCCGCTGCTTGTTCATAATTGGAAGGTTCTTTGTTCATGATATCACAGAGTAAAGCAACATAGCTGGTATGTGATCTGGTTCTCTTCTTTGCTCTGTGTTCTTCTCCTAGAATGCCATATCTTTCTGCATATTGAATGAGCTCTCTATCCCATGTAGGTTTTCCCTTGTGAGAGTCATTCTCATGGGGTGGATCTACTAGTTTTTGCGGATCTTCAATTTCACGATCAACATTTAGAATTGCTTCAGTCATGGTAGTGTCTTGAAATCTAGTTTCCTTAGGTTCTTCATAAACTTCAACAGGTGTCTTCCTTCATTCGGCGAATGCTGAGTTTTCATCAAATGTCACATCCCTACTGACATCGATCTTTTTGAACCTTGGACAGTATATTCTGTAAGCCTTCCAGCTTTCACTGTAACCCACAAAGATACCCTTCTTTCTTGAAGGATCTAGCTTGGTCCTCTTTTCTTTTGGAACATGAGTGTATACTGGACAAACAAATATTCTGAGATGGCTGACTTCAGGTTTCTTACTAGAAAAGACCTCTTCTAGTGTCTTGTTGTCCAATATCTTTTGGGGTGTTCTGTTTTGCACATGTACAGCTATCCTAGCTGCTTCTGCCCATAGATGCATAGGTAGATCCTGGTCATGCAGCATTGCCCTTGCTGCTTCCATGATTGTTCTATTCTTTCTTTCTGCAACTCCATTCTATTGTGGATTGTAAGGAGCAGTCAACTCCCTCTTAATGCCTGAATCACTGCATAACTTCTTGAAGTCACCTGAAGTGAATTTTCCACCATTGTCGGATCTGAATGTTTTGATCTTCTTATCAGTTTGGTTCTCCATCAATGTTTTGAATTCCTTGAACTTATCCAACACTTCATCTTTGTTCTTCAAGAAGTAAACCCAAGTCTTCCTGGAGAAGTCATCAATGAAAGAGACATAGTAAACATACCCACTCAGAGAGTTGGATGACATCGGGCCGCATACATAGGAGTGGATAGTTTTCAAGATACTTTTTACCTTGCTTTCACTGCTTGGAAATGCCTTCTTTATGTTCTTTCCTTTTGCACATCCTTTGCAAACACCTTCATGCTTGGTCTTAATTTCAGGAAAACCTTCTACCACCTTACTTGCAATTGGTAATGCTCTGTAGTGCATGTGTGCAAGTCTTCTATGCCAAAGTTCACTTGGCTCCATGGAATCATACACCATGGCATGTTCAGGTTGTCCCTTCAATTTATACAAACCTCCCTCTTTCTCTCCAATCACCACTGCATCATCTATGGTCTTTCCCTTTGGCCACATTAGGACTTGGCCATCCACAAATGCAACCCTCATACCTTTTGCATCCAATGCAGATATGGAGAGAAGGTTTTTCTTGAGCCCAAGCACATAGAGTACTTCTTTCATCTTCAAATATTTTCCAGAATCTAGGTTGTAAAAGGCTTCACCACTTCCTTTGATGGGGTATTGATAATCATCCCCAAGTTTCACTTTATGGGGTGATTCATGTTCATACAGATTTACAAAAGATTCTTTAAACCCAGTCATGTGTTTAGAAGCCCCACTGTCAATTAACCAATCATTACAACCATGAGATATAGTACCTGTGAGAGCAGAGATTAGAACATACTCTTCTTTGCTTGATGAGTCATCATCATCACTTTCTGTTCTAGCTTTCTTCCTGGAAGATTCATCATCGTCAGCAGCATGAGCATGATATCTTCTTTTGATATTCTTCTTCTTCTTGTTGAAGTTGTTGTCTTTCTTCTTCTTGGGACAATTTGAAGCAAAGTGTCCCATTTCATTACATTCGAAACATCGAACATGAGATAGATCTTTCTTCTTGTGACAAGGGTGAGAATGTTTCTTGTTATGAGATTTCTCCCTCTTAACCTTGCTTCCCTTGGTGTGAGCTGTGTGAGCTTGATCTTCATTCCCCATCTTTTCTTCTCGTGCCACAAGCCTAGCTTCTTATTGAGAGCATTCCTCCCATAGTCTACTGAAAGAGATCAATTTCGTTCTTGCATAGATTCCTTGAATAAAGGAGTCCCATGACCTAGGTAGGCCATTCAGAGTGGTCATAACAACTTCACCATTATCCACTACTTCATTCACAGCTTCAAGTTGTTCATTGATCTGAGAGATCTTGGAGAAGTAATATTGAATGGTCTCTCCATTCAACATCTTGACCCCTTTCAATTGATTCCGCAGAGTCATCTTTCGATTTATGTTCTTCCCTTCAAATAACTTGGTCAGGGAGTCAAACATCTCCTTGGGTGTCTTTAGAGATGACACATGTGGTATGAGATGGTCTTTGATAGAATCAGCAATGATTCTCTTTGCCTTGACCAAGTTCTTCTTATGTAATACCTTAGCCTCTTCATCCTCTGGGATAGGGACCTCAGAGCTGATGTTGGATTCCAATTCATTTTCTTCCAGGATTAACCCAATCCTATACTTCCAGGCTTGGAAGTTATCAGCCACTTCAATCTTATCCTCAAGCTTGGTGTGGTGAGACATCTTAAAGAGTACTTCAAATGGAAATAGAAGAGATTTAGGTCTTACCACTTGCTTTGCTGAAAACTGGATCTGGTCCCGGATTAAGGTTTGTCAGAAAAACCCTAAAAATTCAAAAAGTGAATTTCAACTTTCTGAAAGGATAGAAAGATGCACCTTGATGATCTGATCAACTTGGTGTATTCATAATTTGGGATTTGCAAAGCTTCACCCTTTAGAAATTCCTTTTAGTCTTCCTGGGTTCACTCGAGAGGACCTTGAATTAGGGTTTGAGTTTCCCGGAGATTTACCCAACCAAAAATCTCGATCCAAATCTCTAAAATTCGATTTTTCCAAGGAGCTTCCAGCTATGTCTTCAGATTTCATAAATTCCTATTTTTGTGGAAACCCTAATTTTTAGGGCCAAATCTGAAAATGCTCAGAATTGAATTCAAATTGGACAGATAGATTCTCCTTGATGAGTAGAGTCAATATACTATACTGCCTTTCCAAAATCTGTGGAGAGAAACCCAATAAGAAAGAAACCCTAGTTTCTGTCACTGCACAATGTCTTCTTCTCAGGTTAGCTTTGATACCATGTTAATTTTTTAGCATTAATTCACAATACTCTAGGATCTTTACTGAGAGAATAACATGTATAGTGTATCAATGCATATCGATCATAACAAACATGTCAATTATCACAAGAAGAAAAAGCATGAGAGACAATAGACACACAGAGTTTCCGTGGGGAAAACCCTAAGGTGAAAAACCCCACAACTTCTTCAGAGATAGATAGAGCAATAGCACAACCAAAGTACAAGAGATAGACTCCTCTTAGTAGTTGATCCTCCTCCTCATATGTGCGCCACTTTTTGAGTGAAGGAAGTGTGAGTTCTGAAGTGATCCAAATAGAGATCTCCCGATCTCTATTTAGACTTGTCCTGTTTTCCCAATAACCTTATGGGGCCGACTTGTCTAGTTAGATACAATAACTTCATATTACATTATATCGGGCCGACCCCTTACAAGGTGGTCTAATAACCCATCAGCAAGATAACATACTTGCAACACTTGTCAATACAAATGACGACACTTCCATATAGAGGAATAATACATCTCTATAGGAGTACAATAAATATATAGATGAAATACATTCCGAAGTTACATATACATCAACATATAGGAAGTGGAGTAGTTGGCTGGACGACTTGCTTTGAGGAAATGATAAGGGAGGGTGTTGATGTAGGTGGGGGGGAGGGGGATGATGTAGGTGGGGAGAAGGGGGATAATGTAGGTGGGGGGGAGGGGTTTGATGTAGGTATAGGTGAAGGGGATGATGTGGGTAGATGGGTGGGAGATAATGTAGGTACGAGGGAGGTGGGCGATGTATTTAGATGGGTGGGGGATGATGTAGGCAATGGATGCAACCGATGTGAGTGTAGGGGATGTAGATGCAACGATGAGTGAAATAAGAGGAGGTATGTGATGGGAGTAAGAGGGGTTGCATGTGGGTAGTGATATAGCCCCAATGATTGTATAAGGTATGGAATCACCTTGGGGGGATATGGGTATTCCAAATGATGGGGGTAGGGTGCACAAACACGGGATTTGGCATAAAATGTGAAAAAATGAACTAGGTGGAAGATATGGAGGGATATATGGATGTAGTGATCAGATGGTAGGAGATGGAACTTGCATTAAAATATGCACTATGTTTCATTAGTAGAAAAAAATGTAAATTAACCATACAAACACAATGAATTTCACATCTAATATATAATCAATTTCACACAAGTTACCTGAGTGATCGGTGATCTGCTTATCCCAAGTGGAGACTTGTGCTCAATCTCTTCAATAAGCACCTATGGAAACACAACAACATTAAGCTTGATGTATCATATAAAACATTGACAATTGCAACTAAATCTATTTTTAAATCCAACAATCTTACACTCATTTAAATACCTATATGTGACATGTTGCAATGCAGCTTCCATTTCAGAATAAAGGTTGGGAGGAGTAATGTATTCCAACCTTGAATCAATTGTGTCATCTCAAAACAGTTTACATGCCAAAACACATTAGTTACATATTAAATACTCTAAGCACTATTTATCTAACAATTTTCAAATGTACAGTTAAAAAAATACTCAATGATTTATAGCCATTTACAAATCATGTCCTAACCTCACACATAAAAGTATCGTGTGCATGATACTCCATAGGTCCATGGGAAGAATGGCCATAATGAGTGCATCAATGGGGTAATGCTTGACTGCTGACAAGATCCTTTTCCCCACTCGTTGTCATGGATGGTCCATGACCAGTGGGGCCTGAAAGAACTACACTTGATGGTCCTTTGTACTTCTCTTATGGGTCATGCCTGGATGATGCCACAAATGTACTGTGCTGCAATACACTATGTGCAAGCTATGATAAGGCTGTGGGATTCTCAACTAGGTGATGCAATAAGTGAGGTGTCAATGTGGGAGGGTTAGGCGTACGCCTAGGAGTAAGCAGGTCGATCCTAGGAAGATCCAAGACCAATTCCCTAGAACTCACCAATGTCAAAGTAGTTGATGTGCAGACCCAACACAAACTCATAATATAGTTTCCAAAGAAAATGTAGTGGGAGCATTTTCTTGTGGGCACCCTATTCCTTTTGTAATCCATGTAGTGTTACAAATCCTTATTCAAGATTAGTTATCCCCAAGAGCATTAGCTTAGTGATGAGTGCTTATGTTTTGGTCTCAAACCATGTTGCAAGCCCTAGTGAAATAAGGACACGATTGAAGTAACCCTCCTTTACCCACCTAATGAAATTAGGACATGATCTATCCCTCTCTTAGGTTAGGATTTCTTTTGGAAGACTAGTGTAGTGGTCTTGGGAACTATGCATTACCACAAGATTTAAGAGAAAAATTTTGTTCCTAAACATGCATAGTTTTAAGCCCAAAATTGTGCTTTGGGACACTAGATCCATCCTATTTGCTCCAAAAAATGAAACCCAATGAATATCCTAATATTAACCCATATGTTCCTTCTACTTTTGTAGTGATATCATGCCTTCTACATTTGTAGTTCTCTTACATCCACTTATAGTACTCCTAGTAGTGAAGGATTTATTTGTAGTTTCCCATGTAGAGATTTGGGTCTTGTCTATGGACCCAAAGACTTAAGGGCATTTGTTTTGTTATAAATGCATAGTTTTTGTCCTTAGATCAGCTCTTAGACCAAAAGATACATCATTGGGACCCCCAATGGATAAAATTAGGTCCACATCTCTATCTTGTGCAAACACTTTCTTATGTAGAACTTATGTAGTGGTTTAGCACCTAGTGCATGCACCATGAGCACTGGTTATGTCCTAAGTACACAAATGTTTGGCGTTGAGCTCCATATATTGGGATATGAGTTGCATCCCATGTTGCTCTCCACTAAATGAAATCCAGTATATATGTCCATCTCTTAGGTCAATGATTCCCTTCATATGACCCATGCAATAATTTGTGACATTGTGAATGGCCCACAAGCCCTAAGATTAATGCTTAATTAGTCTTACGAATATTTTTTTACAGTCTTGAACCATACGAGTGAATCCTCAATATGAGTAAGAGTTCTTGGAAAGGTGGGTAGAGGGAGCATAGTTTTCAATGTGCTCGATCAAGCTATTTTAAGTTATTGATCAAATTATTATGAGCTCTATCAAGAGCTTGTACATGAAGTTCATTGAGCCATTTTAATGGCAAAGCTAGACCATCAATCGAGCTTGTGCACCTGTCCGACGGATGGTGTGGGATTGAGCATTAAATGGCTTTATTGAGCACTAGATATCGATCAAGCTATTTGTATTCATAGATATAATAAAATGGAATTTCATTTTCTTTTCCTTAGGAACCCTTGACCGAGAAGCACTTTGGATGCACAAAAATGCTCTACTGAGCTCCAAGGAAACCTTAATAGCCCTCATTCAATTTCATTGACCCCCCATTGACCCACTGGTATCAACCTCAATAGGTTCGTCATTTTTTTCATTTTAATAGATTAAAAATCATTTTTAAATTTATTTATTTTTAAATTTTGTCATAGGCTAGTCATTATGCTACTGAAATTTGCAAGTTTTTCCATAAAATGCAATTACCATTTATTTATACAATTAAATAAAATTTAATCTAATTTCTTTTAAATTTTATTGGCTGATAGTAGCTATGCTACCCAGATTTTCATTTTTTATTTTAAATTTAAATTTTGTATTTCAATTATATCAACTAGTAGCATTAGCATTGCCCATTGTTTTTTGAATGGTGTGCTAGCAAGAAAAAGTGCTATCAATTGTTTTTTATCCTCTAGTAATGCATGAAGGATTGAAAATTAGAACTTGCTGATGAAAACTTAAGCAAACTACCCTATTATTAAAAGCCTCAAGAAACCACCTAGTTTCTTTTAATCATAGCCCTTATAAAACCTTAACTATAAACCGTATCATCCCTCACTTGTATCACCCAACTAGTTGACCATTCCAATATTCTAGGTTGTAAGATGTCACTAAGGTGGACCAATGAGTTGTCTTTGACGTGGAAAACTAGGCCATATTTTTATTTATAAATTGGATTAAAGTTGCCTAGTTTGATTTTAGAAGTTAACAAATATTTTGAGGTAATTTTTTCTTCTTCTTCAAAACCACTAGAGATTAAATCTATCACCCTTTCCTATCAAACTGGGGTAGAAAGTGCACCATCAACCATTGGTATATTGTCATACTTAGTGTGAGTATAAATTCGTTGAACTATTATTCTTTCGTGAAGAATCTTGATCTCTTTTTTATGCACTCAATGTGCTTCATTGGTTTAAGTCCCTCTTCCAATTGTTTCGTCACTTCATTGCTTTGGAATTTAAGGTGTTTAATATTTTTCACATACCTCAAGCAAGTTTCATGATTCTCATATTCCTAAGCGTATAATACTTGGTTGAAATCTTCACCCCATGACAACTCCATATTTAGTAATCCTTGGTATTCTAGAATTTGGTAAATTTCTTGTTGTACCATATATAGATGTAATCCATTTATCATTAGTTTATAAGTGAATCCATCTATGTCGATAACATATTTATGCACCACAATCACTTAATTTATTTTTTCTAGAGTAGCGATAACATTCCTATGATCCTGTTGGAAAATCATTGTTATATTTTTAGAGTATATTGTTATATGCTTGGAGTGCATCTAGGGTCTTTCAAATATGTTCCCAATAGGAATAAAAATGAAACACAAAAGTTTCAATTAGTCTGCTTTATTACTGTGATATCATTTTATAATGTAAAGGTTTAAAATTGATGTCCACTTCACCTCATATAAATATTTTTTTTTGCAATTTGATTTGAGCTTCCAAATAATTTTTATTTCTTAATTTGATTTAGGGTCTTAATCAACCTTGAATTGATTTTATCACCTCAAATAGAAGCCTTGGAATGTTGAAATCTTTATTTGTATGCCACGATTTAATAACTCTGAGAGAGTGGTATTGTACAATTTTTTTAATAAATATTAAATCTAAAATATATTATTTAACAAATCACTTCAATTTTAATAAAAATAAAATACATTATGATCTAAAATATATATTTTAACCAATCACTTCAATTTTAATAATAAAAAAATACATTGTGATGGTGTATGAACCTAACTAAAAAACATCTTTCAAAGGTTGTGACGTATCACCTCACAGCCGTCACATGGGTTTGAAAGTGATTTATTTTATAGTCTGATAGTTTGATTGTCTACAAATTTCTTGACAAATTGTTACACATATGTAGCTACAATGGTCATCTTCCATGTCTCTCCAGCCAACATCTTGACCCCTTTCAATTGATTCCGTAGAGTCATCTTCCAATTTATGTTCTTCCCTTCAAATAACTTGGTCAGGGAGTCAAACATCTCCTTGGGTGTCTTTAGAGATGACACATGTGGTATGAGATGGTCTTTGATAGAATCAACAATGATTCTCTTTGCCTTGACCAAGTTCTTCTTATGTAATACCTTAACCTCTTCATCCTCTGGGATAGGGACCTCAGAGCTGATGTAGGAGTCCAATTCATTTTCTTCGAGGATTAACCCAATCCTATACTTCCAGGCTCGGAAGTTATCAGCCCCTTAAATCTTATCCTCAAGCTTGGTGTGGTGAGACATCTTAAAGAGTGCTTCAAATGGAAATAGAAGAGATTTAGGTCTTACCACTTGCTTTGGTGAAAACTAGATCTGGTCCCGGATTAGGGTTTGTCGAAAAAACCCTAAAAATTCAAAAAGTGAATTTCAACTTTCTGAAAGGATAGAAAGATGCGCCTTGATGATCTGATCAACTTGGTGTATTTAGAATTTGGGATATGCAAAGCTTCAACCTTCAGAAATTCCTTTTAGTATTCCCGGGTTCACTCGAGAGGACCCTGAATTAGGGTTTGAGTTTCCCGGAGATTTACCCAGCCAAAAATCTCGATCCAAAGCTCCGAACTTCGATTTTTCCAAGGCGCTTCCAACTATGTCTTCAGATTTCAGAAATTCCTATTTTTGTGGAAACCCTAAATTTTAGGGCAAAATCTGAAAATGCTCAGAATTGAATTCAGATTGGACAGATAGATTCTCCTTGATGAGTAGAGTCAATCTACTATGCTTTTTTTCCATAATATGTGGAGAGAAACCCAATAAGCAAGAAACCCTAGTTTCTGTCACTGCACAATGTCTTCTTCTCAGGTTAGCTCTGATACCATGTTAATTTTTTAACATTAATTCACTATACTCTAGGATCTTTACTGAGAGAATAACATGTACAGTATATCAATGCATATCAATCATAACAATCATGTCAATCATCACAAGAAGCAAAAGCATGAGAGACAATAGATACACAGAGTTTCCGTGGGGAAAACCCTTAGGTGAAAAACCCCACAACTTCCTCAGAGATAGATAGAGCAATAGCACAACCAAAGTACAAGAGATACACTCCTCTTAGCAGCTGATCCTCCTCCTCACATGTGCGCCACTTTCCGAGTGAAGGAAGTGTGAGTTCTGAAGTGATCCAAATAGAGATCTCCCGATCTCTATTTATACTTGTCATGTTTTCCCAATAACCTTATGGGGCTGACTTGTCTAGCTAGGTACAATAACTTCATATTACATTATATTGGGTTGACCCCTTACAAGGTGGTCTAATAACCCATAGGCAAGTTAACATACTTGCAACACTTGTCAATACAAATTACGACACTTCCGTGTAGAGGAATAATACATCTCTATAGGAGTACAATAAATATATAGATGAAATACATTCCGAAGTTACATGTACATCAACATCTAGGAAGTGGAGTAGTTGGCTGGACTACTTGCTTTGAGGAAATGATAGGGGAGGGTGTTGATGTAGGTGGGGGGGACGAGGATGATGTAGGTGGGGGGGAGGGGTTTGATGTAGGTATAAGTGAAGGGGATGATGTAGGTAGATGGGTGGGGGATAATGTAGGTACAAGGGAGGTGGGCGATGTATTTAGATGGGTGGGGGATAATGTAGGCAATGGTGCAACCGATGTGAGTGTAGGGGATGTGGATGCAACGATGAGTGAAATATGAGGAGGTATGTGATGGGGGTAAGAGGGGATGCATGTGGGTAGTGATATAGCCCCAATGATTGCATAAGGTATGGAATCACCCTGGGGGGATATGGGTATTTCAAATGATGGGGGTAGGGTGCACAATCACGGGATTTGGCATAAAATGTGAAAAAATGAACTACGTGGAAGATATGGAAGGATATATGGATGTAGTGATCAGATGGTAGGAGATGGAACTTGCATTAAAATATGCACTATGTTTCATTAGTAGAAAAAAATGTAAATTAACCATACAAACACAATGAATTTCACATCTAATATATAATCGATTTCACACAAGTTACCTGAGTGATCGTTGATCTGCTTAGCCCAGGTGGAGACTTGTGCTCAATCTCTTCAATAAGAACCTATGGAAACACAACAACATTAAGCTTGATGTATCATATAAAACATTGACAATTGCAACTAAATCTATTTTTAAATCCAACAATCTTACACTCATTTAAATACCTATATGTGACGTGTTGCAATGCAGCTTCCATTTCAGAATAAGGGTTGGGAGGAGTAATGTCTTCCAACCTTGAATCAATTGTTTCATCTCAAAACAATGTACATGCCAAAACACATTAGTTACATATTAAATACTCTAAGCATTATTTATCTAACAATTTTCAAATGTACAATTAAAAAAAGACTCAATGATTTACAGCCATTTACAAATCATGTGCTAACCTCACACATAAAAGCATCGTGCGCATGATAATCCATAGGTCTATGGGAAGAATGGCCATAATGAGTGCATCGATGGGGTAATGCTTGACTGCTGACAAGATCCTTTTCCCCACTCGTTGTCATGGATGGTCCATGACCAGTGGGGCCTGAAAGAACTACACTTGATGGGCCTTTGTACTTCTCTTATGGGTCATGCCTGGATGATGCCACAAATGTACTGTGCTGCAATACACTATGTGCAAGCTATGATAAGGCTGTGGGAGTCTCAACTAGGTGATGCAGTAAGTGAGGTGTCAATGTGGGAGGGTTAGGCGTACGCCTAGGAGTAAGCGGGTCGATCCTAGGAAGATCCAAGACCAATGCCCTAGAACTCACCAATGTCAAAGTAGTTGATGTGCAGACCCAACACAAACTCATAATATAGTTTCCAAAGAAAATGTAGTGGAACCTCCCTATTGTTGCAAGGATGTTTGTAGAAAACCATAAACCATTGAATCATCTAGTTTTGTTTCCAAGGCTCATATGTGCACCAGTCCATGCAAATGCACCTTTTGTGTGGATCCATGGGTAGGTTGGTCTTGGGGTGATTGAAATAACTAACGAGAGTTTGTTTTGAGATCAAACATTTGATTTGTTCTTTATTAAGACTAGTGGAACATTACTCTCTCGCCCTGTCCCTATACTAGGTTATTCCCAACAATTGACCATGATCATTGTCAATTGAGGCAATGATGTTGTTAATGGATGTGGCTAAGGATAGTCTCGATGGATCCCTTGGATTTTGAGCTCTTGATCCAAGGTTCTTAATTGGTTTAAATGTTGGTTAATTTTTCCTTCCATGGATGGGTTTTCCTTAAGGCTAATGGTTACTTCAGGATTAGGTTTGGGGTTTTGTGTGCTTGGGATTTCCTCAGGGTTGTTTCTTTGGGGTTTTGGTTCCTGCTTTCCATCCATTGCGATGGAGGAGAGACAATTTGCAATTAAAAAAATGATTTTGTTAATTTTGGTTTTTTTTCAATGTTTACAATATATATATAATTTATCAAATCATTGAAAAAGCAAATAGAAAAAAATTAGAGATAAAACATTGGATTAGATCTTACCTAGTTATTGGTTGGATGGTTGGAGGTAGACGGGGGTACACGTGTTTTGTCTATTCACCTGGGGAGCGCTCTTGGCCAGTGGAATGAGGTCGAAATGGACCTCGACCCAATTTTTAATAGACAAAGAAGTGCACACATATTATTAACATGTGCACATTAATAGCACGTGCACGTTAGTAACACATGTGCGCTATTGTGCCCACATGGTTTCTTTCATTGGAGTTCAAGAATTGTTGTACCAAAAGCGCATGAACAATTTTATGAGCTTATATTTAGCACTCGTGCACTCCTATTGCATCACTTTTGGGGAACATTTTCTTGTGGGTGCCCTATTCATTTTGTAATCCATGTAGTGTTACAAATCCTTATTCAATATTAGTGATCCCCAAGAGCATTAGCTTAGTGATGAGTGCCTATGTTTTGGTCTCAAAACATGTTGCAAGCCCTAGTGAAATAAGGACACGATTGAAGTAACCCTCCTTTACCCACCTAATGAAATTAGGACATGGTCTATCCCTCTCTTAGGTTAGGATTTCTTTTGGAAGACTAGTGTAGTGGTCTTGGGAACTATGCATTACCATAAGCTTTAAGAGAAAAATTTTGTTCCTAAACATGCAAGCCCAAAATTGTGCTTTGGGACACTAGATCCATCCTATTTGCTCCAAAAAATGAAACCCAATGAATATCCTAATCTTAATCCATATGTTCCTTCTACTTTTGTAGTGATATCATGCCTTCTACATTTGTAGTTCTCTTACATCCACTTATAGTACTCTTAGTAGTGAAGGATTTATTTGTAGTTTCCCATGTCGAGATTTGGGTCTTGTCTATGGACCCAAGGACTTAAGAGCATTTGTTTTGTTATAAATGCATAGTTTTTGTCCTTAGATCAGCTCTTAGACCAAAAGACACATCATTGGGATCCCCAATGGATAAAATTAGGTCCACATCTCTATCTTGTGCAGACACTTTCTTATGTAGAACTTATGTAGTGGTTTAGCGCCTAGTGCATGCACCATGAGCACTGGTTATGTCCTAAGTACACAAATGTTTTGCCTTGAGCTCCATATATTGGGATATGAGTTGCATCCCATGTTTCTCTCCACTAAATGAAATCCAGTATATATGTCCATCTCTTAGGTCAATGATTCCTTTCATATGACCCATGCAATAATTTGTGACATTGTGAATGGCCCACAAGCCCTAAGATTAATGCTTAATTAGTCTTACGAATATTGTTTTACAGTCTTGAACCATACGAGTGAATCCTCAATATGAGTAAGAGTTCTTGGAAAGGTGGGTAGAAGGAGCATAGTTTTCAATGTGCTCGATCAAGCTATTTTAAGTTATTGATCAAATTATTATGAGCTCTATCAAGAGCTTGTACATGAAGTTCATTGAGCCATTTTCATGGCAAAGCTAGACCATCAATCAAGCTTGTGCACCCGTCCGCGGATGGTGTGGGATTGAGCATTAAATGGCTTTATTGAGCCCTAGATATCGATCAAGCTATTTGTATTCATAGATATAATAAAATGGAATTTCATTTTCTTTTCCTTAGGAACCCTTGACCAAGAAGCACTTTGGATGCACAAAAATGCTCTACTAAGCTCCAAGGAAACCTTAATAGCCCTCATTCAATTTCATTGACCCCCCATTGACCCACTGGTATCAACCTCAATAGGTTCGTCATTTTTTTCATTTTAATAGATTAAAAATCATTTTTAAATTTATTTATTTTTAAATTTTGTCATAGGTTAGTCATTATGCTACTGAAATTTGCAAGTTTTTCCATAAAATGCAATTACCATTTATTTATACAATTAAATAAAATTTAATCTAATTTCTTTTAAATTTTATTGGCTGATAGTAGCTATGCTACCCAAATTTTCATTTTTTATTTTAAATTTAAATTTTTTATTTCAATTATATCAACTAGTAGCATTAGCATTGCCCATTGTTTTTTGAATGGTGTGCTGGCAAGAAAAAGTGCTAGCAATTTTTTTTTATCCTCTAGTAATGCATCAAGGATTGAAAATTAGAAGTTGTTGATGAAAACTTAAGCAAACTACCCTATTATTAAAAGCCTCAAGAAACCACCTAGTTTCTTTTAATCATAGCCCTTATAAAACCCTAATTATAAAACCGTATCATCCCTCACTTGTATCACCAAACTAGTTGACCATTCCAATCTTCTAGGTTGTAAGATGTCACTAAGGTGGACCAATGAGTTGTCTTTGACATGGAAAACTAGGCCATATTTTTATTTATAAATTGGATTAAAGTTGCCTAGTTTGATTTTTAGAAGTTAACAAATATTTTGAGGTAAATTTTTCTTCTTCTTCAAAACCACTAGAGATGAAATCTATCACCCTTTCCTATCAAACTGGGGTAGAAAGTGCAACATCAACCATTGGTATGTTGTCATACTTAGTGTGAGTATAAATTCCTTGAACTATTATTCTTTCGTGAAGAATCTTGATCTCTTTTTGATGCACTCAGTGTGCTTCATTGGTTTAAGTCCCTCTTCCAATTGTTTCGTCACTTCATTGCTTTGGAATTTAAGGTATTTAATATTCTTCACATACCTCAAGCAGGTTTCATGATTCTCATATTCCTAAGTGTATAATACTTGGTTGAAATCTTCACCCTATGACAACTCCATATTTAGTAATCCTTGGTATTCTAGAATTTGGTAAATTTCTTGTTGTACCATATATAGATGTAATCCATTTATAATTAGTTTATAAGGGAATCCATCTATGTCGATAACATATTTATGCACCACAATCACTTAATTTATTTTTTCTAGAGTAGCGATAACATTCCTGTGATCCTGTCGGAAAATCATTGTTAGATTTTTAGAGAATATTGTTATATGCTTGGAGTGCATCTAGGGTCTTTCAAATATGTTCCCAATAGGAATAAAAATGAAACACAAAAGTTTCAATTAGTCTAGTATCAATAATATGGCTATTGGATATGTGAGGTTAGTTGGATAGGTAATCTGACTACAAGATTTGTTGGTTTACCACCAATGGACAAATTGGTCTAGATGTGACCTGGTTCATAATTATATCCATAATCTTACTATTGGATAGGTGATTTTAGTTTATTATCTCATTTGAATAAATGGATGACAATATGCTAATATTTCACTTAAGGTCCACAATTGCCTCCTTTGTTGATTCTGTCATGTAAGTGTTTTTTTAAATAGTTTCTTACTCAAAGATTGCCATATGAATTAGGCACTAGAGATACATTAATGGTGCATTGAATATTAGGTAGTGACCACACATGAAAGGTCAACCATGACCACCAATAAACATTGGTCGCCATGGTAATTTTTAGGGGTGAAATTTCGCCAATTGGCTATGTTTTGGGCTTTTTTTCAAAAAATAAATTCGCTATTTGGTCATTTTTAGTCTCTAATATCGCCTATATTTACATAAAATATATATTTTTTATCATAATATTCGCCAAAATTTACACATTTCAATAGTAAATTGTATGTTTCATATTTAATATTCGCCTACCTATATATATACATGTTTTTTTCAATCCAAAATATTTTCCTAGGATACTACACTTAGGTATAATATTAGAATCCTTAAAAATACCCCACGAATGGTCGCTGATAATCCATATACATTATAACCCCTATCATTTATAATCCCTAAATATTCTACCATTAAACAAATTCCAATTTATGCCAAATGATAACTCTTGATCCCTTTCCCATATAACCATTATAACACATATGAATAATAACTTGTATAATGATGATGATATGTTTTTTAACATCCTTTATATAGGCTAACTTGATCTATAGGAATGAGACAAAGAAAGAGAGAGAACAAAGAAACTAGAAAATTGAAATCCTAAAGTTACTTATTTAGATTTTTTTTTATGTGATTTTATATTCATAGTAAAGTTTCTATGATAAATTGGTTGTCTTGATTTATGATTTTGTGAACCAAATTGTGATTGTATATATCACTATAAGGAAATATATGTAACACCTAGTTTATAATTTGTAATCATTGAAACCCTTAATCTGAATGCCTATATAACTCTAATCCTTAACACCTAAAAACCATCCCTTAAACCTTACATATCCTATTCTTTGATCCATAAGATAGGAAAACATAATATTACCTAATCCTTATAATCCTTAATTGTGACACCCCCTCACAAAAAAAATTATATTTTACTTTAATTAAACGATTTATTATTCTTTGAGTTATTAAAAACTCACAAAAAATTGTAACTCACACTTATGTGAGAGTAATGTGCAAAAAGCCTATTTTTATTATTGTTTTTAATAAAAGAAAAACATTGGAGATGATCAATTGAATGAGGGGACACCACCTACGAATATGGAAAAAAGATAGCACAAGCATTATGAAAAGAACCAATCAATCCAAGTGGAGACCTCAACACTCCAACAAGATCCACAAAAATAGGATCTCAGGATTTACTTGAGATTGTGTTGGTGATGGCACAAGACCTAGGAAAATACTATCAAGAGGGGCACTGAGAGAGCATTAGGGATGTTGTGCAAATGAGTACCATTAGGCTGGAGCATTTTATTGAGCCCTCTTATTTGATAAGTCCATCGATTTTACTATTACAGAATCCAAGGGAGGAGTGCTACGTTGCTGTAGTGTTGGTCTAGTAGTTGAGGTGGTGATTGAACTCGGGGGTGAGATCTGGTGAATCCCAGGTTCTCTATGGTTGGGAGGAATTGATACCTCTCCAGTGTTATCCTGTTCAAGTAAGTATGCTTTTATATATTGCTAGTTTCTAAATGATTATGGGTAAATTCGTTTAGATCTAAGCATATGGTTGGATTTATGCACAGTTTCTCCTTTCATGCGAACCTTTATGACGTTATTTCTTTTTAGTGTTATTCCTGGTACATGGTTGATCTCTATGTCATGGTCTTCTTGTTTACTTAGGAATATATATGTATAACTTGCATATCGGATGGATCGAAAATCCATAGCTATGATCTTTCATGAATGTATATGTATACCCTGGTTTGTTTGTACAAATGTTTGACTCATATATTGTGATGGTTGCGTTTCCACATGAAATCAAATTGTTTACCTACGATTTATTTGTGTAATTGAGAGGGTTGTGATTTGCAGCCTATGAATGGGTTATAATATGTATTACAGGTGTTTTGCGATGGTCGCGATCCAATATGTAATTAATTTGCTTATACATACGATAACTGTGTATTGAGACGGTTAAGACTTTCAACTTGAAAATGATTCCTAATATGTATTACTCTCTAGACTGTAATTTGGTGTGGTATAAATATTTTTAGGTGATGTATTTTGTTTTACTTTGTAATGAATACGTGGGAAGAGAGGCTAGAAGCCAATTCATATTCTCTGTGATCATGTTGTAACTGTGCATTTTCGAATCCATAGGATTGGTAGCCAACCGTAAATCCGAAGTCTGTAATTCATTTTTATGTGTGTTAGATGCATGCTGGTAGTGAGGTTAGAACGTTGACCCTGACACCGTGTATTCTGAGTTATGCGTAGGAACGACGTCCTTATTTTCAGCGTCTATCACGGTGTGATGTTTTGGCTGCCAACGTCTATGTTGTGCATGTGCTAAGCATCCACGTGGTGATATGTTTAAAGCTTGGCGAAATTGCCAGCACCATATGTATTTCATTCTCTGCGTTGTTAGTTTGTTCATGTCTGAGTTTACTCCCGCATTTTTTTCTTTTGTTTGTGAAAGAAGGTTAAGATGTTTCACCAACCGAGCTTCCAGCATCATGTTGGGTCGTTGCTCGGCGAAACTTCCAGTACCATGTGTATTTCATCCTGGATTGCTTCTTGAGTGCAATTTCTTTTACATCCTAGTTTGTTGTTTATGTGTGTCTTTCTTTTTATGGATATAAACCGTGGTTGTTGGATGTTTGCAAGCCGGGGTTGGCACTATGAAATATGAATCATTCTTATCTCCCAACCAGATTTTTTCTGAGTCGGCTGCGTGGGTTTTCTTCTCCTGCTCTGAGTGTTTCGCGTGAAATTTTTTCTTTTATTCTATCTCTAGTCCCTAACCCTGCTACAAATTCCTTGCTGCCTCGGTTTATTGCTACCCTCGTGGGTTGATCACAGAGGTATCGATCCCCATGATTGTTGGTTGGAGGTGGTCTCCTCGTCGTAACTCTGTCCCATGTGTTGTTTCTGTTACTGTGGTGATTCCCGTGGTTTTGGTGGTTGGCGGTCTCTTCATAACCGGACGATCTCCATATAAGCTTCCCTCGTTATCTACACCCCTGCGATTTTTTCGTCTACCTTGCTCACAGTTCAATGCTTGCCAGCTCATTGACATTTGCGCTTGTTTTCTCTTTTAATAGTAGTATGGAGTTAGGAATAAGTTAATCATTACAGTTGCTCTTATATCTTTTTAGTATGAAGAAATGAATTTATTTGTTAGCGTAAATATTTCTTTTGAAGTTAATTATAAAAGGAATTATAAGATATAGATACGTATAATGAAATTTTTATTCCTCTAGTATTTATGCTTAATCCTTGGATAGATATATAATTATATAGAAATATCTTTTTCTTGTTTTGTCATAAAGCTCGTTTATGTCTTGTTTTATATGTGGTATCCTATTAAAATGGGTTGGGAAGTTTCATCATGTAGATTCACCTAGAATTGTTTTCAATTAATGTATGAGGGCTATAAATTCTTTTATCAATGAAATGATGATAAATACATTGTTCCGATTGGTAGGACAAGAAATATCATATATGCTTAGATTTAAGAAGGGGATCGAGCTAGTTAATGTTATTGAAAAGTAATGCTTGTGCATAAAGATTTAAAAATAATAGTTTCATTTACACACTGTTTTTAGAAGAAAAAAAAAAACAAACAAAAGGGATTATAAATAACCAAATAATAAGGTAAAAGTTTGAGTGTTATGACATTAATCGACAACCCCTTATCCATATAACCCTTATAACTTTGACTTGTTTATCCATTATATTATAACCTAAATGACAATGTAAGCCATGGTCGTCTATAGTTTTATATGGTTAAATGTTTAGCTAATAAGATAATGATTGATACTAATGACCTAGACCAACCCACTATCCCACTAACCCACATTGGGTAAGAGTGGCTTAATATCGTATATTATGGTTAACGGTCATTAAATAATTTTTTCCATGGTCGATGTCACCACATTATACATGAACTAATCCCTAACCTAATAACCAATAAAATATATGATTGATTAAGGATAGGTGTGATTATCCATGTGTGACTATAAGTGGACATGGTTGAATATAGCCCTAATATGCCAATGATTTATACTACCAACCACTAACTCATTATGATTTGACCTAGTAACGATGGTTGACCCTAATGATTGAGTGTAGTTGACTATGATTTCATAAATTAATTCATTCTCATTACTAACCTCCTAAATAAAAACTAACTTTTTGAATCAAAGTAATTATTAATTATTTGTCTAGTCTGATAAGAAATAGTGCATTTAGATAACTCACCTTTTAGGGAACTAATGACACTTTCATAGACATGGATATGTTTTGGATCACTTCAACACACTAATGTTAGTTGAGGTAATGGAGTAGCCTCTATAGTATGTAACACTTCATCAATATCCCATGACGAGTCAACATGAGATTGTGCTTGTTCATCCCCTTTGTAATATCCCTCTTTTATACCCCTAGCATTTTGTTTTGTAAAAATAAATGAATGTTGTACTTGGTTACTGGTGAGGATATCAAGGCCAAGGCCCCACAAGTAAACCGTATAACTTATGAGGATTAATTAATAAATTGTAAATTATAAAATTAAGAGACGAGAGGCAGTGACTCAACATAAACGATGACGACTAAGCCCTTTTTGAGGGAGGGTAGGGTCACGGGAAGCCTTGAGAATCTAAATGATAATCTCTAGGAGTCTTTAAGACGTAATTATTATGATTGGATCTATGTTTCTTACCCTAAGAATTTTATGACGTCCTAAGCTGAGGACAGTATCGTGTCGATACAGAACAAATAGGCAGCACTTAGGGCATATGTATTAGCATAACGCTATATATTACAGATGATTTTCAATAATTATCCTAATTACTTTTTTAATCCTACTTCGACGAGAGTGCTCGAGAACGCATTTAAAGCTAAAAATAAGTTAGTTTATAAATTGTGATATGATATACTTGATAAGCTCAACATAGTAATTAATAGTATGAAGTAATAACCGTACAAAATATTTGTATACTTGATTATGAGCTATACTATGAGGTGAATAAATATATCATATGTACATATATATATATAGTATATAAGGGGCATGGCCTCTCTAAGTAATGTTGCTAGTATATGACTTAATACATGTATAGATGGAATGAACAAGGCTAAGGGGATAGCCTTGGGTTTCCTTTTATTTATTTATATGTGTATGGGGTAAGTCGAGAAGGGTACACCCTCGGATTTGAGTCCTATAGCCTTCTTATTTGATATAAGTAACATATTTAAATACCATGTTATAATCACCTTGAAAGAGGAAGAATTAGAATTGTTTTAAAATTACCATATTACATATGGAATAGTTATCAAAGAGTATACATTTATAAAACGTAATATGCATAGTCGCTATAACAAATTTAATGAGAAAAGTATCCAAATTATTGATACAATTTTTTATAAATATATTATGTGTCATACACCTATCTAGTTAGGGAAAAGAAATTCCAGTTTTAATATATATATGTATACATATTTTATGAAACTTGTTTATAAAGTAATAATAATTGTCTCAACAACCAATTTCGAGAGTGTATAGAGGAGTGGCAATGCCAATCCTCACTGAAGGTTTTGGTGGAGTATTTATGGATTAACCTCCTTGGAGTTTTCAGTGGGGAGTGTTCCCTTAAACCGTCAGCACAGACCTCGCCTGGAAAACAAGTGGCATGAGATCCATGTAAGGAAGCCACGCAAAGTTGAGCTCGACATTTTACATATAATGCATTGATATATATATGAGTGGGGAATCTAGAGATGGAAAAGATCGGGTTTTGGTAGACTCCACATATAGATTCTGGGTCTTTTCTTTAAGTTTTGGTATGGAATTTAGAACATGAGTCTTCTCTTCAGTTCTGCATATGGGAGATAGACCCCAAGTTTTCTTTCAGTTCTATGGTTTACATAAATATATATATACAGTATCTGGGCGTTGAGGGGGATAGGGAAAACAGAAGGATAGATCTTTGCTATTTTTTTATTAGAGCTCTGCAATCTCTTGCATTTCCTTTTTGGATTATCTCTGTGTTTACATGTTGAGAGAACAGATCTGGTTGCATATGGATAGAGATCGGTTAGATCTCTGCGCTTATATGCCAAAAGAATGGATCCGGTTGCATATGGATAGAGATCGGGTTGATCTGAAGAGTTAGATTATCTCTTCGTTTACATGTTGAGAGAATGGATCCGGTTGCATGTGGATAGGGATCGGGTAGATCTCTGCGTTTACATGTTGAAAGAGCGGATCCAGTTGCATATGGATAGAGATCGGGTTGATCTGAAGAGTTCGATTATCTATGCATTTACATGTTGAAAGAATGGATCCGATTGCATATGGATAGAGTTCGGGATGTATAGAATTGTTCTCTGCACTTACATGTTGAAAGAACAGATATGCGATTTCAAATGGATAGAGATTGGGTAGAAATGATCTCTGCATTTGCATGTTGAATGGATATCTGCAACTCAGTCCTTAATCATGGTTTGTTCTTGACTTGAGTCTCATCTTCTCTCTCGAGGTGTGTTGCTAATGTGTAGGGGATCTCAGGTTTGACCATTTTAATCATTTTATATATATTTATATATATGTATTAAGGGTATAGTCCCTTGATATTTGTTCACTTTCTTTTTAACCTTGGCTTCCTGCATGCACTTGTTGAGGCAACGATAGACGAGGGATTGACTATCCAATGCAGACAATCTCAGGTTTGATCCATGTAAATTATGTTATGCGTCTTTGCTAACTGTCAAGCGATCTCAGGTAAGATCAATGTATTTTTATGTTATGTGCAATTTGATCATTATGTATTTGGTGTATGCCATGTTTTAACTTCCTATTGATCTCAATCGATCCCTGCTCATTTATATTACTTTACTTATGCTTTAGTTTGCAATCCTAGTTTGATATTTGTATATATATGAACATACTCTGAAATGGTTACGCGATCTAAGTCAGATCACTTTATTACACTATATTTGTATTAATATACACCCATCCAAATCTATGCATTGTTTATGCATATAGTTGGATCGCTTTATTATACTATTTATGTAAATTAGTATGCTTCTAGCTAAATCGATACATTGGGCATGCATCTAGATCTAAATTAGATCACTTTATTATAGTACTTTCATAATGGTAACGTTGGTAAAAGATCTCATATATTATTCAAGATCTCTGTAAAGATGCTATTGACTAAAGAGTAGTTATTTGGTAACAATATGTATATAACTATGTGCTGGATTGCATGTGAAGACTTCTTTGATTCATTTTGATAGAAGACTGTGGAATGTGGACAGTAGCCACCGCTTTGTAAAGTGTACCTCCTCGTTTTGACAATTAATACAACATATGATACTCCTTGGTGGATGTAGCGCTTGTATGGGAGAAACACGTAAATATTGTTTTTCTTATGTGTCGTTGTGATTTTAAATGCATCTATCTTTACAGTTTCTCGTGTGTATAAGTATGGCGGTTTTATTTTTTTATATATGAAAGTTTATCTTGTCAATAATTCTTGGGTAGTAAACGATAATTCATTATTAGATCATGATGTTCATGTCATGGCCATATCTCATCTTATTTGTATGAAGTTTGTTTCGGAGTTAAGTAAGCATTGGGAAAATCAAAAACTAAATGAAAAAGGAAAAAGAGAAATTTACTAAAATACTAACATGGATTTGGGGTATGTTACAATATGGTATCAGAGCAAAGTTACAACACTTGGGCCTAGATGGGCTTCACATGAGATAAATTATACGAAGTTGAGGTAAACCTTCAATCGCCCTAGTCTATTTTCTTTGGATAAATGTACTTCATTATTATATTGTTATGAATATATTTTTCTCATGGGTTTCATATATTTAATGGATCTTTCCACGGACGTGAATTTTTCCCTATTATTTGATTATGCGAAGGAGATAGTCTTTGAAGTAATCCTTTATCATTTGCTTGGATGATGAGTGTAGAATGATGTGTGATGCATTTATGCAATTAGCTAGATCATGCCACTTTACAAATGATGTACATTTGAATTGAGGTTATAAATGTTATACGCTTAGAATTGGTCGAGACTTGCTTGAAAATTATTGTGTACAATTTGTTAATTTAGAAAGATTCATATATAGGTTATATGTGGGGCTAAATGGGCATTAATATCTCAAAGTACTAAGACTAATATTTAGTTGAGGATATGGACCCTTGTGTAAAACAAAAGCAAATAGTATGCAATGTTCTAGAATGACAAACATGTAGATAAGTCAATGAACCGAAGATCTAGATTGTTCTAACTATATGTTATATGAGGACCTATTATGTATTAATGCATGGGTTTGCAAAAAGTAGACTTTCTTATTTAAATAGAAGTTGAAATAGTTTATCTCATGAATTTTCTATGAATATTATACACATGGTTTACAATTTCAAATAGGGATTATATTCCGAGAATTGAGTGAAGAAGTGTCATGCGTGAAAATCAAGTACTCGGGAAATGCATAACCTTATTCTCTAAATTGCTTAAAGGAAAATCATTGGTTATGAGATGGACTATGCTGCATTAATTTCTTCACGACATGATCTTGAGATATTATCGAATGTTGTGTAATGACCACCATAGATATATTTTTATTGATCACTGTAGTATACAGAAGTCTGTTTTACACCCCGTTAACAAATTCAAAAGATTTTATATTTCGTTAGTAGATAATATTTTACTAATGGGTAATGTTGAATAGCATCGCTAATGTATTTTGAGTACAGGTAATGAGAGGCTCAGATAAAGTTAACTATCATCTGAAGAAAAAAAATTCCGAGAAAGGAAAGTTGTTTGCATTTGTAAAATTATTTCAATTTTTACATACAAAAGATCGAGAATCTTTATGCAGTGTTTGTACATGCAAAATAGTATGAGGGTTATTAAGACATGATTCAGCATTGAACAATCTCCGAACTAGAAGTTGATAAACAAAATCATGATTGGTATAAAAAAAACGAGGACTAAAATGATTATTCTCTCGTTATGTGATAGGGATGGCCTAATGCAAATGACCTTACATTCAAAGAAAGAATAATGATTGCTAACAAGCCACCTGACCGGAGAATGGTAAGACTCCTTGGATGTAGTATGGTGTTGAAGAGGTAAATGTCATATGCTACATATCAATTGATTTGATTACTGTTTTACATAGTAAAAAGGTTATGCTCACAAGATAGTCAAGTAATATGTATATACACCTTATAATTGCTAGTGTACAGTGGTAGGTGAACATTCAATAAAATGATTTATTTTAAGTAATTTCATCATGGATTGATGATGTGATATTATGATATGCCTTGAAAAAGAGGACAATCACTATGAAAAAGATGTATAATTAGCAGCAAGGAAAAGAACAAATGGTATTTTGGTTCTTTAAGTCAAATAAAACTACAAGATCCGCTTTTGAAAGGGATCAAATTCATGATTGACAATTTGACTTCGATGGCACAAGACCCGAGCCAACTTTGTAACACCAGGGAAGCACACGAGGTTGTGGGGTGTTGAGAAAACAAATATTAGATTGCTTGTTGTTGGAAGCAAGTCTAAAAATTTTCTCCGTGTATAAGTCCATCACTTGATTTCATGTAGTACTTGGTGTAATGTTAGTGCTTAATGTGATGATTACTAACACTTGATGTGTTCTTAATGAAAACCCTGAATAGCACTGATAGGAGATACGCCTGAGGGATATGGAAATCCAATGATGGGTATCGTCCCTGTGTTGGGTAGATCATGCATGTTATGAATACTATGTGTCCTATACTAATAAAAACTGTTTGAGAAAAGCAGAAGACACCAAGAATTGAAATTTTGGAGGTACTCCAGAAGAACACACTCTAAGTGTAGGTTTGAGTATATCTTTGATTAAGATCGAATGGCATGTTGAATGTGTTTACTTAGTAAATGATTATTTGAAAATACAAATCTTGATGTATGAGGAAAACTAAAGTATTTATCATGGATATGACATGCATATATTTTATGATGATAACAAATGTTGCAGGTGTCTACTCGCAGTAAGAGGTTGTAATACCTTGAGGTCGATACAGAAATGTAAGCTGAAAAGGAATTTGTTTTGATCTGGAGATTGGTACATTATGATGAATAAAACAGACTAGGATGAAGCATGGAGGAAGAGACAAAGGGACGGAATTGGTCCAAACTATGGAAAGGAGGGAACACTGAGGACGATGTTGTTCCTAAGGGGGGGAGGATGTAATATCCCTCTTGTATACCCCTAGCATTTTTTTTTGTAAAAATAAATGAATATTGTACTTGGTTACTGGTGAGGAGCTCAAGGCCAAGGCCCCACCGGTAAAACTTATAACTTATGAGGATTCATTACTAAATTGTAAATTATAAACATAAGAGACGAGAGGCATCTACGCAACATAAACGACGATGACTAAACCCTTTTTTAGGGAGGCTAGGGTCAAGGGAAGCCTTGAGAATCTAAAACATAATCTCTAGGAGTCTTTAAGACATAATTATTATGATTAGATCTATGTTTATTACCCTAAGACTTTTATGACGTCCTAAGCTGAGGATAGTAGCCTATCGATACAAAACAAATAGGAAGCACTTAGGGCATATGCATTAGCATAACGCTATATATTACGGATGATTTTCAATAATTATCCTAATTACTTTTTTAATCCTACTTCGAAGAGAGTGCTCGGTATCGCATTTAAAGCTAAAAAGAAGTTAGTTTATAAATTGTGATAGGATATACTTGATAAGCTCAACCTAGTAATTAATAGTATGAAGTAATAACCACACAAAATATTTGTATACTGGATTATGAGCTATACTATGAGGTGAATAAATATATATATATATATATATATATATAGTATATAGTATATAAAGTGCATGGCCTCTATAAGTAATGTTGTTAATACATGTATACATGGAATGGACAAGGCTATCGGGATAGCCTTGGGTTTCCTTTTATTAATTTATATGTGTACGGGGTAAGTCGAGAAGGGTACACCCTCAGATTTGAGTCCTATAGCCTTCTTATTTAGTATAAGTAACATATTTAAATACCATGTTATAATCACCTTGAAAGAGGAAGAATTAGAATTGTTTTAAAATTACCATATTCCATATGGAATAATTATCAAAGAGTATACATTTATAAAAAGTAATATGCATAGTCGCTATAACAAAGTTATGAGAAAAATATCCAAATTATTGATACATTTTTTTATAAATATATTATGTGTCATACACCTATCTAGTTAGGGAAAAGAAATTCCAGTTTTAATATATATATGTATACATATTTTATGAAACCTGTTTATAAAGTAATAACAATTGTCTCAACAACCAGTTTCGAGAGTGTATAGAGGACTGGAAATGCCAAGCCTCACTGAAGGTTGTGGTGGAGTATTTATGGATTAACCTCCTTGGAATTTTCGGTGGGGTGTGTTCCCTTAAACCGTTAGTAGAGACCCCATCTGGAAAACACGTGACATGAGATCTCCATGTAAGGAAGCCACACAGAGCTGAGCTCGACGTTTTACATATAATGTATTGATATTTATATATGAGTGGGGCGTCTAGAGAGGGGACAACTTGGGTTTTGGTAGACTCCGCATATAGATTCTAAGTCTTTTCTTTCAGTTCTGGTATGGGATTTAGAACTTGAGTCTTCTCTTCAGTTCTACATATGGGAGATAGACCCCCATTTTTCTTTCAGTTCTATAGTTTACATAAATATATACGGTATCTGGGCTTTGAGGGGGATAGGGATAGCGGAAGGATAGATCTTTGCTATTTTTTTTATTAGAGCTCTGCAATCTCTTACATCTCCCTTTTAGATTATCTCTACGTTTACATGTTGAGAGAACAGATCTGGTTGCATATGGATAGAGATCGGGTAGATCTCTACGCTTACACGCTGAAAGAACGGATTTGGTTGCATATGGATAGAGATCGGGTAGTTCTGAAGACTTAGATTATCTCTGCGTTTACATGTTGAGAGAATGGATCTAGTTGCATATGGATAGAGATCGGGTAGATCTCTGTGTTTACATATTGAAAGAACGGATCTGGTTGCATATGGATATAGATCGAGTAGTTCTGAAGAGTTAGATTATCTTTTCGTTTACATGTTGAAAGAATGGATCCAATTGCATATGGATAGAGTTCAGGATGTATAGAATTGTTTTCTGCACTTACATGTTGAAAGAACGTATCTGCGATTTCAAATGGATAGAGATCAGGTAGAAATGATATCTGCGTTTGCATGTTGAATGGAGATCTGCAACTCAGTCCTTAAGCCTGGTTTTTTCTTGACTTGAGTCTCATCTTCTCTCTTGAGGTGTGTTGCTAACGTGTAGGGGACCTCAGGTTTGACCAGTTTAATCGTTATATATGTGTGTGTGTGTGTGTGTGTGTATTAAGGGTACAGTCCCTTGATATTTATTCACTTTCTTTTTAACCTTGGCTCCCTGCATGCACTTGTTGAGGCTATGATATACGAGGGATTGATGATCCAATGCATACAATCTCAGGTTTGATCCCTGTGGATTATGTTATGCGTCTTTGGTAACTATCAAGCGATCTCGGGTAAGATCAATGTATTTTTATGTTATGTGCGATTTGATCATTATGTATTTGGTGTATGCCATGTTATAACTTCCTATTGATCTCAATCGATCGCTACTCATTTATATTACTTTACTTATGCTTTAGTTTGCAGTCCCAGTTTGATAGTTGTATATATATATATATATGAAGATACTTTGAAATGGTTACGCAATCTAATTCAAATCACTTTATTACACGAACTTTGTATTAATATGCACCCAACCAAATCGATGCATTGTGTATGCATCTAGTTGGATCGCTTTATTACACTATTTATGTATTAGTATGATTCCATCTAAATCGATACATTGCGTATGCATCTAGATCTAAATTAGATCGCTTTATTATAGTGCCTCCATAATGGTAACGTTGGTAAAAGATCTCATATGTTATTCAAGATATTTGTAAAGATGCTATTGACTAAAGAGTAGTTATTTGGTAACAATATGTATATAACTATGTGTTGGATTGCATGTGAAGACTTCTTTGATTCATTTTGATAGAAAACTATGGAAAGTGGATAGTAGCCAACGCATTGTAAAGTGTACCTCCTCGTTTTGACAATTAATACAAGATATGTTACTCCTTGGTGGAATTATCCCTTGTATGGGTGAACCATGTAAATATTGTTTTTCTTAGGTGTCGTTGTGATTTTAAATGCATCTATCTTTATGGTTTCTTGTATGTATAAGTATGGCGGTTTTATATGTTTATATATGAAAGTTTATCTTGTTAATAATTCTTGGGTAGTAAGAGATAATTCATTATTAGATCATGTTGTTCATGTGATGGGCATATCTCATCTTATTTGTATGAAGTTTTTTTTGGAGTTAAGTAAGCATTGGGAAAATCAAAAACTAAATGAAAAAGGAAAAAGAGAAATTTACTAAAGAACTAACATGGATTTGGGGTATGTTACACCCTTGTTGGTAGCTAGATGGAGGAGGTTGGACATCCTCATGGGTGGTCTCAAAAACACTTACTTGTTCAACAGTAGGTTGGACCTCATGGGTGGTCTCAAAAACATTTACTTGTTCTTCATCATAATGCTCTTCATGATTTAAATCTAAAATTTCATGATTTGCATAACCACTATAGGAAAAAAGTACCCATGTTTCCTCCGCATCCACATCATCTTCAAATGGTTGTATATTGTTTTGTAACTTGCTTATGTTGGAATTGCAGTTCATCTCTTGATGAGAACCTACGCTTTACTTCTTGAATAGGGTCATAACTGACTTCGTCATCCATTGTTCTTGAAAATGAGGGCTCATCTATTGAATGTTTATGTTTAATCTATCGTAAATTGGTAAAAAGACTTGTGTCATTTGTTGTGCTTGGAATCGAAGCATACCTCTGATTCTCCACATGTCTTCCCTTGCTTTTTCTCTAATTTATTGGATGGTTTCATGAGGAAACATGTGTTTTCTTGTTGATCTTCTTATTCTATTACATATGTTTCCCATTGTCACAATAATTGATGTTAATATTATTTTTCAAATGAGTTAGATGAAAATATGTAAAATTAGGTTTGGGTGGAAAAAATTTTGATGAAAAAATCCAATAAAAATCATTAAAATATTTAATGATTTATTTGATTTTCTTAAAATGTAAAAACCTTAGGAATACGCCCCTAAAATTTTCCTTCCTTTCCTTTAAATAAAACAAATTGTGCTAAATGCAAAATAAATTCGTTAAAATGTATTTACAATATCAAAACATTTCAAAACTTGTAACTAATCAAATAACTTTTCATTTTTCTAATGTTTGAATGAACATATATTCAAAAACTCCTTGTTTTATATTATTATATTGCAACATAAATTCATGTTTTGATTTAACATTATAAAAATGATACTATTTATATTTATATAGTTTAACATACTATGTTTAAAATAATATTTTATGTTTTATATTTGTATAACATCGAAGTATTGGAATTTACAGGTTATGATTATTATTTCACACAAGGAAATGGCCTTATAAATTAATGGTTAATGACTAAGTTCATAACTTCTAGCCTTAAACCATGGTTTAGATAAGAATTAAATGAATCCTAAAGTTTAAAATTGAGTTCATAGTATTATAAATTAATAATTATTTTGTATAATAGTTATTTACCTTTTTTTAATTTTCAATCATATATATATATATATCGGGTTCTAATTAAAACTTACTAAAAATCCAAAATATGGAATAAATAGAATGCTCAACACGTTTTTAATATTCCTTGACCGATTCATGTAAGCTATATCAGCAACTTACCCAAAATCCACCAAAAAACCCAAAACCTAAAATAAATGGACTGCTCCATAATAAATTGCCAACTATATAACAGGTATTTTTGGCCGCTTCATTGTGCGGTCTGTGGAGAACTTGCTTTTTAAATTTTTTATATTGGATAGTGAATATTATTTACAAAGCGACAGAGGGATATTATTTACAAAGCGACAGAGTATTAAATATCATATGGAATTCAATATACCATTGGTTCTTACAAAGGGAGAGAATGATATCAATTAAATAAATGTGATATTGGTATTAAATGTGATATAGAATTCAATATACCATTTCTAAACTACTTTAGACCTTGCACAGCATTTATTGGAATCCAAATAGTTGCTCTGTCTCTAGTAACTTAGCGATCTCCTTGTTTTACCTCCACTCACAAAGGTGTTGGTCCTCGAAGCCCCTAAAATTTTCCTTCATTAAAATAGTAGAAGGTCCTACCAAATTCTGCTAAATGTAAAATAAATTCGTTATAATGTATTTACAATATCAAAACATGTCAAAACTTGTAACTAATCGAGTAACTTTTCATTTTTTTTTAATGTTTGAACGAACATATTCAAAAACTCCTTGTTTTATATTATTATATTGCAACATAAATTCATATTTTAATTTAACGTTATAACAATGATATTATTTATATTTGTATATTTTAACATACTATGTTTAAAATAATATTTTATATTTATATTTTAACATACTATGTTTAAAATAATATTTTATGCTTTATATTTGTATAACATCGATGTATTGGAATTGTATTTTTGGAATTTACATGTTATGATTATGATTTCACACATGGAAATGGCTTTATAAATTAATGGTTAGTGTCTAAGTCTATACCTTTTAGCCTTAAACCATGGTTTAGATAAGAAATAGATGAATCTTAAAACTTAAAATTGAGTCCGTAGCATTATAAATTAATAATTATTTCGTATAATAGTTTTTTAATTTTTAATTTTCAATTATATATATGATTCTGATTATATAACACGTTTTTAATATTTCCTTGGCCGCTTCATTGTCAGCTCTATCAACAACTTACCCAAAATCCACCAAAAAGTCCAAAACCTAAAATAAATGGACTGCTCCATAATAAATTGCCAACTATAAAACACGCAAAGTTGCTCTGTCTCTAGTAAGTTATTGATCCCCTTGTTTTACGTCCACTCACAAAGGTGGTGGTCCTCGAAGCCGTGGATTGATGAATCAGGTTTGGGTTGGGAGGTGGTCACGTGGTTCCGATGTTCCATCTCTTGGCGGCTCTGGACTCTAGATAAGCACGTGGCCATCGGATGTTGGAAATATTGCTATAAAATAGGGATTTGCATTCTTGGATTTCATACGAAGTTGCATTTAATGCCATGGCGATCAGTATTGCATTTAATGCCATGTCATTCGCCTTCACTGTAGTGGTAGTGGGGATGATGATGATGAGTATGCCTTGTGTCTCTGCACAGGATTGCGGATCGCAAGCAGGGGGAGTGGTCTGCCCCGGAGGGCTGTGCTGCAGCCAATGGGGATGGTGCGGCAACACACCCGCCCATTGCACTCCGCCGGATTGCCAAAGCCAATGCGCAGGTTCTGGATGACCGCCCAATATGCAAAGCCTTTCTGCCACGACGTGATGACCGGGATATGGAGTCCCTCTGAGAGCGACATCGTCGCCGGTAGAGCAGCCGGATATGGGATGGTGACCAACATCATCAACGGCGGGTTGGAGTGCGGGTTTGGAAGCGACTCGAGGCAGGAGAATCGCATCGGCTTCTACGTGAGATACTGCGACTTTGTCGGCGTGAGCTATGGACCAAACCTGGACTGCAACAACCAGAGGCCTTTCGGTTTCGCGGTTCAATCCCAACCAGCTGGCCTCATCAAAACCGCCGTGGTTTGAACACTGTCCACTCATATCTGCAATAAACAGTGTCCACTCATATCTGCAATAAACAGTGTCTAGTTATCCATGCAAAGCTAAGAGTTTTTTTTTTGTTGGCAAGTGGTAGTACTCCCTAACTAGCAGGGTTCGAACCAAGGGCGTACCCGGCCTAGACCACACCAACCGAACCAAGGGCGTACCCGGCCTAGACCACACCAACCCTTAGCATGGTTGGATTTTTGTATCCGCGGGGTTTCGAACCTGCGACCTTTCGACTTAGGGGTGTCTTAACCATCACCGGCCATCACGGATATGCATAAGCTAAGAGTTATCCATGCATCAAGTACACATTATCCATTCATCAACTACCAATTATTTTTTATATTATTTTTTTCTTAATTTTTTATTTTGAATTTGTAACCAATATCATAAAATTGGACATTACACAACAACATAGGTTTTGGTCCACCTTAAATTTTAAGATATAAACACCTATCAATGCAATAATTTAAGATGGTCAACATAAAGATACCAAATCTTGTCTAAACCATTAGAAAATGAATCAAAAAATATTTTATAACATATCAATATTATTAGAATAATATTTTATATAAATTTTTAAAATTTATATATTAAATTAAAAATTAAAAAAATTAAAAATTCCTAAAAACATGTTAATATATCTCTTTTTATTAAAAATACACATAACTTTACATATAAAATCAATTTCTAACCAATATATACATTTATATATCCAAATATAGAGTGGGGAAAACTATTGTAATTGTTAGCTTACCTTCATGGTATTTATATATCCAAATATAGAGTGGGAAAACCATTGTAATTGTTAGCTTACCTCCATGGTAATCGTTGTGATAATGGATTTACTTTGAAGAAGACTTTTTATCTTTAAAAATTAAAATGAGTAAGAATAAAAAATTTTAACATTGATTTTTTTTTTTAATTTAATGTCATCATTGATCTACTTTTTTCTATTTTAATAATAAATATACAAAATAAAATTGTAAAACAAAAATAAAAATAAAAACCACTAAAAGTTTTAAAGTTTTATAAGATATTCCTTAATTCTGCTTTATTACTGTGATATCATTTTATAATGTAAAGGTTTAAAATTGATGTCCACTTCACCTCATATAAATATTTTTTTTTGCAATTTGATTTGAGCTTCCAAATAATTTTTATTTCTTAATTTAATTTAGGGTCTTAATCAACCTTGAATTGATTTTATCACCTCAAATAGAAGCCTTGGAATGTTGAAATCTTTATTTGTATGCCACGATTTAATAACTCTGAGAGAGTGGTATTGTACAATTTTTTTAATAAATATTAAATCTAAAATATATTATTTAACAAACCACTTCAATTTTAATAAAAATAAAATACATTATGATCTAAAATATATATTTTAACCAATCACTTCAATTTTAATAATAAAAAAATACATTGTGATGGTGTATGAACCTAACTAAAAAACATCTTTCAAAGGTTGTGACGTATCACCTCACAGCCGTCACATGGGTTTGAAAGTGATTTATTTTATAGTCTGATAGTTTGATTGTCTACAAATTTCTTGAGAAATTGTTACACATATGTAGCTACAATGGTCATCTTCCATGTCTCTCCATTCAACATCTTGACCCCTTTCAATTCATTCCGTAGAGTCATCTTCCAATTTATGTTCTTCCCTTCAAATAACTTGGTCAGGGAGTCAAACATCTCCTTGGGTGTCTTTAGAGATGACACATGTGGTATGAGATGGTCTTTGATAGAATCAACAATGATTCTCTTTGCCTTGACCAAGTTCTTCTTATGTAATACCTTAGCCTCTTCATCCTCTGGGATAGGGACCTCAGAGCTGATGTAGGAGTCCAATTCATTTTCTTCGAGGATTAACCCAATCCTATACTTCCAGGCTCGGAAGTTATCAGCCCCTTCAATCTTATCCTCAAGCTTGGTGTGGTGAGACATATTAAAGAGTGCTTCA